>CAKOAT010129598.1:0-77982 GCA_932364175.1 Eruca vesicaria subsp. sativa | reverse complement strand
TTAACGAATCGGACGATTTACACCAAAGAGTTAGGTACGAGATGACAACTCGTATTCTTTCCTCTACATCTAACATAAAAAACGAGTTTCATACTTAGAAAATATTTTCTTATTAAGCATCCGAATACACACCGCCCGGCGGTAGGGATTCAAAGCCACCAACGGCCAGTCCCGGAAAAACAACGACAAAATCAAAAAAACTAAGAACATCACACATCAAAGTCATCAAACGCAGGTTGATCGACTTCGCCATCTACATCCGAAATCCCAGGACCGACTTCAACCGAATCCGGCGACACCACGACGCGATTCCATTGATCCCACATACGCGCCTTAAGGTCGAAAAACTCGGACTGCATATCTTTTTCCCGATCCAAATCTTCCCATCGCATTTCGGATTCCTTAGCAAACGAGTACCCTTCATTCTGAGTCAGGGATAACCCATGAACGATCCCGCGACATTCTCGATAATCACCATGCGCCCGTTGAACAGCTTCCGCATCCGAATTACCGGTTGCAAATCACTCGTGATGAACCTTCATCTCCTCGGCAACCTCTCGTTTGCCCGCACGACAAGCACGACGAATCTTTTGGTCAGAAAGCTCCTTAGCACGACGAGACCTGGTCGCACACTCATCCCTCACGCGAGTAACCTCCCTCGCGATAATTTCTTCGGCTTGGTTGGCCTCGACCTCTGCCCGAAGACGAACAACTTCCTTTTCGGCCATGTTCGCTCGAAACTCGGCAAGGCGAGCCTCAGCAGTACGGTTGTCCAGGGCTCGGCTCATGATAAGGAAACCCTGCCAAAGAGAAGAGTTAAGCCATGTCATAAAAATTGCTCGAAAAGGAAAACAATAAACGCACGTACCTCCTTTGCTATCTCAGACCCCCTAGTAAGCTCTGGAACTTGATCATGGTCAATGTCCGGAAAATGGGAGGTCGATGATCCGCCCGCCCTCGTCCAGAAGCCATCTTCCGCCTGAGTATCGAGAAAATCCTTGAGGATATTATCAGGAGAAGTCGCGCGCTCAAAGTCATCGTCTTCGATTACCGGGTTCTTATCCCTTCGGAAGCGAGATTTGCCACTCCCCATCGAGGGAACATGCGGAATGAACTCTCCGATAAACGGATCCTCCTCGTAAATCGGAGAATCCGCAAAACGTCGAGATCAGAAGAGGGCAACCGCTTGACGGACGCGTTGCGTAGAAAAACTGCACCAACCACTTTCACCACGTTTGAAAGAAGTGGTGATAACCGAAAGATCCGCAGGATACGGAGGCAAGGGGTTGGTCACTGCGGAAAAACAGGAAGTCATCTTAAAAAAAAAACATATAATAAGGGTTCGTGTGAATTCGAGTCGAATACCTTTCCGACCCCACGTGGTCGTAAAAAACGGAATGCCACCTTCCTCGACCGACGCACCGTCGATACGAACATAGAAGAAATTCTTCTTCCAAGAAGTAGAAGACGTTGAGCAGCCCGTAACAACCTCATCACGAGGATTTAGAGTGATCCTCCGCGATTGCCCTATAGGCTTTAACAGACCCTCGAGATGATCGACAGTAAGGGTGATTCCCTGCTCGTAACTTAGCGTCAAAAGACCGACGAGTTGCTTTAAACTTGAAGGATTCAATTGACTAATCGACAGTCCCAGCCTGTGAAGGAATGCACAATGACCTCCGGAATCGGGAACCATAGGTGGCATTGTTGCAAGAAGATGTTGTAACACGTGAAGAAGCCGTCGGGCGCATCCTCGTCGCTCTCCCCGGCAAGTGGGGAACGAAACTCAACGGCCTCTGGGACTCGGCAGAATTCACGCATGTAATCAATGCTGTTAAAAAGCGTCAAGCTCGGACGTCCAGAAATCTGATCGACGTCCGACAAAGNTGTTGTAACACGTGAAGAAGCCGTCGGGCGCATCCTCGTCGCTCTCCCCGGCAAGTGGGGAACGAAACTCAACGGCCTCTGGGACTCGGCAGAATTCACGCATGTAATCAATGCTGTTAAAAAGCGTCAAGCTCGGACGTCCAGAAATCTGATCGACGTCCGACAAAGCTGGAACCCAAGTTCCAGGCCTAGCGGACCCCGACTTGTCTCCGATCGCCCAGAAAGCCTCGAAGTCCGTCGGATCGACTAACGGAGACGAGTACTCTTCTTTCGGAGCTAAGGCTGGAGGCTGCGAACTCGTTCCCTCAGAATTGTGAAAATTGGAACTAGTTGAGGAACGAGTTTTTCTTCCTGAAAACATGTTTGAAGATCTTCAGAGAAAGTGGAGAAAAAATTTCTTGAATAAGTTGTAAAAGATGGAGTAAAGAATTCAAAATTTTACTCCATATACTTATAGGGAAGAATTTTACTATTCACCTTTGGACTTTTGGCCATTAAAATTCCGCCTAATTCCGCCAAACTCGCCAAACGCACTCAATCCACTCGCAAGAATCTCACGATTCTTACGAGCTGGGGGGCTAACTGTTGGAGTCAAAATCGGTACGACGGATTTAATAGCCAAAACTCCCCGCGAAAATACAAAAAAAAACAGTTTTATAAAACCTGAGGAATAGTTTGATAAAACTCAACGTCATTTATAAAACTCGCAGACCGTTTTATAAAACTCGAAAGATCGTTTTATAAAACTCGAAGATCGTTTTATAAAACTCGAGAAATCGTTTTATAAAACTCGAGAAATCGTTTTATAAAACTCGAGAAATTTTTTTATAAAACTCGAGAATCGTTTTATAAAACTCGAGAAATCGTTTTATAAAACTCGAGAATCGTTTTATAAAACTCGAGAATCGTTTTATAAAACTCGAAGATCGTTTTATAAAACTCGAGAAATCGTTTTATAAAACTCGAAATATCATTTTATAAGACTCGAAAGATCGTCTTATAAAACTCGAAGATCGTTTTATAAAACTCGAAGATCGTTTTATAAAACTCGAGAAATCATTTTATAAAACTCGAGAAATCGTTTTATAAAACTCGAGAAATCGTTTTATAAAACTCGAGAATCGTTTTATAAAACTCGAGAAATCGTTTTATAAAACTCGAGAATCGTTTTATAAAACTCGAGAATCGTTTTATAAAACTCGAAGATCGTTTTATAAAACTCGAGAAATCGTTTTATAAAACTCGAAAGATCATTTTATAAGACTCGAAAGATCGTCTTATAAAACTCGAAGATCGTTTTATAAGACTCGAAAGATCGTCTTATAAAACTCGAAGATCGTTTTACAAAACTCGAAGATCGTTTTATAAAACTCGAGAAATCATTTTATAAAACTCGAGAAATCGTTTTATAAAACTCGAGAATCGTTTTACGAAACCGCAAAAAACCGAAAAAGCCGTAAAATGCAAACTAGTCGCAACTAGGACTTCAAGACGACCAATCTCATCAGGAACACCAATATCAATCTCCCTGTCAAATCCTCCAAACCTTCTCAAAGCTGGGTCAATGCTGTTAGGACGGTTGGTTGCTCCCATAACAATCACATGTGCTCTAGATTTAAGCCCATCCATAAGCGTCAAGAGCTGTGAAACAATCCTTCTCCCAACCTCCCCATGAGTCTTTTCTCTCTTTGGAGCAATGGAATCAAGCTCATCAATGAAAATGATCGAAGGTGCATTCTTCTCAGCCTCCTCAAAGGCTTTCCTAAGGTTGCTTTCACTCTCACCAGCTAGCTTGGACATGATCTCCGGACCATTGATACAGAAGAAAAACGCACCGGTCTCATTAGCAACAGCACGAGCAATCAGTGTCTTGCCTGAACCTGGAGGGCCATAGAGCAAGATTCCTTTAGGAGGCTTAACACCGATGGACTTGAAGAGCTGTGGATGCCTCAAAGGAAGCTCAACAAGTTCTCTAATCTGAGCCATTTGTTTCCTAACACCACCAACGTCATCATAACCAACTAGGACAAGCTCGACTAGTTCGCCGATGGGCGAACTAGAGACGTCCCGGACACTCCGCGTCTCGATTTCATGCATTCCCGATTCGAAACTTACGTCTTTCGACTTACCGTTCGAGTTTTACGATAAAAACCGTAAAACTTCGTTTTCTCGGAAAGAACTCGAGGAAATCATATAAAACGGCAACGGTTAAACGAAACACCGAACATTGCCTAAACTATACGATTTATTCGAGATTTCTCGTTGAAATCATAAAAAACGCGCTTTTAACAAAAATCGCCGAGTAAGTCGCGAAAAACGTGTTTTTAATTAAAAGTCGAGTAAATCGTAAAATCTTGCGATTAACTCGAGAAATTTATTAAAAACGACGTTAGACCAGGAAACGATCCCGTAAAAAGTCGGAAAACGGTTTTTATCGCAAAACGGCCCGGAAGGACCTAAAACGCGATAAAAACCCATCTCGCGATTTCAACGGAATCAAACCCGCAGATTTGATAACGTTTTGACGGTTTACTCGCGGAAGGAAAATAAAAGTCAAGTTTAAAGATAAAAGGAAGGTTTGAAGAGAAATAGAAGATTTCCGCAGAAGAAAAAGAAGGATCGAGAAAAATGGAAAATTCCCGATTTAGTCAGATCTGGGCGAAATGGAAAGATCGGATAGCCAAGACGAGGAGTATATAAAGAGGAGGTCTAGGGCAGAAGCAAGGGACACGAAATTGAGAGCTTTCACCACCAAAACTAGCATTTAGGAATATTTCCGTTTTTCTGTTAGCGAGCTGCGTCTCAATTAGGGTTTTCGTTCTTAAGCTTTTCGGCTACTCTTTTGTACCAGTTCTACGCAGACCTCTTTGCTCTCTATTTCTTTTATTTTCATTCAAAACCTAAGTTATCGTTTTCTTAATCTTCGTTGTGCGGTTCTCGCAGATAGCCGGTTCCTATGGAAACTTAGGGTTTTCCCGAAGTTTCCTTATTTACGATTATTTGACAGTAGGTGGAAATCGACACCCACACACGCCCCTTGAAGACTATATATGTTGATATGATGTGGTGTGTGTTGATGAAGATAAGGCACTGTGGCTGCAAGCCCAGGCCTTGATGAACACAGTTGGACAGTCCATGGCCTTGGATGGCCTGATCTTGTCAGATCTCATACTTCCAGTGGGATTTATGAAGATCTGATTAAATGTTCTTCTTAATGGGGAATTATCATGAATTATCATGGTTTTTAATTATTTTTTAGGAATTGATTTAGAGGTGGTCCCTTATGGCCGGTTTGACTAAATTGGGTCCGGATCTATGTGATCCAGGCCGGTTCTTAGGACTCTGATTGGACCATCCTCTTAGTTAGTATTTATCATGAATTTTAAAGGGTTTTAATTAATTTTTAGGGATTTATTTGGAGTATGTCAGATTTGGCCAGATAGGGAATTCTAGGAACCGAACCATGCTTTTCTAGAACTGTTGCTAGGACATCGGTTTAGATATGTATTGGTGATGTGTTATAAGGATCCAAGACCTTGAGGAAAGGATCGGATCATTGATGATCTACCTCATCCATGTGGGATGATGGTTAGATGATATCCTTGTGATAATGATCCATGTTGGATCATGGATTGATGTTGGGTTTGATCATGGTGTAAACCATTGATCTGGCTCATTGAGGAGACACATCGGGTCCTAGTATCAGAGGAACCATGTGGAGTGCAAGGTCCAATTCGTTTGGAGCCAACAGCAAGCAAAGGACATGAGTAAGGGTAGTACTTGTTGGCATGGACCATAAGTATTGAGCTGGTATGTTATATAAGGAAGGCCGTGTGTGATCTGATCATGGGCAAGGATGGACGACCTGAGCCATAGTTGATAGATCAAGGTGGCTGATCTGATTGATCAAAGGATGCACCGGTTGTAAGAGTTAAACCGATCGGTTCATTGGGACATGGTTCCATGGCCGGTTAGGTGAGTGTGAAGACTCATCAGTTCTGAGTCATGTGGGGTGGTTGGTTGATTGACTAAGGATCTGATGAGTATTTTTAGTCCATGAGAAGGACTTGGTATCATGTTCGACAAAGAATAAGGATGATGCATGAGCTGAGAAGAGCTAGATGCATGTCCTTTACCATTGAAGACTTCCCAAATGTTACTTGGTCAGTGGGGATGGTTGGTTGAATGACTAAGTACCCAAGGGGAGATGTTTATGCAGGTGTAAGAGAGCTGGACGAGTTGGCAGGAAGCTGGGCGCAGCTATCTTGTAGCTCGATCAGCTGGAAGAGGTTAGATGCAACCTCAAGAGAAGTGGTTCATCTTAGCTAGCTAGATGAGCTAGCTAAACAATCTGAGGCAGCTGTCCTTAGCTCGGTTTCAGCTAGCTTAGGTGTATCAGCTCGATGAGCTGGATGAGTTAGCTAAGTCAGCTAGGAGTATGAGCTAGCTAAGTCAGCTAGGAGGGTGAGCTGGACCGATGAGTTAACAAGCTCCATGGATGTGGCAAAGGTATGATCTAGCTACTTTCTTGTAGTTCTAGCTAGAATGGTTTAGGGGAATGGAACCTCGGATTTTTATGACTTGTTTTGGGTTCAGGATTGACCTTGGAGCTAGTGGTAGTTGAGAATACTAATCAAGGCTGAGGTGATTCGACCAGACAAGTTCTAGATTGGTTGTAGACCAATGGTTAGTGTAGAATAATCCGTTTCATATGAATAGAAGTTATCTAAGCTAGGGAAAGACTAGGGTAGTCTTAGGCTATGATCTGAATTAGCCCTCGCCTATGGGCGATATTATTTATAAAGGACGAAAAATTTAGAGGCTCGGTCCGGAAGAGGATCGAGCGACGTGAGGCTTTGACCGCGGCCTAGACGGCCGGATTCGGGTCTTACACTCTCTTTGGCTATTTTTTTCTTCTAAAAGACGACGAATCCGATGAGAAAGGGAGCATCAGGATGTCGAATCACCATACAAGAAGGAACATCAGGATGTCAGATCACCATACATATATTGGAGGAAAGAAAGCTTCTTCTCTAACCAACCACCATCGAAGATGGCGACGACTACAATAGATCTGTCCCAATTTTTTTTTTTTTTTTAGATCTATGTTTTTTATCCATATGTCTCTTAATTCCTAATCTATAGACTCATATTTTAGTTTTTATTTTGGTTTGTAACTTCAATTTATGTTTGGATGATTAATCTTAAACTTGTCAAAAGCTTTTTTGGTCGACTTGGTTATAAAAAAGCCGTATTGTAACCATAACTCGCCTTTGATTATAACAAAACTCAGCCATAATTTGATTATAACTTAGCTGTAACGTAGGCATAACTCAGCCGTAAAGTATGCATAACTCAGTCCTAATGTATGCATAACTCAGCTGCAATTTGATGAGTTATAACTCAGCCGTAACGTATGCATAACTCAGCCGTAAAGTATGCATAACTCAGCCATAACATATGCATAACTCAGCTTGTAAAATATGCATAACTCATCCTGTAAAATATGCATAACTCAGCCATAACGTATGCATAACTCAGCCATAACGTATGCATAACTCAGCTGCAATTTGATGAGTTATAACTCAGCCGTAACGTATGCATAAATCAGCCGTAAAGTATGCATAACTCAGCCATAACATATGCATAACTCAGCCGTAAAATATGCATAACTCATCCATAACGTATGCATAACTCATCTGCAATTTGATGAGTTATAACTCAGCCGTAACGTATGCATAACTCAGCCGTAACGTATGCATAACTCAGCCGTAAAGTATGCTTAACTCAGCCGTAACGTATGTATAACTCAGCCGTAAAGCATGCATAACTCAGACCTAACGTATGCATAACTCAGCCGTAACGTAAATGAATGGTATAAGACAGCCGTAACGTTCCTATAAGTCAGTCTTCAAGTGTAATTTCTTTTATGACGTTTCATATTTTGGGAGAGAATAAATCATTAAGTCAACCCTGAACACAATATTAAAACTTTAATCTTTCTTAAGTTTGAACCTCATATTCAGATATTCAGATGATGCAAAATCTGAGTCATTAAAAATATAAAATTAGCTTTCAAATTCATCATCTTCTTCGTATTCTCTTTTTTCTTTTTTCTTCCAATTTATGGAATTTAGATTTTTTTCATTTCTTTCTTTGACTATTTATTCTTCTGCAAGACGGCAAATTCGATAGGAGAGGGAGCAACAAGATGTCAGGACACCATACATGACACTAGAAGAGAGGAAGCTTCTTCTCAACCGACCACCATCGAAGACAACGATTGCAGTAAATCTGTCTCAGATTTTTAATTTTTTAAAATCTATGTTTTTTAAACCCAGTTGCCGAAAAAACAATTACCAGATCCATAAGATCTAAGAGAAATATGAAGAATAAGATGAAAAAGATAGATAAAGAAGATGAAGAATGAAGAATATAAGACTCTGCGTCTCTAACATAAATCCTTATTTTAGTTTTTCAATGTTAGTAATGACATGGTTAGTAAGAGTTGATGACTTGGATGATGACATGGAAAATCGCTAAGTCAACCACCAAACGAACACATAACTCAGCCTAAATAAACCAGACATCAAGTACAACGTAAACCAGCTGAAACATGAATACTATTTTAGTAATTAATCTTTTACTAATAAATCAGTCATAATTAGGATGTAAAATTATAAGTCAGCCGTATCATCAAATAAATCAGCCGTCAAACGAATGATATTCTAGTAATTAATCTTTCGCTAATAAGTCAGCCGTAATTATGTGAGTTTATTGTTAATCCAGGCAGTTACAGTTGATTAAATATAACTCAGCCGTAAAAACCTCTCATAAGTCAGCCGTAAATTTAATAACTCAGCCAAGGCGATGTTCATTAACCCAGCCGGTGAAACATAACTCAGCCATGTCTTAATTACAACTCAGCCGAATTTTCCAGAAATAACATCGTTGATGTATAAGTCAGCCGTAACTTATGTACGTAAGTCAGCCGTTATCCCATAAATCAGCCATATTTCTGTAAGTCAACCATCACTAACGGCTGACTAATTTTCTTAAGTCAGCCAATTTCTCTTAAGTCAGCCGCGTTGTTTAACTCAGCCACAACGTAATAATAACCCAGACGTAACGACATCTATAGCGCTTTACGGCTGACTTAATGAAAACACGGCAGCGATTTCCTATGTGGCGCCGGATTTTTTCTTACATGGCATTAAAAAGTAATGGCATTTTTGTAAATACGTTTTTTCTCATAACATAACAAAAGGGCACGCTTCTTATTTAAAAAATGACAGTAATAAAAAAAAAGATTTGTATGGTTCTAGTTATTAATCCTAAAATATCTACTATTTGATTAAACTTCCCTTTATATATATATATATATATATATATATATATATATATATATATATATATATATATATATGTGTTTTAGGATCAGATGGATGTTTCTGAAGATCAAGCACGGGATTATCCTCTAAGACTTCTAAAACCTAATATTCCTGCCAATCTTTGAAAACCTAATCAGAAGCACTTTTTGTTCCGAAGGAGGAAAGCCAAATACATTCCACAACGACCAAGTAGGCGATTGTGGAGTGTATTCATTGAAAGTTGTGGAATGTTTAATGCTTGGCGTGACTTTTGATGGGATAAATGATAAGAATATTCAAGTTATACGAGTGAAGATGGCAGCAAATATCCTCGATAAAGGAAGAAATGGGATGTATCAGCCGTATCGTTTCTATAAGCCAGGTGTATCTCTTTATATAACTCAGACATACCACAAATATACCCTAATATAAAAAAAGTTTAATAAAACACAGCCGTATCGTTTCTATAAGCCAGTCGTAACGCTTCATATAACTCAGCCATACCACAAACATACCTTAAAATAAAATAAAAGTTAATATAACCTAGTCGTACCAGTTCTATAAGCCAGTCGTAACGCTTCATATAACTCAGCCAAACCACAAACATACCCTAATATTGAATAATGTACTTTAATATGTTATTAGAAATTAATATTATCAAGTTTAGATGAACATATAATCAACATAGTGTGTATATTTCATTGAATTTATAAGTTTCGAATTGATCATGATCTTGAGGTATATGTTGTCTTACAAATACTTAAAACCTTATGTGTATATATAGGTGTTGAACTCACCAAATACAAAGTATACCATGTAATTTTTTTTTTCAACAGAATTTGTGTAATTTCTTATATTTTATAATGGTAACTAAACCATAAAACCTAAATCCTAAACACTAAACCCCAAATAATTTACCCTAAACCCTAAAACATAAACTTATCCTAAACATAACTCATCTGTAACATGCCAATAACTCAGCCACAAAGTGTAACTTAAACGCGACGTTTCGTATTTTTAAGCGGGAATTAAATGCTTGCGAAACACTGGGGTGGGCAGGAACATTACGCAACCATGACCACTGATTGATTTTAATCTTAGGGTTCAAAATTATCATTTTATCTATCCTCACCCTTCTTTATCATTGGTTAATCTTTCTTTTACAAGGATCACAATTATGGCCATTGATTAAATGAAATCTAAAGGTCAAAAATCATTCTCTCATTTTCTTATAATTAACGGGACTTAACCGTTTCATCACTCTCTTTGACTAACTCAGCCGAAACGTATATGAATGGTATAAGTCACCCGTAACGTTCCTATAAGTCAGCCTTCAAGTGTAATTTGTTTCACGACATTTCGTATTTTGGGCGAGAATAAATTATTCATTCAACACTGAACACAATATTAAAACTTTAATCTCTTCTTAAGTTTGAACCTCATATTCAGATGATGCAAAATCTGAGTCACAAAACATATAAAATTAGCTTTCAAATTCATCATCTTCTTCGTATTCTCTTTTTTTCTTTTTTTTTTCTTTTTTTTTTCTTTTTTTCTTACAATTTATGGAACTTAGCTTTTTCATTTTTTCTTTGACTATTTATTCATCTGCAAGACGGCGAATTCGATGGGAGAGGGAGCAGCAAGATGTAAGATCACCATACATGACACTGGCGGAGAGGAAGCTTATTCTCAACCGACTATCATCGAAGACGACGATTGCAGTAAATCTGTCTCAGATTTTTAATTTTTTTAAATCTTTGTTTTTTAGACCCAGTTGCCGAAAAGTAATTACCAGATCCATAAGATCTCAGAGAAAGATGAAGAATAAGATGAATAAGATAGATAAAGAAGATGAAGAATGAAGAATATGACTCTGCGTCTCTAACATAAATCCTTATTTTATCTTTTCAATGTTAGTAATGACATGGCAAGTAAGAGTTGATGACATGGATGATGACATGGAAAATTGGTAAGTCAGCCTCCAAACGAACACATAACTCAGCCTAAATAAACCAGCCAATCAAGTACAACGTAAACCAGCTGAAACATGAATACTATTTCAGTAATTAATCTTTTGCTAATAAATCAGCCTTAATTAGGATGGAAAATTATAAGTTAGCCGTATCGTCAAAAAAATTAGCCGTCAAACGAATGATATTCTAGTAATTAATCTTTCGCTAATAAGTCAGCTGTAATTATGTTGAGTTTACTGTTAATCCAGCCAGTTACAGCTGAATAAATATAACTCAGCCGTAACAACCTCTCATAAGTCAGCCGTAAATTTAATAACTCAGCGAGGCGATGTTCATTAACCCAGCCGGTGAAACATAACTCAGCCATGTCTTAACTACAACTCAGCCGAATTTTCCAGAAATCACATCACCGATGTATAAGTCAGCCGTAACTTATGTTCGTAAGTCAGCCGTCATCCCATAAATCAGCCATATTTCTGTAAGTCAGCCATCACTAACGGCTGACTTATATTCTTAAGTCAACCAATTTCCCTTAAGTCAGCCGCGTTGTTTAACTCAGTCACAACGTAATAATAACCCATCCGTAACGACATTTATAGCGCTTTACGGCTGACTTAATGAAAATACGGCAGTGATTTCCTACGTGGCGCCGGATTTTTGCTTACATAGCATTAAAAAGTAATGGAATTTTTCTAAATATTTTTTTCTCATAACATAATAAAAGAGCACACTTGGTATTTAAAAAATGACAGTAATAAAAAAAAGATTTGTATGGTTCTAGTTATTTGTCCTAAAATATGTACTATTTGAATAAACTTCCCTTACGAGTTTAAATTTATTATTGTTAACTGCTTTGTAAGCATACAATAAAAAATTAGTAAGTTTAAGCTACTAATTATAACTATCTAACAAGATTATCTTAGTTATTACGACAGAAATGGATCTGTCTGTCTTTCACCAACTTTTTGAAGGCTTTTTTTTTGGCAACGAAAGGCTGATCTATTACTCAAACTTGAGGTAGTCTGGGAATCCTGACCGGAATAGAACAACCAACATACATCAGATCACGATAGAAGGATCGGGCAGTCTTAGCTAAATGATCGGACACAACATTTTGAGACCTAGGTACATAAGTGATCTTAAAGCCTGAGAAACAAATCCTCAACGTCGAGATCCTCTCCAGTTCCATCGAAAAGCTTGGCCATCCATGGGGGTTCGTGAGCATCACTATCAATTCCTTGCAATCCGTCCCAAAGCTCTGACATGGCGAATGTTGAAGCATATTCTCCATTGCCCACCACAGTGCTTCCAGCTCAGGATGCAAAGCCGACTCCACCCTACTAATATTACGCAAACCCATCAGCTGACTATTTCTCATGCTATCCTTCCAATCCCAGCCACAACCAGAAAATTGATCTATAGAGGTCCAAGAACCGTTTATGAAGCAAATATCTCGTAGGCTTATGGCCTGACATTCAGCATCTTCGCTTTCTTGTGATGTCACAATTTCCTGCTCATTAGCTTGGAACCAGGCAAGACACTCACTCTCCGTATACCGGGCCAGTTCCAGAGGGTCTCTATCAATTCCTCTGAACAACCTATCATTCCGAGCCTTCCAAATGTACCATATTAGCCAAGGATAAGGGTCCCTGTCTAATTCTGGCCCACTTATGGCATTCTTCCTCCAGAATAGATAATCCATATTCGCATATGTGCTCTCCAAGGGAATCCAAGGATCCTCCCATACTTTCACTTCATAGCCTTAAAGGCTTTAGAGATGCTCAATGAGAAAAGAAAATACATGATGGTTTCCAGGGGTGGATCGGGGTAGGGGGATCAGCTGACCCCAGTAAAATGATGAAATAATTTGTTTTGTATAGAAAATCTTAAGAATCTCTAGTTCAAGTGGTGTTAGTTGTAGTTCTTGACCCCCCTAAACTTAGGTTCAATACTCGTTGACACTAAAACTTTTCAAATGATTATTGCATTTTTATATATTAAAAAAATATAAATTAATGATAGCTTTTTTTTTATAATATTGTTAGGAGTTACCAAAAAAAATGGTTAAAAGAAAATAATAATATAATTGACCCCGGTAAAAAATATTTCCGAATCCACCACCGATGATTTCCATTACTAACTTCACTTTTGTGTAGGTGCTGCTGAGTCGATGTGAGAACAACTTTCTTTGAGAAGGAGGAAAGAATGTATTTAGTGGAAACATACGTTCCCAGCATTTTGCATCCAAAGCCGAAGCTGTCGTGTCATGCAATGGTAAAGATATGAGCAAGGCTCCATGTAACCACGTTTTTATTAAATTCGACAATGCTTTCATGTTACTTTTAACTTTAGAAAGTTTGAATCCCTTATATATTATTTACGAAATGATTTTGCCACATATCATTTCTACAATCAATTTCACAAAACAAATGTGACATGACTACCAAAATTGATGACATGGATTATGACAAAATATGACATGAATAATTATATTTAGTGTTGATTTATATTTTTGATAAACTTTTTAAATATGGTAATAACACATACTTTACATTTAATGTTGATATTAATTTATGGTAAAAAAATAAAAATATGGTAATAACTCATATATCATGTTTAGAATAAATATTCAAATATAACATTACAAATTTTGAAATATTATTCTATTTTATTTTTATATTATACAATTCGTATTACTAAAGTTTTCAAAATTGCTTTAAAATAGAAATTTATAATCGTAAAATCATTACTCTTCTATATCTACAAATTTTATAAATATTGTTTAGTTTAAATTTTTGATAATTATACAATTTTTATCACTTTTACTAATTTTATACACATTAACTCAATATATTTAAGTGATATAAATGGATAGAAAAAATCTCTAAGATTATAATTTTATATATATATATATATATATATTGTTAAATATAATTTTACGTAAAAAATATTTTATCTTAATTTAATGTTTAACTAAATCAAGTATATATTTAAATATTGATAAGAAAATAATAAAACCTATAATATTAATAAAATTTATTATTAAATATAATTTAATTTTTTTTTAAAAAAAAATTACTGCACATGATTCAGTAAAACACCTAGTTAAATGTAAGTGTAGAGTACACCTGTGATACATACTATTTTTTTAATTATGGTCATCCTTCTAAACCGCTTATGCTTTGCTTTTCCGTCATTAGTCATCAATACAAAATTCAGTCATGATTATTCTATTTTCAATATTTTTCTCGTGTTTGTGTACATACTGATTTGCTCATGTTGTTTAAGGAGGGATTGATCTGTGGCTGCTTATGAACTCCTGAATCAGCTCAGTATGTTTTTCATGCTCAGCATCATGCTTATTGGCCGCCTATTGGCCTCCTCTTTCGCAAGGTATGTCCGTGTGTGCACGATTACGACACTGGCTTCATGTTCCGGGGACTGAAGCCCAAGGGCAGACCCACCACAACCCAAATAAAATAGTGACCATGGTGGGGCATGACATTTGATCGTGGGACAACCTAATTGCCATCTCTACATGTTTTTTATTCTCGAGAATTAAAACTTGTATCATCTTTTCCGGATCGATTTTCACATTTCAATAAACGAAATATCTGATCCCATCTCTATAACTATTGTTTGTTAGTCTAGAAATTTGATTACTGTTTTTAATCTTCAACAAATACAGACTTTTCTCTGCACTAAACGCCTATTTTTGGAATGGGTTTACAGATAAACCCCCATTAATTCTTAAGTTTAAAATTATAACTAGATGTTGACCTGCACTTTTAAAGCGCATGTATTTTTGCGTTTTAATAAAATTGATCAAATCTATAACTTTTATTATAAACAAAAAATTAAAAATTGTTTTATTAGTATTTAAAAAAAAATTATGCTTATATTTGATTCATATATATGGTTGAAGTGATAGATCTAGACACTTGTGTATAATCCAGTTTGAATTTAGTGAAAATCTTCTTTTAGCTAAAAATTTGATGCAATCTGGTAAAAATTTAAAAAGATGCGATCCAGTATTGGTTGATCCACTAAAAACAACAAATAATATAGTAATACATTTGAAATTTTGGATTAAATAACTGTTGTTTTTAATATTATATAATTTTTTTAATTCCTTAGAATTTGATGAAATATTTATTATGTCATTTGAAGAAAATGAAACAATAGTAATAGAAAAAGACAAAAAAATTGATATGACATTATTAGTTTCCGTTTTTTTTTAATAACCTATGCTATGTTTACATTTTTATTTATTTTATATTTAAAATTTAATTTTATGATAAGTTTTAAATTATTTTTGAACACTCAAAATTGCCATATAAAGACTACGTAAAAAATTACATAGTAAATAATATTTTTAAAACTTCATGTATATATATATATTCGATCTTTTAATATTATTATTTACAAAAAATATATTCAAATTAAATGGAAAGCATAATTGGCATAAAATCAGAATTATTACATTTGACAAAAATATGGAAAGTATTAATTGCCATAGATATAGGGAATATTTGATTCTTTAACTTAAATAAATAGAAGTTAGTGATATGATTTTGTAATTTTCTCAAAAATCAAGGACATCATCCTAAGAAGGATTCTGCTTTAATATTATAGATTGTTATTTTTTTTGTAAAGTAGATACTTGATCAGTTTAAGCTACTAATTATAGCAAGATTATCTTAGTTACTATATAATTGGGAAAATCGCATAAAAAACATTCAAGGTGGCACCCACTGACACTTTAAACCCTGAAGGAATTATACAAGCATTTTAAACATCCAAAGTGGCTAATTTAGCATATTAAACCCTCATCTTGGCTAATCTCTTCGCGCCGTCAATTTCTTTAACGGAATAATTAACCCCGTTAACAGCATACTTTACTCCGTTATTAGAGTGTTAACCCTCCGTTTTGATTAAAACGATGACGTTTTGGGACAGCAAAAACGACGTCGTTTTGGGATAAATTATTAAAACACTTTAAATCGAATTTGGGATAAAATTAGGGTTCTATTTCTTCAAAGCGACGGCGAGAGAGAAAAAGAAGGAGACATCGAAGGAGATCGAAGTTGATAAGAACAGGTATGGTTCCGTTTAATTGATATGAGATTTTCGAGTTGGGTGTGAGAGCATTCTCTTGTTGTACAGATGGCTCACAGTGCAAGCTCTTCAACGATGGGATACAAAAACGAAAAGGGGGTTTTGTGTAACTGCAAAACGCTAGCACGGGTTGTACAAGCTTGGACAGACGACAACCCAGGACGACGATTCTACAGCTGTAAAGGACGAAAGGTTGAGCAAGGGTATGAATCTTGTAACTTTTTTCAGTGGTATGATGTTGAGAGACCATATGGGTGGCAACATCAAGCCTTGTTGGAGGCGAGAGATATAATGCGTGCCCAAAAGGAAGAGATTAAGCAGTTGAAGGAGTCTATGAGAGGATTAACTCATGATAGGGAAAGACAATTGGAGATTCCAAACTCGGTATTGGAAGAGTTGAAAGCAAGTCGCGAAGAATGTGAGGGACTTAAGCGTGAAGCACTGGTACTAAGCGAGAGGAGCAGAGTGTATCGAAATGTCCTAATATCCTCGACTTTCGGATTTGTTGTGGTTACTGGAGTCATGGTGGCGATGGTTAAGCATTAGAGTTGGATAAATGTGGTGTTAGATGGCATGTTTTTTTTTCCGGCAGTGATGTATTTTGGATGCTAGCTACAAGGAAACAATGTTGTTATCTTAGATTTCGGCTATGGGTGTTTGTTTTTGTGATTTGGTAAAACGAGGTTATGTTTGTTGGTATTTGTGGTCGTCTCTTTCTTAATGTTATGCAATCATATGTGATTCATTTGATAGCAACACAAAGTGAACATATGTTTAAAACGAAAATCCAATACCATAGATATAGGTTCATAACAAAATGACATAAACATAGTAGCAACAAGATAAACAACAAAACATAAGCATAAGATTAGTTCAAGAGACAACTTCCGAAGGATAAGTTCAAAAGCATAATAGGATAGGTTCAAAAGCATAATAAGATAGGTTCAGATAATAACACATCAAGAGATTACTGCGGTGGTTCTGGATGGGCTGATGTATCATAAGCTCTGTTGTTTATAACCTCGAAAACTCGATCTGTGTATGGACAATGGAGTATTCCTACACCTCTTGGGATTGGAACAGATTTTTTTATTTTCAGAGGTCGTCCACGTTTGGCTTTCTTCGCTTGCGGAGCTGATGAGCTAGCTGGTTCAGGTGCAGTAGATGGTGCAGAAAACTCAGAGGTGTATGCGCCAGCTGGTAGTGGTTGTGAACTGCTCACAGTAGATGGATTTTTCCTTTTCCTAGGCTTTGTTGGCCGTTTTGGTACCTAAAAAGGACGATAGTTAAAACTTAAACCATTATCATACAACATACATTATCAAAGAACAACAACTTACCTCACTTGGAGCTTTACGTGGTCGCTCTCTTCTGTTTTTGGGACCTTCAACTACAACTTTTTCATTCTTGCAACCGCTTTTGATATGTCCGACTTGTAAACAGTTGCTGCAATGAAGGGTTCTTCCATGTCTAGTAACCTTTCCCGCATTCTGCAAATCCTCAAATGGCTCCTTTCTTCTGTCACGGAGCTTCGGTCTACCTCTTGGTTTCCGAAAATTTGGAATTCCCACTGGTGTTTTCCATGTCTTCTTCCACAGCTTCTCACCATTCACTGGCTTAATATTCTCAGTATATGTCTCTTTCATGACACTTGCATGGTAATAATGAGAGACATATTTCACTGGATCATCTCTATTGTCATCAAGCACACAAATGGCATGCTTACATGGAATACCTATTAATCAAATTTCACAAATCAATAATGCAGCAAGAATAATTTTTTTTACAAAATTTAAAAACAAAACCACTAACCTGTTAGCTCCCACCGCCTACAAGCACACTCGTGTGTTGAAAGGCTAACTCTGTAGCCGTTATTAAATTCATTCACCTCATATAATGTGGAAGAACTTCTTATTGTGGAGCAGAATTTGTTATCAACCCTTGCTTTCTCTAACAGTGCCATTGTGCTTGGTGTTAAGATGGTATCACATCTAGCTGCTTTAAGAAATCTTCTAGCAACCCGTCTCATAGCTTGTCTTCGAATATCTTCTAACAAACAAATAACAGGCTTTGATCTTGCTATCTTTATAGTTCTGTTGAAGCTTTCTGATAAGTTGTTGTGGACATCATGACAGCGAGAGTCAGCAGAGAAGTATGCTCTACACCACTTTTCTGGTTCAGTACTTAAAAGTGAAGCATAAGCTGCTGGATCATACGCTTCTACCCTCCTCATGTTGTCTTCATATTCACCAGTGTTGTAGCTGTAAGCGACTCCCCAGAACAAGTTCTTGTACTCAGACCTTGAGAATGATTTCTTCCAATTACCATAGATATGGCGAGCACACATTCTATGTTCAGCATTAGGCAGTTCTGCCGCCACTGCAATCACAAGCCCCTTTTGCTTGTCAGAAATGATGGTGTGGTTATCTCCAGAACCTAAACCGAGGTCTACCTTCAGCCTTTTTATAAACCATCCCCAAGTGTCTTTGTTTTCTCCTTGAACAACTGCCCATGCTATGGGATACATTCTATTATCAGCATCTCTGCCAACAGCTGATAGCAAATCTCCATTCAATTCCCATTTCAAGAAGCAGCCATCCAATCCAATAACTGGTCTACAACATCTTTTACCATCCATTTGTTGATAGGTATTTTGATTGAACAAAACACCCTCCAAGGACATTTCTCTACACAACAAACAGCTGCTATTCTGTTCGCTTCGGACCTGGCCATCTTAACATCATACTGCGTGTTAAGAGAATAACGGAGCAACTGATCCTTAAACTGTAATCCACTGTCAAACTTCTGAAACAGCCAGATATAAGGCTCTTTATCGAAAGAGCCATGAAACCTGGGTTTTTCATTAGGCTTCCGTTTACACATCCAGTCATCCCACTCCTCTTCTGATTGTACCGGTGTAGCAGGATACTTTACATCCCCTAACCTATCTTCTTCCTCACTTTCTGCTGCTTCCCTATCTTCTTCTCCAATTTCTTCACCTTCAGCCATTTTGGATGCCATAAAATCAGCAGATGTCTTTGCACCTTCTTCAAAAATAGCCTTAAATCTGACATCTTTACCACCATCTCCTGCGTCTAATACAACATCATCTCCATNGTAGCAGGATACTTTACATCCCCTAACCTATCTTCTTCCTCACTTTCTGCTGCTTCCCTATCTTCTTCTCCAATTTCTTCACCTTCAGCCATTTTGGATGCCATAAAATCAGCAGATGTCTTTGCACCTTCTTCAAAAATAGCCTTAAATCTGACATCTTTACCACCATCTCCTGCGTCTAATACAACATCATCTCCATCATCATTTGCATCCACGTTTTCTTGCACAACTTCTTCTTCCGCTACTGGTTCTTCGTCTTCTGATCGCTCACCTTCAACATCTTCTCTCGGCCTATCTAAACATTCCTCATCACTATCACCTTCCTTTTCAGCCTCGTATCCATCATCACACTCAGCCTCATGTCTCTTATCCTCATGTTGGCTACTTGAGATGAAACCAATGGATTTTGGGGAGTGAGAAGAGCAATCATGCTCCACAAAGACATCAATTTCGCCACTTTTACTTTCTTTTCCTGCTCTCTGTAGCTCAACCATATCATCATTCGTCGTATCAAAGACATACTTAACATTCTTCATCTCTTCTTCTGGAAGTTTGTACCAAATCAGAGCGATTGGTGACATAATTTTCTCTTCCAACATCATTTCTTCAAAGTTCTGCCATCCTAATTCATTTCTCTTCAAAATTTTCTGCTTAAATCCTATTTCACCAAGATAGTGGTAACTACCATCAACCATCTTCTGCATAGTCCCACCGAAGTGGATGTTGACCTTGTAAGTCGGTTTGAACCTGTAAAAATATCAAAACGAAAAANTGGTGACATAATTTTCTCTTCCAACATCATTTCTTCAAAGTTCTGCCATCCTAATTCATTTCTCTTCAAAATTTTCTGCTTAAATCCTATTTCACCAAGATAGTGGTAACTACCATCAACCATCTTCTGCATAGTCCCACCGAAGTGGATGTTGACCTTGTAAGTCGGTTTGAACCTGTAAAAATATCAAAACGAAAAACAATTGAAAACCCAAAATAGAGTTTGAACTTGTTAATGGATCAATATCATCTCGAAAATATACCAAGCTGGAGTTTCTTACCTCATTTTTCCTCGAATTTCTTCTCTTCCCAAAGAACTCTAAGGAGGTGTTCGTCTCTCTAGCCTCCCGCCTTTCCTTCTCTCTCTCTCTGTCTCCTTCGATTTCAGTCTCTCTCTCTCCTTCGATTTCGATCTCACTCTCTGTCTCCTTCGATTTCAATCTCACTTTTTATCTCCTTTGATTTCGCGTCTTCTCACGGGAACCCTAATTTTATCCCCAAATCGATTTGGGATTTTATTATCAAGCACAAGTGTTTTAATAATTTATCCCAAAACGACGTCGTTTTTGCTGTCCCAAAACGTCATCGTTTTAATCAAAACGGAGGGTTAACACTCTAATAACGGAGTAAAGTATGCTGTTAACGGGGTTAATTATTCCGTTAAAGAAATTGTCGGCGCGAAGAGATTAGCCAAGATGAGGGTTTAATATGCTAAATTAGCCACCTTGGATGTTTAAAGTGCTTGTATAATTCCCTCAGGGTTTAAAGTGTCAGTGGGTGCCACCTTGGATGTTTTTTATGCGATTTTCCCCTATATAATTAGTATCCTATGAAATCTTCCTCCACAAAAAATACTTTTAAGGTTTATTTTTGGTATGAAATATCCACCATAGTTTATTTGGCTCTTTTACTTGAAGATGATACGTTCTATAAGCATACAGCTTGAGTTACCCTTAGTCTTGGTGGAAGGAAGATCTAAGACTGCTCCATCAGAATGTGATGATCTATGGTTTGATTTTTTGACAATATAGTTTTTTGAAAAAGTTTTTTTTTTAATAGGATTTCACTGGAATACATAAACTATTGCAAGTATGAAGTAGAAACTATAAGTAACTTAACCCAAAGCATTTCCCATGTTTTCTTCTATTACTAATTTCATTTGTGTGTAGGTGCTGCTGCGTTGATGATGCGAGAACAGCTTTCAATGAGAAGACGAGGGAAGAATGGATTTGATGGAAACAAACATGGCAAGCATTTTGCATCCACAGCCGAAGCTGCCTTACAACACATTGGCCCAACATTATCAAACTTTCCTGTGAAAACTGATTTGTAGATTTCAGTTACACAACCTTGAACTCTGGTAAGTGATGAACAACATTTTGTCAGATCGACCGGAGAACCAGGAAGAGAAAACCCAGGAATGGTAGAGACTTGATGAGGCATAGTGTGTGTGAGAACAGCTCAGTTGATACGAGAGCAACTATTCTTGAAAAGAGGAGGAAAGAACAGATTCAACGGAAACATTTTTGGCCAACACTTATCATCCATATCCATAAACGCCTTGCAACACGCCGATTTAATGTTCCCAAACTTACGGGTGAAAGAAAATTTGTAGATGTCAACTACACAACCTTCAACACTGAAGAGAGATGACAAACATTTTGTGAGATCTATAGGAGAGCCAGAAATGGAAATGAATTGAGGTGTCACTTGCACCTTGGCCAAACCCGGCTGCAATAGAATAGTGGCTCATAGTGTCATAATCATAATCATTGATACTAGAGCTTGGATCCTACTTTTCATGGTGTGTACTGTTTTTGTGATTTTCTATGGAGTCAGACGTGAATCCGCATAAGGCATGTAGAATTGTAGATTGTAATATTGTCTATTTAATATTTCTCATAATTTGTAATAGTATAAGTATCCTCACAAAAAAAAAACAAACAAACTGTAGGCGTTTAACAAGGGTCATTTATTAAAATGGGCCGAGTGTTCAAAGCCCAAGACACAACACAACAATTCCGGTCTTGTCTTTTTGTTTGCTGCTGACACGATACCATCTCGTGTTTGCACTTACCACTTACCCGGCAGCTTTACTTGCCGAGTCACTTCATTAGCTATTAGCCACCACCAGGAGCGACCAACCAATCCGTGATTCGTGTATTTATTTACGTCCATAACACGCAGACCCATAGGAAAAAACAATTTTATAGTAAAAGAAAAGTACAAAAAGGTACAAAAGAGCTAGAAGAAAAAACAAATCAATGGGTGATTTTGGATCCAATGGATCGTCGTCAAGCATGAGTATTCTAATGTATCCGTGGTTAGCATTTGGTCACATGACTGCTTTTCTTCACCTCTCCAACAAGCTTGCAGAGAAAGGACACAAGATCCTTTTCTTGCTTCCCAAGAAAGCACTAAACCAGGTCAAACCTCTTAACCTCTACCCAAATCTCATCACTTTCCACACCATCTCAATCCCTCAGGTCAAAGGGCTCCCTCCCGGTGCCGAGACCAACTCCGACGTACCGTTTTTCTTGACCCATTTGCTTGCGGTTGCAATGAACCAAACCCGGCCCGAGGTAGAGACAATTCTGTGTACAAACAAACCGGATTTGGTTTTCTACGATTCCGCTGATTGGATACCTGAAATCGCTAAACCGGTCGGTGCTAAAACCGTTTGCTTCAATACCGTGAGCGCTGCGTCAATTGCACTAACTCTTGTCCCTGCTGCGGAGCGAGATATCATTGATGGGAAGGAAATGTTAGCGGAGGAGTTAGCTAAACCGCCTCTCGGTTACCCATCTTCAAAAGTCGTGTTACTTGCGCACGAAGCAAAAACCCTAAGCTTTGTATGGAGGAGGCACGAGGGTATTGGTTCTTTCTTCGATGGGAAAGTTACTGCGATGAGAAACTGCGACGCGATCGCTATAAGAACTTGCCGTGAGACGGAAGGCAAGTTCTGCGATTACATCGGGAGCCAATACAGCAAACCGGTTTACCTGACCGGACCGGTACTCCCCGTAGACGAACCTAATAAGACTTCCTTAGAGCCTCGATGGGCTGATTGGTTAGCCAAATTCAAGCCTGGTTCTGTTGTGTTCTGTGCTTTCGGTAGCCAACCCGTTGTAGACAAGATAGACCAGTTTCAAGAACTCTGTTTAGGGCTTGAAGCAACCGGTTTGCCTTTTCTTGTAGCGCTTAAGCCTCCTTCGGGTGTGTCAACGGTGGAAGAAGCGTTACCTGAAGGGTTCCAAGAGAGGGTTCGTGGACGTGGCGTTGTGTACGGAGGTTGGGTTCAGCAACCACTGGTGTTGGACCATCCTTCAGTGGGGTGCTTCGTTAGCCATTGTGGGTTTGGTTCGATGTGGGAGTCTTTGATGAGTGATTGTCAGATGGTTTTGGTGCCTCAGCATGGTGAGCAGATATTGAACGCGAGGCTGATGGCAGAGGAGATGGAGGTGGCAGTGGAGGTTGAGAGAGGAGATAATGGGTGGTTTTCGCGGCGGAGCTTGGAGGATGCCGTGAAGAGTGTGATGAGTGAAGGTAGTGAGGTTGGTGAGAATGTGAGGAAGAATCATGAGAAATGGAGATGTGTTTTGAGTGACTCTGGTTTTGCTGACGGTTATATCAGCAAGTTTGAACAGAACTTAATTGATCTTGTGAAGTCATGAATGATCATTTTTGTTCTTTCCACTTAGTTCGGTGTAATTTGGTTGTGTTTGAGTTTGAGTCTTGGTTTGAGATATATTTTTAAAAACATGCTTTATTTCTTTGCAATTCTCATAAAATTAGCTGATAAGGGAATTTCTTCCAGAAGCTAACAAATCTATATTGTATTTCCTGTATGGAAATTATTAACAAATTTTAATGTCTTTGTTGATATTAGGTTATTACAAACTTAATTTCTATCGATATTTATTTTAGTTTTTAAATAAATAAAAAAAAGATTAGCTTGTAAGAAAAATGAATCACATAATTAATCAATGGGAAATTGTAGAATTGGTATATATATATATATATATAGGATTGTCTCATAAAAGATAACTTCCATCCCAAGTAATGATAGATCCTATATCTTAAGTTATTGGAAACTTAACATTATCGTATTAAAGGAAATATCTATGATATATCTAATACTCCCCCTCAAGATAGATAGTGTAGATCTCGAACTCCCATCTTGCACAATAGGTAGTTGAACTGACGCCTTCCAAGAGCTTTGCTAAGAAAATCGGCGATTTGATCTTGAGAAACAACATGACAAGTGGAGATGATTTTGTCATGAACTGCATCTCGGATGATATGACAATCAGATCCAATATGTTTGGTGCACCCGTGATACACAGAGTTTGTAGCAATGTGTAAAGCAGCCTTGTTGTCACAGTACATTGGTATCGGCTATGTTGGTGTAACATCAAAAGCTGTTGGTGTAACATCAAAAGCTGTTGGTGTAACATCAAGAGCTGTAAGGAGCTCCAGCAATCATTGTAACTCCGAGTAGGTGTAAGACATGACTCGATATTCAGCCTCTGCAGATGATCTTGAAACGGTAGGCTGCTTCTTTGTTTTCCATGAAATTGGTGTGTCACCAAGAAAAATAACAAAACCAGTGAGAGACCGTCGCATTCGTGGACATCCCGACCAGTTAGCATCACAATAAATCGCAAGTTGCAGATATGGTTTTGAATCCAAAAAGAGACCTTGACCTGGACATCCTTTCAAGTATCTAACCACACGAACAGCTGCTTCCCAGTGTTTCTTGCGTGGCTTAGCCATAAATTGTGCTAGCAAATGAACCGCATAACTTAGCTCTGGTCGTGTGATAACAATATACACTAGATGACCAACTAACCTTCGATATTGAGAAGGATTGGTGTGATATTCACCAACCTCGTGTCCAAGCGTGTGGTTCTGTTCCACAGGCATATCAAACTGTTTTGAACCAGACAAGCCACATTCTGAAATAATATCCAGAGCATATTTTCTTTGTGAGAGATAGATACCACTGTTTGCACGAGATACCTCTATGCCCAAAAAATATTTAAGAACCCCAAGATCTTTCATGCGAAAGCATTGACTTAAGTACTCCTTGAATTTTGCAGTAAACGCCTCATTGTAACCACCAATAACCAGATCGTCCACATACACCAGGACATAGAGCTTCGTATTGCCTTTGACGTATGAAAACAGAGAGTAATCCTTACGATTCTGAGTGAAACCAAACTTAAGTAGAGCTTGAGAGAGCTTGGCAAACCAGCACCGTGGTGCTTGTCTAAGACCGTAGAGTGACTTTCGAGGTTTGCAAACAACATTCTTCTGAGAATATAAAAACCCTGGTGGAAGTCTCATGTATACTTCTTCGTCTAAGTCACCGTGCAAGAAGGCATTGTGCACGTCCATCTGATACAAGTTCCAATTCTCTGTGTCAGCCATTTTAAGTAGAAATTGTATGGTTGTTAATTTGACGACAGGAGCAAATGTCTCATTGAAGTCTTCACCCTCTTGCTGTTGATTTCCATAGGTGACTAAACGAGCTTTGAAACGTTCGATGGTGCCATCGGAGTTATATTTGATTTTCAAGACCCATTTACACCAAAGGGCATGTTTTCCTGGAGGAAGACTGGGTACATCCCAAGTATGTTGATCTTCTAGTGCTGTAATTTAAGCTGCCACTGCTTCTCTCAAAACGTTTTCAAGCATTGCCTCTTGAAACTAGTGGGTTCTTTTGATTTAAAGACAGCCGCGAGAAACGCTTTCTGTGAAGGAGAGAAAATATCACAAGATACATAATCAGTTAGTGGATAAAGACACTTACTAGAGAAGCTAGGATTTGGTGTTGAGGAAGCTCGAGGGGGTTTATCATGTATTGCTGCAGAATTGGTCACATAGTCTTTTAGTTGAAGAGAGGGTTTTGATTGTCTATGACCTCGACCTAGCTGTTCCTGTGACGTGTTCTGTTCTTGTTGACTATTAGTTTCGGGTTCAGTATCTGCTAAAAGAGGCGTAAGAGATGCTTCTGCGGGTGGCGATGCAGGATCTCCCCCTGTCTCTGCTAAGACCGGAGCTACTTCTTGCGTATTAGCAACGGGAGTAGGTGCTTGAGGTAGTATGACCTCGTTAAAATACACAGGCTGAGGTCGTGGAGACGAAACTGCAGGATGAGATTGCAACTCTGAATATGGAAACACATCCTCATGGAAGATGACATCGCGAGATACAAAGGTCTGCTCAGTCTGTAAGTCAAACACAAGCCATCCTTTCTTTCCATATGGATGCCCAAGGAAGGTACAACGAGTTCCACGATCTTCAAACTTATCAGTGGATCGGCGAACTTTTCTAGCGTAACACAAGCATCCAAACGTCCAAAGATCTTGATATGCTGGAGGCTGTTTTGATAATATTTCAAAAGGAGACTTGCCTTGCAGGAGAATAGAGGGCGTCCTGTTTATTAGATGTGTGGCTGCTAAAATACTCTCACCCGAAAACCGAATGGGAAGATTAGCTTCCATTAGCAGTGATATGGCTATGTTAAGAATATGTCGATGCTTGCGTCCCACACGTCCGTTTTGTTGTGGAGTTGCAACACAAGATGTTTGATGTATTATAATCTCTTGGGAATTGAAAACTTTCTGAGGCATGTGAACTCTGTTCCGTTGTCAGTTCTTATGATTTTCACTTTCTTGTTGAATTGTCGATCGACAAGGGTGAGAAAGTTTTTCAAGACGTTGCTACTTCAGATACGTCCAGAGAGCTCGTGAGAAATCGTCCACGATGGTTAAGAAATAGGATGCTCCACATGATGATTTTTCTTTGTAAGGTCCCATACGTTGCAATTTATCAAAGAAAACAAATCATCTGCTTTATCCGAACTCTCTTGAAAGGTTACGCGAGTTTGTTTTGCACAATTGCAAGTATCACAAAGCATATCTAAGTCACTATTGCTTGTAGAAAATTTTCCTAAATCTGATAAAAAAACAAGACTTTCGACGACGGATGTCCCAACGTCGATACCATAAATTTCTAATATCCTTCTTGCTGGCGTGGTTTGCTTGAGACACAACCGAACCGGTAAGATGATAAACCCCTTCTCGTTCTTAACCTGCATCAATCAAAGTCCTCGAAGCTAGGGCATGTATCACACAAAACTGTTTAGTAAAAATGACAAAGATTGCAATCTCATTATGCAACTGTGAGACAGATATCAGAGTAATAGAGAGTTGCGGTGCATAGAACATGTTGTGGAGAATAAGCTTTCCGCCAAGATTTAATGTTCCATGATGTGTTGTCCAAGCTATTCAACCATAGGGTAGAGAGATTGCAACAGCATTGATTGATCTGAGATTTGTTAGGAGGTTGATGTCGCCAGTCATGTGGTGCGACGCTCCGGAATCTAAGATCAAATCATACTTGCTATGTGTTCCATAAAGAACGAGATTTTGTTTCTTACCAGAGAGTTAAAACACTTATATATATGGGATGGTCTCATAAAGGATAACTTCCATCCCAAGTAATGATAGATCCTATATCTTAAGTTATTGGAAACTTAACATTATCGTATTAAAGGAAATATCTATGATATATCTAATATGGTACCCTCTAACTCTAAGTGTTAATCAGAGCCATAATTTTCGGTCAAGACATGACTTATGCTTTCTGATTGAAGCAGGTGATGAATCATGGAATTACGGAAGCGCTTCTTGACAACATTTACGAGCTAACCAAGCAGTTCTTTGCCCTTCCGACAGAAGAGAACATGGTAGTTTCCAAGGAATATGGAAACAATATGATGCTGTTGGATGATCAAGTTCTCGATTGGACCGACAGCTTGTACCTTACTACTTACCCCAAAGATAAACGAGAATTTAAATTCGGGCCTAAAGTCCCTATCGAATTCAGGTAAAAACTAAATCCACAGGCCTTCGTTAGCTTTATAAAATGGTAACACTAGCCTATGTCAATACGCCTAATTATGTAGTTACATATGCTTGCGTTTCCTTTTTATTTATTTCTAAATGTTACTTTCTTAAAAGTAACCCTAATATAAATGACAAAACACTAGACGGGAAAATCGCATTTAATACATTGAGAGAGTATCACGTACTAGCATTTTAAACACCGAAATTTTTTTCGGCTATCACTTTAACCTTTAAACTGACATTTTACTCACAACAAATTTCCAACTACGATTTCATGTACACAGTCGACCAGTATTATTCATTTTACAAGTTAAAATAATGATGTGTCGGTGTTTTTTTAACTAATAAAAATGATAAAAATACATAAAAAATCAAAAATTTGGAAAATTGTAAAAAGAATCCAAAAAATTTAAAAGTCAAAAATATAACATTTAAAATTTCAAACTTAAAAAATAAAAATAAAATAAAAAAATAAGATCTATAACTAAAATGTCATACTAAAAATAAAATTTTAAAATTCTAAAATTCAATAAGTAAGGTTTAAAATTAAACTTAAAAAGTGTTTATTATACAAAGAAATAAACACATATAGCTAAAACTTTAATTTAAAAAAAAACATTCAAGCTTTCCAAAATCTAACCCTAAGAATACATACAATAGTACAACATATGTTGTCAAGCCTAAAACCAAAAAATATCATGATCAACTACTTTCACTCATCTATGTTGAAAACTATTCAATTTTATTATATCTTAATTTACAGCATTTAAAACTGTTTATAATTACATGATTTTAATTTTTCACTTATCAAAATACTTTTTTAAAAATTTAAAAATTATTTTTAAGAATAACTACATCAGACGACTTCCATCATCTCAGACGACTCAGACAACTTAAAGAGGGTATATTCATAAAAATGACTTTTGTTTTTTTTGTTTGGTCACAAAATTGGCTGTATTTTCACAAGGCTTTTAGGTTAGTTTTGCATTTGATTCAAATTTGGTATAGATTTTCATTTAAAATCATGTTTTGAATCATATTTGACAAATTCTCTTTAATTTATTTTTATAGTTAAACTAAAATAAATATTACAACAATAAATAATTATATTTTAAAAATTTATAGTAAATAAATAGTTAAAATTGTTATAAGAAATTTATGAATGTCAATAAAGTTGTATTTTTTTTATTGTACTTTTTTATTCGATAAACTGAACAATGAAGTGTAAAATATTAGAGTATATTGTTTAGATTAAGAGTGTTTTATTAAATTATACTATAATTTGTGACTGAAATTATAATTTAAAATTAGATTTTATAGATTTATTTTTAAATAAATGATTTAGACGGCAACAATTAAAAAACAAATCACACAAAAATAAGGCTCTAGCAATTTATTAACAAATGCATTTTTTAAATTGAATTGTGCAATTTAGTTTTGGGCAATTTAGTTTTGATTCAAAATTAGTGGATATTAAACCCATATAAGAGCAAAACTAAAGTGTTTTAATTACAATATCATTCTATTGTAATTTTTTGAAGAAAACTAAGGGTTCTTTTTCTTTTTTGTACTTCCCCTTTATTAGCTTAGTTATAGTTTAAAATTAATTTTATAGATTTTTGTAAAAATAAATGATTTAGACAGCAACAATTAAAAAAATTCACACAAAAATAAGAGCTCTAGTCATTTTATTAACAAATTCCATTTTTTAAATTAAATTAGGCAATTTAGTTTTGATTTAAAATTAGTGGAATTTAAACTCATATCAAAACCCATAAAAGAGAAAAACTAAAATGTTTTAATTACAATGGCATTCTATTGTAATTTTTGAAGAAAACTAAGGTTTTTTTTTTCTTTTTTTGTAATTTTAGATTCAAATTTATATAAAGAACTACAATAAATTAAATTAAGCCCACTAAATAACCCAATTATCAAAGTTATATCAGTATGAATTAAAACCTAATTTTTCAGTAGTTTATGTACATTATACAAAGTTATTATATGACCCTCGTGAACATTTTTTCTGCCTCGGCCACTGCGGCACAGATGATAGATATCTCTCTTCCGAATCGATAGTACCCATAAAGGCTCTCACTCTCATCCCGATCTAACCGCTAGTTTAGCGAGAAAGTCTGATACTTCCGTCGAACCATGGACGAAAACAAAATCAAATATTTCTCCGGTAAGACCTCTCTCCTTTCTAATAAGTCAATGGATCATATCATTTAACACCTATTGTAACTTTATTTTGCCAAGATAATCGGGCATACATCTCCTGGCTCATGGACAATTACCCAGTCCTGTTGATGACAATCCATATTCTATTTTTAGTAGTATCGAAGCAGCTATTACTCAAATGGGCTTTCATAAGTTGAATGAGATCAGGGAGTATGCTGAAAAACTGAACTGCGAGAAACGTGAGTGGTGCAAGGCCCGAATCATTCCTTTAAATGGTTTGTGATTTCCTATACTATACTATACTTAATCCCTCATAACACTCTTGTCGTTTCTACTTTATTGTAATCGAGATCTATGTTGATATCTAGTTTCAGGAAGTGATAATTCGGTTGCTGTGCAAATGGCTAGGGATATGATTCTCATAGCATCATCAAAGCCTTTGGAAATAGTAAATTTTGTGGCAATCGCAAAACAAACCCCAAAAAACCATGAGCTGCTCCGGGTTTTTAACTGTTTGAAAACAAGGAAGTTTCCTGTTATCATAGTCGAGCCGCCTGCGCAAGATAATATATTTGTTTCTGTCGAGGCACTTGTTGATTCCGCACAAGTTATTGGTCAAGGAAAGCTTACAATCATAAGGCCACAAAGTTCAGCTTTTGATTCTGATAGTGAGGAGGAGATGCAGAAGGTTAAGCAGGAGGAAAAACTATCCCGACTATAGCTGATGATTGTTGATTCTGTTAAAAGTTATTTTTGGGTTAATCTGTGATGCTTCATCTTTGTTCTGTTAAACTCTGTTTTGGGTTCTTATAATTTGCACTTTTATTCCAAGTTCTGCTCGACCTAGTGCATTCTTGAATTTCTCCAAGAACTTTTAGTTTCATAAGTGGACGATCATCAGCACATGTCGCCAATATCATTATAATTGAGAGACGATAAATATTGAGCATACAACTCGAAATGCTTTCTATATATCAATCATTTTAAAAATACTTAGAATCCTATATGGTACAGAGAGACCTTCCCTGCCGGTAGATGGTCGAGAGCTTCTCTGCTTGTATATGTGCATCACATTACTTCTTAACAAAATTTCTTTGATGAGTTATTCTTAGATTCACCCGTGTTAAAATTTATTAAATTTCTTTGAGGAGTTATTCTTTACAACCGAGAGCACCTGAGACGAATATCTTTAGATAAAAACGACTAAACTAAAACTTATAATTGATATAATTTCAGCCTGGTCCTCTTCGAAGTATCTATAAGATATTTGCTGGAAACTGAAATGCCATCGACGGTAATAGACCTGAAAACAGAACATACATGAACTTATTAATATTGCTTGGCCATATAATATTTATCTTAACCGGTCACTATAACAAGTATCCGGCCACATAGATAAGTAAATAAACTCATACCTTGGCTGAAACTGGTCTGTCCCTCTGCAATATTTATTAAGATCTTTTCTGCAAACTAGTACTTTGCAAGCCTCTAGACCCTCCCACTAGACCCCTTCGATCAAAAGCAACAAAAGACATAAACTTTGAGCAGACCATATACACACCAAAGTTCCAAAACAGTGATGAGCTATGCAATAAGCTTTGAATTGAAACTAAAGCAATAAACTTTAAAGTCAACCTTGAAGTAGCGAGATTATAGGGTTATGCTTGCATATGCTTTGCAATTTCTCTATAAAATAAGAAAACTGAGTAAAAATAGGGCAATTCTCCATAATAGCCCTTTTGAAGTTTTTGTCTCCAAAATAGCACCAGAACGGAAAAGTTACAGAAATGACATTCATTAATGGGCAAGATATCTCTAATACCCTCTCTTTAAATTAAATAAAACCACTGGAAAAAATCAGAAACATTTCGATCTTTGATCTTCGATCTCTCTCATGTCGACTCCGATTTCATTCCGACGAAGAACACTGACATCATCTCATGGCGACTTCGATTTCTTTCCATCATCTTTGGCGAAGAAAACTTTCATCATTTGCGATGAAGAGAATCGATTCTCCAACGACACCTTTGCAGTATGATTACAAAGTCTAGGGTTTTGAACTACACCTTTGGTTTTGTATCTCCCATACATATATGCAAAAATTGTCCTTTAAAACCACTAAAAACTAGGCACCATGAATTTAGTGTCATTACCTTCAATAAGTTACTTAAGGTTATAATTAATGTGGTTTGGGGGAAAACATGGTATCATTGAATTCCACTCACATCCAATTGTGTTACAACCATTCACAAATATAGTTAGTATTATTGGAATATACCTAACAAGCATTAACATATTACGTTTTAGATAACAAAAAAGGGAAGGAAAGATCAAATTGATAAGATGACGCAAAGAATTACGAAGATGACTCTATCATTTGCCCGTCCCCATACTAAAACCCCAGAATGACATCATCATCATTGGAAAACAAGAATCTTGTAAGTGGAGAGAGTTTGATCAAAAAATATCACGCTTCGCTTGCATATGTTCCATCATATACGCACGACCATTTACAATGTGAGTAGAAGAAAAATAAAACAAGAAAACCATTTATTGATTAAACTTACCATAACGTGGCTATCAAAATTTCTTATGGGATCAAGCAATTTACATTTTTGGTCCTTAAAAAATTGTGTCCCATACGAATGATGGTATTTGCAATAGTCTCTTCACTATGAAGATAATCTATGAGCTTGATTACATCACTAGCCAATCGTCTTCTTCACTCTTGAGTGCACAAAAAATGCATTTCTCTGACCCAGTTTGAGCCCTCAAAGAATGAAAAAAATTGACCTTTGAACATTGTCAACGAAGAACATGATAAGTTTCTTGGTTACCAAATCAGTGTAGAAAAGACATTCTTTCTTATTTTCGTCCATTGTGATGGGCTGAATGGAAAAGAAATACTGTCACATCTTCTTATAGTTTTCATACCAAAGTGAGAAAAAGAAAGTATATATTTCCTACACTAATCTTATAACCAAGGAACTTATCATGTTCTTCGTTCTTTCTTTAATGAGCTCAAACAGGAGTCAGAAAAAAACATTTTTCTGTGCACTCAAGAGTGAAGAAAGGGATGAGATCAGGGTTATCAAGTTGGCTAGTGATGTAATCAAGCTCACAGATTATCATCACGATGAGGAGGTTATTGCCAATACCATCATTCGTATGAGACAGAACTTTTTAGGAACCAAAAATGTAAACTTGCTTGATCCCGTTGAAAGTTTTGGTACCCGCGGTATTGTAAGTGTAGTCAATAAAGTTTTTTTCTTGTTTAACTGCTTCTACTCACTTTGTAAATGGCCGGCTTATAAAATGAAACACAACCATGCAAAGCATGATATCTTTTGATCAAACTCTCTCCACTCACAAGATTCTTGTTTTCTCATAATGATGACGCCATTCTTGGATTTCAGTATGGAGACAAATAAATGATAGAGCTAGCTTGGTAATATTTTTCCCTATGTTATTCATAGGAACATATTCGATTATTTTTCCCCTTTTTCTTGTTTTTAGGACTTAAGATGTTAATGTTTATTAGGTACATCTCAATAATACAAACTATACTTGTGAATGACTGTAACGCAATTGGATGTGGTTGGAATTCAGTGATACCATGTTATCACCGAAGCCACATTATCGATAACCTTAAGTGGTTTATTGAAGATAATGACCCTAAACTCATGAAACACAAGGTGCCTTGGTTCAGAGGTTTTGAAGGATACGTTTTGTGCCTAGGTAAGGGGAGATACAAAACCAAAGGTTTGTAGTTCAAAAAATTGATGGTGAGAGGGTGTATGTCACGGTCTTGCCAATTTATGACGAAGCAGGCGTATGTGAATTCCTGGAAAGGTTGAAAAATAAAGGCTTAATCAAGGTATTTATGGTTTCTTTACTCACATAAGTAGTTTTTGTATCTTTGTTTTAATTGTTCCCTCTTTGCAGGAGTTCGAAAGATATCTTTGGTATAAGATTCAAATTTCAGATCAAATTGACACCTAATAACATGAGAATTGTTAAGAAAAATTTGCATAAAGTTTTATGTCTCGAATTGACATTTTCTACAACGAGAATGTATCTCTTTATCCCAAAAGAGACTATAAAAGGATACAAGTCTCCACTATAAAGTAAACAAAAATGCAAAAAATATCTATCTCATTTCTTTCTTTACCATAAACATATACTTACTTCTACCTTGAATTTCGTGCAGTAGTTAAGGAGTTTTACAAGAATATGATTACTCAATATGAGAAGAAAAAGGTAAGAAAAAGCCAATGATTTTGTTTTTTTTTCCTCATTGCTAACAATGATTCTCACTATCTAATATATAAGATGTACGGATCAAAAATGAAAAAAGAAATTGGAGTCTGAGCCGAAGGAACTGATGTAGCGTACATCTCCTATTCCTATTTCACTTATCTTAGTGTTTTCCTTTTCTATTGTTTTCCTTTTCCTAATTAGTTTTGCATAATTATCTTTACCTAGAGATTAGTTGGTCTTTTGGTTTTACTACTACTTTTGATTTGATTAATAAATACTTAGAGCTTTGGTTTTTAAACTATCTCTTGAATCCTTACTTCTGGGCATTCTTTAAGAATTCAACAGACTTAAGAAGGTTTAGATAACGGGTATTCTCGGAATTCAACGTTACCTTTGTGTTATCGGTTACTAAACGGTACTTCCGCTCCGTCAGTTGGTATCAGAGACCTAGAACTTCGATTCCTATCGTTGTTTCGATCTTGCGATGGCTCCTTGACCAAGGAAAGAACCAGCCAACGATTGGACTCACTTTCAACAATTCTTGGAAGACTTCCAAGAACACTTTCATGATGAACTTCGACGAACCTTGGCTGAATCAATTCAGACCGGAGTTCAAGCCGGAGTTCAAGCCGCTCTTCAAGCAAACGCAGCTATTCCACCACGCGCACCACCACCCCATCGTCAACACCACAACCTCAACCCCATCTTCGAAGAACAAGAAGACGACGATGACCAAGCTAATCCATTCGGAGAAGACAACCAACAGCGCCATCACCAACAACACCACCATCAACATCACAGGAATAATGATGATACACGCTGGCTCTCGGGAATCAAACTCGAAATTCCGGAGTTTCATGGGCGATCACAACCGGAGGAATTACTTGACTGGTTTGTTGCAGTCGATGAATTTCTCGAATTCAAAGATATTCCAGCAAACAAACAGGTACCCTACGCAGCTACTCGATTCCGTGGTCACGCCGCAGCTTGGTGGAGTCAGCTAAAGATCTCGCGCACTCGTCGCGGGAAAGAGAAAATTGTGTCTTGGGATAAACTTAAGAAACATATGTGCAAGACGTTTATTCCGTATAACTTTGAACGATTATTGTTTCAAAAGTTTCACAATATTCGTCAAGGCACTAGCTCTGTGGAAGAATATTCCAACGAATTTTACCAGATGCTCTCTCGAGTAGACATCCACGACTCTAAAGATCAATTAGTAGCACGTTTTATCGTCCTCAGCTCCAAACAATGCTACATCAATTTGATCCCAGTTCAGTTGCAGAAGCACGTCAGCGAGCCTTGTTAGTTGAACAGCAATCCCGGTTTTCTGCTAACAATTGGACAAGTAACACTCGTCAACGGTCAGCAACAATTACCGATGATAGCAAAATCTCTACAGGAACTGACACATCAACTGGAACTAACCGAGCAGCCGAACCAGTGGCCGCAAAAGTTAACTCCGGACCGTCACGTCCTAATGCATTACGTTGTTTTTCCTGTGGTGAGAGAGGTCATTTACAAACTGCGTACCCAACTCATGGACGTCGTGGTTTAATTGCAAATGATAAAGAACCCATCGGAGATCCAATATACGATACTGAAGATGGTCAAACTGATGATATTGACGAGGAACAGGTCTACGGGGTCACATGAACCTTCCTCATGCTACGTCGCAATTGTCTTGCTCCTAAGACAGACGAAGCGTGGCAACGAACGTCTCTGTTTAGCTCAACCTGCACAGTCAAGGGTAAAATATGTTGGTTCGTTATTGATTCAGGATGTTCAGCTAACGTCGTCTCTGAAGAATCTGTTCGGAAATTAGCACTCAAGCCGGAAGCACACCCGTACCGGCTTCTCTGGATGCAAACCGGCGCTGAAGTGTTTGTTTCACAACGAACCTTACTTTCTCTATCAATAGGATCTTTCTACAAAGATGACCTGTATTGTGATATTGCACCCATGGATGTATCTCACATCATCTTAGGAAGACCATGGCAGTACGATGGAGAGGTCGTTCACAATGGAAAAACAAACACACATTCATTCTTATTTCAGGGGCGTAAAATCACCCTATTACCTTCTCCAGAGGCAGAACTCGCAATTCCCACCACTCGTCGCGAATCTCCATCAAAGCAAAATTTGCTACTTGTGTCCAAATCTCAGTTTGAACAAGAGTTACGTCTATGCAACACAATTTTTGCTTTGGTCGCCTCCACTCCACCCCCACAACAAGAACAACCGTGTCCACCAGCTTTCTCGTCCATACTAAAGGATTTTCACGACTTGTTTCCAGACGAACTCCCAGCCGGGTTGCCTCCTCTTCGTGATATTCAGCATCACATCGATCTTGTGCCTAATGCAGTGTACCCAATCGCGCTCATTATCGCATGAGTCCAGAAGAGCATGAGGAACTCAGACGACAAGTTGAAGACTTGCTGCTTAAGGGTTACGTAAGGGAAAGTCTCAGCTCTTGCGCAGTTCCAGCTTTACTCATTCCAAAGAAAGATCGTTCGTGGCGTATGTGTGTTGATAGTCGAGCAATCAACAAAATTACAACACGTTACAGGTTTCCTATACCGAGACTTGACGATCTTCTCGACCAAATAGGGAAGGCGTCCATTTTTAGCAAATTGGATTTGAAAAGCGGTTATCATCAGATTCGTATCCGCCCGGGAGATGAATGGAAGACAGCGTTCAAACTCGCGAAGGACTCTTTGAATGGTTAGTCATGCAGTTTGGGTTATCAAATGCACCAAGTAATTTTATGCGGGTGATGAATCAGGCCCTGCGACCATTTATTGGTCGTTTTGTCGTGGTGTATTTCGATGACATCCTCATATTCAGTTCAACGCTGGAAGCTCACCTATCGCACTTGCGTGATGTACTTCTCGACTTACGCAAAGAAAAGCTTTATGTGGCAAAACAAAAGTGTGAATTTGGAGCTTCTACGGTATTGTTCGCGGATGGGTTACGTGTTGATCCACAAAAGGTTGAGGCCATCGTTTCTTGGCCTACGCCTACAACTATTACTGAAGTTCGAAGCTTTCACGGGTTAGCCTCTTTTATCGTCGATTTATACACAACTTCAGTGCTATTATGTCACCAATCACGGATTGCATGAAGAGCTCATCGTTTTCATGGACCGCTGAAGCAGCCGAAGCGTTCACTAGCATCAAAGAAAAATTAACAACGGCTCCTATCTTGGTTCTTCCCGATTTTGACTCTCCTTTCGAGTTACACTGCGATGCGTCAAAACTCGGAGTCGGGGCTGTGTTAAGTCAATATGGGCGTCCTGTAGCGTACTATAGCGAGAAGTTAGCAGGTGCCCGTATACGTTACAGCACGTATGATATTGAATTCTATGCAATCGTCCAGGCTATAAAACATTGGCGACACTATCTCGCTCATAAGGAATTTATCTTGTTTACTGATCATGTTGCTTGGTACACAAGACAAGATTTCTTCTCGGCATGCTTCGTGGACAGCTTATCTACAACAATTTACGTTTGTCATCAAGCATCAGTCAGGGAAGCTCAATAAAGTTGCCGACGCATTAAGCCGACGTCATGCTTTGGTTTCGACACTCCGAGTTTCTGTCACGGGTTTTGAGTGTTTGGCAGAACTCTATCCAACAGACCCCTTCTTCTCATCCATCTGGTCGGATCTTACTACGGGTGTTCATACAGATTACTCGCTTGTGGATGGATTTGTTTTCAAAGACAATCGTTTGTGTGTACCGGAAAGCAGTCTTCGACTTAAGATTATCACAGAGTTACATGGCGAGGGTCATGTGGGACGGGATAGAACGCTGAAGCTCGTCACAGATTCTTATTTTTGGCCAACGTTGCGTCGTGACGTTGAGAGGTTTGTCGCTCGCTGCACTGCGTGCCAAAAGGGTAAAGGACAGGCGTCCAACGCGGGCCTTTACTTGCCGTTACCAATCCCAACACAGCCTTGGAGTGACATAAGTATGGACTTCGTTTTAGGCCTTCCGCGAACTCAACGCGGCCATGATTCTATTTTCGTGGTCGTTGATCGTTTCTCGAAAATGGCTCACTTTATTCCTTGCAAAAAGACTACAGATGCTGTGCAGATAGCCATCCTGTTTTTCCGCGAGATCTATCGATTACATGGCCTCCCGCAGTCCATCGTCTCAGACCGTGATTCGAGGTTCATCAGCCATTTTTGGCGTTCCCTTTGGAAGTTATTCAAAACAAATTTGAGTATGAGTTCTGCTTATCATCCACAAACGGATGGTCAAACTGAAGTGATCAATCGGAGTTTGGGTAATATGCTTCGTTGCTTGGTAGGTGATAATCTGCGTTCGTGGGATTTGTTGCTGTGTTAAGCCGAGTCTGCCCACAATCATGCAAACAATCGGAGTCTCGGTTTCAGTCCGTTTAAGGTGGTCTATGGCGTTGTGCCTCGCAGACCTTTGTCATTAACATCTCTCCCGCAACCTGGCGAATTCCATGGTCGAGCTATAGAGCTTGTTGGTGAGTTAGCTGATATCCATGCTCGGGCTCAAGATAATTTGCAGGGAACTGCGATCAAGTATAAGCGTTCAGCTGATAAACGTCGGAGAGAAGTTCACTTTCAGGTCGGTGATCAAGTTTGGGCAGTCTTGACAAAGGAACGTTTTTCTACGGGCCAATATAACAAGCTTAAACCTCGAAAGATAGGTCCGGTGGATTTTATTGAGAAGATCAATGCCAATGCTTACCGTCTGTCTTTGCCTCCTCACGTACATACTGCAGATGTGTTTAATGTTAAACACTTGTTTCAGTATGAACCCGATGTTGATACTCTGGCTGGATTCGTGGACGAATCATCCGTACGGGGGGAGACCTGATGTAGCGTACATCTCCTATTCCTCTTTGACTTATCTTAGTGTTTTCCTTTTCTATTGTTTCCCTTTTCCTAATTAGTTTTGCATAATTATCTTTACCTAGAGATATAGGACTCGTATGTGAGAGCCTATATATAGGGAGTTGGTCTTTTGGTTTTACTACTACTTTTGATTTGATTAATAAATACTTAGAGCTTTGGTTTTTAAACTATCTCTTGAATCCTTACTTCTGGGCATTCTTTAAGAATTCAACAGACTTAAGAAAGTTTAGATAACGGGTATTCTCAGAATTCAACGTTACCTTTGCGTTATCGGTTACTAAACGGTACTTCCGCTCCGTCAGGAACGAAGCCACAAATGTTTGTGTGTTAGTCTCATTAACTATGAAAAACTCTCGTTGTGTCAAAACACAAAAGATAGAGTTGTTGAGGAGTTGAAATGTAACGTAAGAGTTTGACTACTATGCAGAAAGATTTTTTTTTTTTTTTTTGTATCTAGTGCAGAAAGATTTAGAAGAAGAAATTAAAGAAATTAATGAGGGAAGCAAAGCAAAAAATGGCGCTGGATTAAAAAAGATGTAAGTCTTTTAAAAGATATTTGATATAAATAATTATGAAAAGCGAAATATTATTCCAAGTTTTTCAAATTGATAAAGAAGTTTTTTACTAAAATGAGCAAAGGTTAGTTAAGCTTTGAAAGGAACTATGTAGTAAGAGAAAAAAATCTGACGACCGAAAGAAATCTTCTAAAATGAGCACAAGATTAAATGAGTTTATACAAAGAAATAAGTGAGAAACTAAGAAGATCTGACGATTCTGGATACTAAAATGGTTTATGTTTGCATGTATACATGTTATTTTATTGTGCAGGATTTTGTTATTGAGTGGTGACGGCATAGCTAATAAAAATTTGGCATTTTTGCCTGCTGTCATTGCATTCTAACTTCTAAAAAATTTATTTTATTACTAATGCAAAACTTTAATGGTCTTTCTTGATTACTATTAATTGCATTTTTGTTATTGGATTTAATCAAGATTATTATTAACTGCAGAAACACAATTAAGTATAGCAAGTAAAAGTTTCTATCATTTTACCTACGGTCCCAGTATTTCTAGCTAGGACAGTTTTGGAGTAAATCTGAATGCTTTAGTTACTAATGCAAAAGCTCAGTAGTGTTTGTTGATTATTATTTTTTTTTTGTGTGATTGGATTTAGTCGGGTTATTATAAACAAAGACATAAAGAACTCCATTTGAATCAAGAACCTGGAGCAAGTGTGCTCCCTTGCTTGGTTGACAGTCACGGAACTAAGCTGTAACAAAGACAAACCCGCTCAGAACCAATACTGAAACTTAAGAACAAAGAATCAGACCAAGTTAAAGACTAGGTTAATGCGTATGAGACCTTGTTCTTCGTCAACATTGTCAGAGTATATGAGTAATTTGTTTCGGAAAGAATTTTCCTTTTTTTTTCTCTGGAAGAAGAGTAATTAGTTTGATTAAAAATAATAATTTTAAAAAAAATCTAAAGCCTGGCAAAACCTAAAAGAATTGGGAATAAGTTCCACCAAAACTAAATTTTGGCTTAGTGTTTGCGCACTTTGTGTTACCGTAAAAGAAAATGGTTCCATTTAAAGATTTTTGTCTTTCCCCTTCATGGAAATCATGCCTAGAGTTGTATCAATGCTACGATAAAGTTGTCATCCCAACTTGTCAGTTCAGTAACAATTTGTGAATTTGTGCTACTGTGGAATACTGAAAATACCAATATTTCTTGTAATATGCAACAACATATATTACAAAAGGGTTCGAATTCTTCTCTGAAGACATACAGTCTAGAATCCTCTCGGAGGATGCCAAAATAAAACCTTAAGAACGGATGTTTCTCTCTAAAAATAAGCTTAGCTTAAAACAAACGCTTAAAAATCCCTTTTATACATGTTTGGGACGACCCAGAAGAAATATAAGAAAAAAGGAAATATTAAAAGTCCATATAGTATTTTCACGTACTTCTCTGTCAAGCTTTGATGGTTGTATCGACCGAACACAGGATCTGTGTCGATTGACACAGTTCCTGGACGTTGGTTCCTTGTCTCCATGAAAATGAAACACACATAAAACACCAAATTGCATCAAACTTCTCCAAGTGGTACAAAATTCTCAAAAGCTTCATATATGCTGCCCTAAAAAATAAACCAGATCAGGGTTTCAAAACCCACAAAAATCACAATATATCATACGCCAACACCAATACTCTGGATGGACATCTCATGTACCTTCGTGATGCATGAGAAGTCATCAATTAAACATGTAGTAGTCAAGTTTTGGACTATAAAAACGCTTAGTGGAAAACAATCCACTAATTTTCGGTACATTTTTTTGAAAAAAGTTGCTTTTGAGTTTTTCTTTTGGGATGTTCGTTTTACTTGCTTGAGAACACGCAAGGTTTTATGTCTGGAGGGTAGCTAGTTAGTTTTTTGAGTCATCCACAGATTTAGGGCGTATGTTTTTGCTTGAGGGCAAGCAAGCATCTAAGTCTAAGGAAGTTTGATATAGCATGGTTTTTACTGTTTTTTTTACCATAAATACATGTGCCTTTGTATGATATTTTAAGGGTATTCATAGGGATATAGGAAATAAGTGAAGAAAAGAGTTCTAATCAAGAAATGAAGAAAAAGGATGGGAAAAACATTAGAGCATGAAGATTCGGATTTAGAAGACAACATTCGACCGATTGTGCTGGCCTGACAATGAGGTTTACAATACGTGTTAGGGCCAGAAGACATCGACACATGATGTGATAGGCTAGCTAGTGTCTACACCTTATATAAGGCATCAAGGATTATGACCACAACTACGGTTGCATTAATATTTAGGGTAAAAACAAACACCACATCATCGAGGAAGAGGTGCACAAGGTGCAATTATTTGATTTATCAAAAATATGTTATATTTATTTTTGTTTTTTTCATAAATTATTTGATTTTTTGTCAATTATTTGATTTATCAAAAAAATTCATAAAAATATACCCGATCACAATCATAACTTGATATTTTTAAATATAAAGTTCAGAAAATAATTTTTCTAAAAATAAATCAAAAATCAAATAAAGTAAAAAAAGAAAATGTTTTTTTCCAAAATAATAAAACTGACTTGATATATAAACTTAATATTTGAAACTAAAACTAAAATTTTAACTTAAAACAAAAAACAATTAAAAGAAACCAGTTTTTTTTTTGTAAAAAAAAAAATCAAATAATCATGTACGTAAAATAAAATAAAAATCAAGAAAAGTACGAAAATCTAAATTAAAAATTGTAGAAATTATTTAAAAAATTAGCTTGGTATGTATACAAATATATTGAAAACTTAACATAAATAATTGAACCAGAATAATAAATCATATTATTAAGAAATGTTGTCTATAAAAAATTATATAAATCAGTTATTTTTTAAAAAAAAATATATATATTATTAGGGACTTACAACGTATAAAAGTTGAGATTATAAACAATTGAGAGTTTCTTATAGGATCTCTAAGTCCACTAATCATATTATGAAAAATTAATATTTTAATTTACTATTTTTATAATATCAATATTTCCTAAAATATGGTCACTTCAAAATATATTACAAATAAATATTAAATATGCTAAACTAACGAAAGTAAAACATTATATATAGATTAACTTAATATATATCATATTTTCAAAAAGTAACATAAAAACATGTGATTTGCGAATTCTATGTTATATGCAATTGAAAGTATTCATAAATTAACATATACTATATATGTTAATGATATGAAGCATTGAGTGTGTCCACATATTACTTTCAAGCACCAAAAAAATATTCCAAATCACATTTTATTTTGAACTTTAATTTTTGAAAGATTTTCAAAAAAAATATCTTTCAGAAGAAAAAAGGAAATGAATAATACATCTAGTAAAAAAAAAAGATCATCAAAGAAATAATTTTTATATATAAAAAAGAAAAAAATATTAAATAAACCAACTTTTTTTTTTGTAAATACTAAATAATATTTTGTATCGGTTAAATAGAAAATATATAAATAATAATAAAATAATATTTATAACAGTGGAGTAGTTCAATACAGATAGAACAATATACTTTAAGAAAATTATAATTATTGAACAGTATAAATATGTATATAATACACTTACACATTTACAATACAAACAAAGAGATATCTAAATATTAGTTATTTAAAGAGTATAAATGTATAAAAAATTAAGTAAGGAAAACTAATAATAAAGCATACTTTGAAAAAAAAATCATATGAAATGCATATAAATCATTTAAATTTTTATTATTTTAAAATTAAAATAAAATAAAACTAAATATTAATATATACGCGCAAGTTGAAAATCTAGTGAAGTATATAAAACCCATTTTTTAGGTTGTCGAGTCTATATATGTCAGCTGTTATCAGCAAGCTTGATAGACAAAATATGTTGGCTATAAGAAGATTTCTCTTCTATATCATATTTTTATTTTCTGATAGTTTGTTCTGTGTGGATTTCGGCTTTCAGGAGCGACCTTTTATGATTCTACCTAAAGTCTACGATGAGAATGAGTTTGATGACCCCAAGACAAATATAAAACAAATTGATTACCTCCCAATCTATAATTTTTACATGGTGATTACTATTCAATATATGTTCAATTTCTATTCATCTTGATTCAGGAGAGTTTTTCGCCGTCAAACAGGTTAATTTAAAACTCTGTCTCTGATTTTGAATACTGTAATCTTACTCTGCAATTTGTTTTTAATTTCCCCTTTCTCCCTGAAAATTGATTCCTAGGATGAGATTGTCGGTGATCTATGAACTCTCCAACCTCATTCGTTCTACATCCCATGACCTTAATTTGTTTGATTACTCATGTGTTCTACTAAAAAAATTGGGTGTTTACTGTAGCATTACCATTGTTGTTTTTATTGACTGGATTTTCGTTGCTAATAAACATACATGTTTCTTTGTTGATATTGTCTTCCGACTTCTCTTTCAACACATTGTCTTAGTTATATATTTCTCTACAATGATTTGATTTATTCATCACTTTCCTACTTTGGTTCATCATATTCAGAAGCTGGTAAAGGAAGTTAAGCTTCTCAAGAATCACTCACATCCAAATATAGGTGTAAGCAAATAAAGCTTTTGGATTCTTTGGATGTTTGATAGACCCACCACATTTTTGTTTCTTTTGTAACTCTTTTCTTCTTTTTTGGGCGCTAAGGTTGTAAAACCATGGTATGTGGCTAAATTTATATGATCGAGTGTGATGTATTCATATGCAAGCATGTAAGATCATAAAGTAAAGAGACACAGAGATTTGTTAACGAGGTTTATTTCCTACATCCCCGGGACCACGTCCAGAACTCATTCACTAGAAAAGGCCGCAACAAATCATTGCTATATGGTATGCAGCACACACTCGTGCCTACCACTCTAATCTAAAATTACAATGAAAAAAGAACTACTCTGACAAGTATAGTTCTCCATAGCAAAACTACCAACAGATCTCCATCTGTCTGGTAGGATGACATCACACACATCCATGTGCATCTTCAATAAACTCTAAACGCGTGATGGTTTTATCTCACCATCTTGTCTCTTTATACTCCAATAAGCAAAACCCTACCTCATTAAACCCACTAATCTTTTCTCATTAATTAGGTTTTCCTTAACAATAAAGTCCTTAAACTCCACGTGACTCTTGCCTTTTGATACATATTTCGTCGGCCAAATATATGAGAATATTCTATTTCATCGCATCTTGCTATTTTCTTTTTATTCTTCGAAGCGTGTGTCACACATCATTTCCTGTGTGTAACACAAGTGCGCGAAACAAAGCTCCACCACTGCAGCAATCTATCAAGCTCCAATTTCTTGAGCTTACATTCTCCCCCTTTTTCACTAAGTTTTACAACTAAAACTCAATAACCTTCAAACACACTAAGCATCTTAAACTCCCTCTGAATCAATTTCCTGTGTGTAACACAAGTGCGCGAAACAAAGCTCCACCACTGCAGCAATCTATCAAGCTCCAATTTCTTGAGCTTACATTCTCCCCCTTTTTCACTAAGTTTTACAACTAAAACTCAATAACCTTCAAACACACTAAGCATCTTAAACTCCCTCTGAAACAAAGCTCCACCACTGCAGCAATCTATCAAGCTCCAATTTCTTGAGCTTACATTCTCCCCCTTTTTCACTAAGTTTTACAACTAAAACTCAATAACCTTCAAACACACTAAGCATCTTAAACTCCCTCTGAATCAATTACCATCTCCCCTTGCTTGGATGGAAAACTCTGTGAAAAACTTCATGATACTTGCTTGACCATAATCAAAAGTCACCAGATCCGCCATTGACTCTAATAGCAGAAAATCCATAAATCTAACACTCCTCTCGATATCTTCACGACATGACTATTCTCATCCTCTTCAACTTTTCAGCTAGCCACAAATACCATATTCAAGATCTACCCAAAATAAGATGAATCTCTACAAGCACCCGCTCTGATACCAATTGTAAAAACATGGTATGTGGCTAAACCTATATGATCGAGTGTGATGTATTCGTATGCAAGCATGTAAGATCATAAAGTAAAGAGACACAGAGATTTGTTAACGAGGTTCGTTTCCTTCATCCCCGGGACCACGTCCAGAACTAATTCACTAGAAAAGGCCACAACAAACCATTGCTATATGGTATCCATCACACACCCGTGCCTATCACTCTAATCTAGAATTACAATGAAAAAAGAACTACTACTCTGACAAGTATAGTTCTCCATAACAAAACTACCAACAGATCTCCATTTGTTTGGTAAGACGACGTCACACACATTCATGTGCATCTTCAATAAACTCTAAACGCGTGACGGCTTCATCTCACCATCTTGTCTCTGTATACTCCAATAAGCAAAATCCTAGCTCATTAAGCCCACTAATCTTTTCTCATTAATTAGGTTTTCCTTAGCAATAAAGTCTTTAAAGCCCACGTGACTCTTGTCTTTTGATACATATTTCGTCGGCCGAATATATGAGAATATTCTATTTCATCGTATCTTGCTATTTCCTTTTTATTATCTGAAACGTGTGTCACACATCATTTCCTGTGTGTAACACAAGTGCGCGAAACAAAGCTCCACCATTGCAGCAATCTATCAAGCTCCAATTTCTTGAGCTTACAAAGGTATTTAGGCACAGTGAGAGCATGAAACTTTGAACATCTTCTTCCATATCATACTATGTTTCAGAGCGTGGAAAATCATGGCGAATCCGCAACTTCTTTTATATAGTTTGAAGGCTGATTGGTGTAGGAGACTGTTCTAACACGGGTCCTCTGTTTTTGGGAAATAAGGAATGTGAAAAAGTGATGAGCTTATGGGTGTGGATATGGCTCTGGTAGATGAGAAGGTTTTCTTCACCATTTTTAGTTGAATCTCTTATTTTTATTTTAGTTTATTGGAGAAAGTTTAGCTGCTTACGTTTGGTGATTTATGAGCTAAATTCAATCGATATTACGAGGACTAATCAGTACTTCAAACTGATCACATCACCCGTCTCGATTAGGTTTTCAGATCAAACCACCTTCCTCGGGTTTACAGAGACCGTCAATTCTATACCATCGGAGGTCTTTATGTCAAACGATTTTACTTGCTTAACACAAACACCCACTTACCAGGTCTCTCTCTAACGTTAAACTCTATAGCGGTTTAATCGAATACATTTCCTAGTTATTTTCTGGTTATTTGAATATATTTTGTTTTTTGGATATTTATAGATTTTCATGGGTTCGAATATATTTTTGAGTTTTTGGATATTTATAGTTTTCCGGTTTTTGCTACATTTTTACGTTTTCTTATTTTTCAGGTTTTTGGCTGTATGTAAGTTATTTTATTTTGATTTTGTGTATATTTTTGGGTACTAATTTTTTAATGTTTTCAAGTTATTCAAATATTTTCTCTATATAACTATAGATGGTTGACCGATATTATTTTGGTCAAGGTGATTTCAGCTTTAATTTTCTGGTTAAAATATTTTGTTTGAAATCAATTTTAGTTATTAGTGAGACCGCACGATATCAAAATTTAGGTAGGAAAACACATACGGAAATTGTTCAGGTTGAAATTGACTATTTTGCGGTGTGTTTTCTACGCTAAGCGGCATACACCTATTTCTGGAAAGGCTTTATAAATAAACACATCATTTCTCGAGTTTAAATTTATTGTTGTTAACTGTTCTGCAAGCATACAATAAAAATTCAAAGATATTTTGTAAGTTTAAGCTACTAATTATAATTATCAAACAAGATTGTCTAGGTTTAAAGGGGAAGTGAGGATTGGGTTTAATCACGCACATTTAAATGCGTAAAGAGCATTCCGCTCAAAACCTTTTACTACAATTGGGCGCTCCAATTTTCTTATCATCTGATCCCTCATAGATTATCAATCTTTTAACAGTTACAAAAAAAAAAGATTATCTTAGTTATTACGACACAAATGGATGTGTCTGTCTGTCACCAACTTTTTGAAGGCTTTATAGATGCTCAACGAGCAAAAAAAAAAAATACATGATGGTTTGGTTTCCATTACTAACTTCACTTTTGTGTAGGTGCTGCTGAGTCGATGCGAGAACAACTTTCTTTGGGAAGAGGAGGAAAGAATGTATTTAGTGGAAACATATGTTCCCAGAATTTTGCATCCAAAGCCGAAGCTGTCTCGTCATGAATTGGTAAAGATATGAGCAAGGATGTACCCACGTTTTTATTAATTTCGACAACGGTTTCATGTTACTTTTAACTTTAGAAAGTTTGAATTAAATCTAAGTGTACAGTACACCTGTGATACATACTATTATTTTTTTAATTATGGTCATCCTTCTAAACCGCTTTATGCTTTGCTTTTCCAGTCATTAGTCATCAATACAAAATTCAGTCATGCTTATTCTGTTTTCAATATTTTTCTCGTGTTGGTGTACATACTGATTTGTTCATGTTGTTTAAGGAGGGATTGATCTGTTGAATGGCTGCTTATGAATTCCTGAATCAGTTCAATATTTTTTTCATGCTCAGCATCATGCTTATTGGGCGCCTATTGGCCTCCTCTTTCGCAAGGTATGTCCGTGTGTGCACGATTACGACAGTGGCTTCATGTCCCGTGGCCCGACTCGCCAAACCGAAAATATATAACAGGGTGGGATTGGTCATGTGTTCCGGGGACTGTGGCCCGGGGGCAGACCCACCACAACACAAATAAAAGTGACCATGGTAGGCATGACATTTGATGGGACGACCTAATTGCCATCTCTACCTGTCTTTTATTCTCGAGAATTAAAACTTGTGTCATCCTTTCTGGCTCGATTTACACACTTCAATAAACGGAATATCTGATCCCATCTCTATAATTATTGTTTGTTAGTAAATTTGATTACTGCTTTTGATCTTCAACAAATACGAACTTTTCTTTACACTAAAAGTATCTCTGAAAGAAATTCTATAGCTTCAATTAAATATAAAGTTTTTTTTGCTTTCCAAAAAGAAACTTCAAAATTTCAAATTTAAAGTTACGAAGAGTGAAACTCAATATTTGAACACTCCAAACTCTAAATTTGAATTTTCATCTTTAATTGAATTTTGATCCTTGAAACTACAAATAAAATTTATAATTCATAAATATTTTTTGTTTATCGTTTTAATCTTTAATTTTTTTATATCTCATAAATATTTAAATTAACTTTTAAATTTTATAAGTTTAAGTTTTAGACATAATTATAAATAAAAATTTATAATAGATTTTAAAATATTTGCTTGTAATTTAGTATTTTAAAATACTTAATTTAGTTTCCATAGTTCTTGCTTGTAATGTTTTAAGAAGCATGTTTGCTTTGTAGAAGATGCAGAGGCTGTAAATGTAGAGGATAAAGCAGAAGCAGAAAAGGATGTGAACTTCATCAGTGGCACTGGATTTCAGAGGTCTGGAAACCAGTATGAAAACAAGGATCCTATGGGAATGGCCAGAAGAGTAACACTACAAGAAAACATAAGTTTTGCTAGGACGACTTTTCCTCGTAATTTCCTAGTAAAGACCCCTTCACTAGGAAATTACGCGGAAACGCGTCTTGTCGTAACACGTTCATCGTAAAGTCTTTTTCCTCGTAATTTCCTAGTAAAATTATGAGGAAACGTTTCCTCGTAAAAGCATGGATACTCATTTCCTCGTAAAGTCCTCGTACAGCTTTCCTCGTAAAGGCCTCGAAAATAAGTCCTCGTAAAGTCGTGGTAAAACATTCCCTCGTAAGAGAGTCGTAATGCTTTACTAGGAATTTACTTCGAAATATTTTTCTTTTAAAAATATAATAAAATAAATATAAATAATAAATTTTTGAAAAATTAAAATCCAAATTATAAATAAAAAAAGAAATAACTAAATAATTTATAAATAACTAAATATTTAAGTTTTAAATTCATAATATACAATTAAAAAGAAAAAAAAAACAAAACTATGGATGGTGCTTGTTAAACTGACGAACGAAGTCGTCATCCCGGCTCGCCAACTCCTCCTCGTCCATGTTGGTCATCCGTTGTGACTGTGACGGTGGATGTTGTTGGGTTGGAAGCCCTCCGTTTTCCCGTCTGACACGAAACATCTCCGCCAATTGCGGGTTTCCAACCGCCAAAACGTCCAGGATATCGGAGAGAGAACTCACGTGAGCTTGCGTCGCATGCAACTGTGAGCGCAGCTGAGTAGTGACATCGTGCTGTTCCTGAGCATACGACGATGTCGCTGTGGAGACATCGTTAACAGAACCAATCCCGACGATACGTTCTTTTTTCCTAGGGGCGCCCTTTAAATAAAAAGATTAATAACGTTAAAAATAAATTAAATAAGTAATAAAAATTAATAAGAAAACAAATTATTTACCTTCTTCGTAAATCTTATCTACTTCAGGAATGGATAATATGACGGGTGTCCCAGACTGCTGAGTCAGCTGGGTCTGGCGGTGGTCAACCCGAGCAACAACCTCGTTGTAGATCCACTCGGATCTAGAAAATGCCCAGCCTTGTTCCAGTGGGTCCTCTTGTAAAGGTCTTTCAGGGATGGAAGAACTATCTCGGAGTTTGTGTGGGAGGTTCTGATCGAGTCCGGAAACCCCCATTATCTGATGAGATCATCCCACACCGCAAATGTGAATCGGGTTTCCCCTCCTCGTAACCATCCACCTAAAAAAAAATATTTTAAAATTATTTGAAGTCAATGATAGAAACTATATAAAATTTATAAATCCACCTGGAAATCTTCCTTCCAGTTGTAGACCATGTCTAGCAATCTTGCTTTTGACTTCGCCTCAAACTCATTCTTCACCCGCTGGTGAATCCCTATGGACCAACGATACTTTTGTTGTAACCAGAAAATTTTAGATTAATTAGTCTAATAATATTAAAGTTTTTAAATAATTAAAAATGAATTAAGTTTATTAATTAAATTTTTAATTTTTTGTTAATCAAGAAATAAATTAAAAAACATTTTAAAAAAATTAAACATACAAAAATATGTTGTGGCCGTTCCGTCGAAGAGGATCTAACTCAGGTAACCCTTCTCTGCCTGGCGCTGCCATAATATCCTCGACAGTGTACACCGCAAATGGAGCATTTGGCAGCACCTCTAAATCGGGATGAACCCCGGCGGCCGGTGGAGGAGGAGGAGGAGGAGGAGGAGGTGGTGGATCAAACCGAAGAACCAGAGAAACTCTCTGAGAAAACTGAGACTCCGGAACAGCATCATCCGGAATCGAAGAACCGTGAGCCGGAGAAGGTGATGCGCCTGTATGAGGATCAGGCTAACGACCAAATAAATATCCATAATGACTCCTGTCAGGAGGCGGCCGCGTCTTCTTAGTGTTAAGCTTGCTCTGTCTAGGCATCTAAATTTTAAAAATAAAAAGAAAACATAAGTATACTAGTATCATTTAAAACATACATTTAATCACCTAATCTAAATTCCCTAAACTAACCACCTAATCTAAATTCCCTAAACCAAACATCTAATCTAAATTCCCTAATCTAATCACTTAACTAGGAATTAGACGGTACCATAAGAGGATTTTGAGAGAAGGTTGCTACAAATGAGAGAAATCGGATGGTTCGAGTTTATATAAGGAATTTGTTTCCTCGTAAGGTCCTCGTAATTTTACGAGGAAATAGCGAATCCGCGTTTTCCATTTCGAGGACTTTACGAGGAAACAGCAAGTCCCGCGTTTAGGTTTCCTAGTAAAGTCCTAGTAACAGGCTTACGTGGACTTTACGAGGAAACAACATACGTGGACATTACGAGGAAATCGTGAGTCCCGCGTTTTCTGTTACTAGGGTTTTACGAGGAAAGGGTTTGTAAATCCCTAAACTCGAAACCCCAAACACCAAACCACAACTTCCTTAACTTATAACCTCTTCTACAAACAAACTCCAAACCTCTTCTACACCTAAACCCCAAATTCATTTTTTTGATTCATTTTTTTGATTAAACAAACTTCAAACATACATAATTCAAATTAATTTTTTTGATTAAACAAACTTATAAAACATACAATTCATTCGGATACATTCTCGGAATCTGTAGAAACATCATCATTTTCGTAAAACTCGTCCTCGACACCTTCGTCCGTCGAGTGATCAGGAACATCTTCGTATTCACAATTATGCGGATCAGTGAGTAGGATGTCATCAATTTCTGCTTCAGGTTCCTCGATTTTATTGGTGTTTTCTTCTTGTAATGGTGGTTCTTCTCCAACTACTACTCGTCCTCGAGGTGTAACTTTGATAACAGCTAACCAGTTTATTCCTGAGGTAGTTATCCGAGGGTATGGAATGAAGCAAACTTGATCTGCTTGGGAAGCTAATATGAAAGGCACGAATTTGTTGTACCTGCAAAAATAAAGATAACATAGAAATTGGTACTCAGAACATGTATCTCAAAAAAAAAAATTTGTTGTACCTTCGTCCACCATTGACATCAACCACACCGTTCTTGTTAATCTGAACACCTCTGTTGACGACGGAGTCGTACCACTCACACTTGAAGATAACGCATTTCACACTCATACCTTGGAATTGAACTTCATAAATCCCGTAGAAATTTGTTTCGCCTTTCACACATATTTCATAATTACTTGTCACCCGGTGTCTACCATAGTCATAGGTATGAAAAGTATAGCCTCAGGTGAAATATATCGATGATGTAGTGACCTTTGCAACTGGACCTTGAAGTAATTCGCGAAACCATGCGGGATATTCAGGATCGTTATAATCAACCTGCAAAAAAGTAGTAGAACTAGAAGTTAGACTTACTATGTGGTAATGTATGCATAAAATTTAAGTTATAATACATGTTTCCTCAACCACTTGATAAAGTGTTGATCTTTCCTTTTGTCTAACTCAGTTGTCGATATACCAGGGATTGCTTACTTGAGTCACAAATTGGCTGTAAAATTATCAATGGATGCTCGCAATTGAGAAGAATATAAAGGTGTGCACTATGGACGTCTTCATCGCTCGACCACCAAACCTCTTTCAATTTCCCACCCAATCGCCAAATTTGACAAAAGATGTCTGGAACACCTTCTTCCATATATGTCGGCACGACACCACCATCATCATATCTTCTTGGAGCTCGTTTCCTTGTACGTACTTGGTGCAAAGTAGTACGATGTGAAATGTGATGTTTCTTCCGTCAAATTTTTCGCAACAATAGAACCTTCAACTTTTGCTAAGTTTTTTGTTTTTCCTTTCAAAGTTTTCATGGCCCTTTCATACTGATACATCCATCCATAATGCACAGGTCCACGAAGTAATGCCTCATACGGGAGGTGGACAACTAGGTGTTCCATGACGTCAAAAAAAGTAGGCGAAAATATTTTCTTCAAGTTGCAGACTAAGATGGGGATGTTTTCATGAAGTTGTTGGACAACTTTCTCTTTAAGCGTGCGGGTGCTCAGATCCCTAGAAAATGCTCCAATTCCTTATATATTACAAAAAAAAAATTAAACACATTAGTATTCATATATATATATATATATATATATATATATATATATATATATATATTAATGTTTACTTTGATTAATTATATTAATTACCTGAAAGTGCTTCATGTACTTTTGCAGATAGTAGCTCCGCAAATGCAAAGGGAAGTAGTCGCTGCATAAAGACATGACAATCATGGCTCTTCATCCCGGAGAACGTTTTGCCTTTCTCAACACATCTTGAGAGATTTGAAACATAACAATCAGGGAACTTCACTTTTGAAGCCATCCAGTTGAACAACGCAGACTTTTTTTTTATGACAGTCTGAATATCGGAACTGGAACTTGTCCATTGCTTTTTATATGTAGCTCTCACTTCTTGAGCAGATATCGGGTAAATCCAACCTCAATTTTATGTTGTCTTTCGTATTCCCTGGGACATTCAATATAGTGTTCACAATGTTCTAAAAAAAAAATTTCTCTATATGCATCACATCGAGGTTGTGGCGCAAAAGAAGATCTTTCCAATATGGCAATTCCCAAAATATACTTTTCTTGTGCCAATTTTGCTGAACCCCATAAGAAGCATGCATATTACTGGGAAAATGCCAATTCCCACGAGGAGCTGTTTCTAGAGCACCGTAGTAATCGATTTGCGCTTCGATTTGTTCTCCAGTTAAATATGGAGGAGGAGTGTCTCTGACAACCCTTTTGTGCCTGAACAATGTCTTGTTTCTTCGGTATGGGTGGTAAACGGGAAGAAATGAACGAAGACAATCGAACCAATTAGTCTTCCTACAATGCTTCAACTGAAACGCATCTGTCACTCCATTATAATATGGACAAGCTAATCTCCCATGTGTAGTCCACCCAGACAACATCCCATATGCAGGAAAGTCATTTATGGTCCATAAAAGCATCACTCGCATCGTAAAATTTGTTTTCACTGAACAATCATATGTCCTCACCCCTGTTGACCACAAATCTTTCAACTCTTTTATCAGTGGTTGTAGAAAAACGTCGAGAGATCTTTTTGGATGCTTTGTACGAGGTATTAATATAGTCAAGAATAGAAACTCTCTTCGCATGCACATCTCCGGTGACAGGTTGTACGGTATAAGAAAGATTGGCCACAATGAATATTGTCTCTCTAACACTCCAAATCGACTAAATCCATCAGTGCATAATCCAAGATACACATTCCGGCTATTGTTAGCGAAATGTGGATGTACATTATTAAAATGTTTCCAAGATCTTGCATCTGATGGATGAGTCATCTCTCCGTCCATCCGAGTATGCTCGGCGTGTCATCTCATCCCTCCAGCAGTCTCCTCAGATTGGTACAATCTTTTCAATTTGTTTGTGATTGGTAGGTACCACATCCTTTGGTACGGTACCCTATTACATCCTCGACCTTGCGGTTTGAATCGTGGCTTCATACAAAATCAACATTTTTCTAACTTCTCATCATATCCTCAGTAAATCATGCAGTTGTCGATGCAAACGTCTATCATCTCCGAGGGCAACCCAAGACTATATACCCATTTCTTTATCTCATAATAAGATTCAGCAGACACATTGTCTTCTGGCAAATACTCTTTAAACAAGTCTGCCCATGCATCCATACAATTTTCAGGTTGATTGTGATCGGTTTTAATACTCATCATTCTAGCAGCCAAGGACAATTTAGACAGACCTTCTCTACAACCACTGTAAGTTGGCTCATTCGCAGCTTCTAACATTTCATAAAACTTTTTTGCATCTAAGTTAGGTTCTTCAACTTCATCATCATCATGAGTTACAAATGCATCACCTACAATATCATGAACCCTATCACAATCTACCATTTGTTCCTCCTGGTGATGATAGCTATTTACAGAAATGAATTACAAATGGTGGTATTTATAGAAATTTTTGAATCTGAACATTTACTAGGAAACTGCTAGGAAAGGTAGGTACAAGACACGTTTTAGATTTAAAATAGATATTTTCCTCGCTAATTTGAAGTAAAAGAACATTTCCTCCTAATTTTGTAGTAATGTTTTACAAGGACTTTACGAAGAAATATTTTACTACGAAATTACGAGGAAATGTTCTTTTGCCACGTAATTTCCTCGTAATATTACTACGGCCTTACGAGGAAACTGTTTTCTCGTATGTTTACGAGGACTTTACGAGGATTATTTATTTCTTCATAAAACCGAAGTAATCTCGTAGTAAATTTACGAGGAAATATTTTCCTAGTAAAATTTCCTAGTAAGCTCTTAGTTTTCTTGTAGTGTAATTTCAACCAAGTTCACAGTACCAGTGACCCTATAGCATCAACAACAGCAAGAACTATGGAAACTCATCTTATCAGAATCCACCACCAAAGACTCAAGAGAGCAAGATCGAAGCAATGCTCGATCATGTTATAGAAGGCTAGCAGAAGCTGACAGTGAATTTTAATGGGAACATTGATTTTGTCTACAACAACTGAACACAAAGTTTGATACTTTCTATTATATCATATGGATAGTGTTATTGAAACCGTTAAATATGTCCCATGTACAATAAATCTCCACTTATGATAGTTGTTTTATAGATGCTATTGTATTATAAACACATGATAGCGATATTTATTGTTTGATGTTATATAATTAATATTATAATAGCATTTTTTATTTTAAAATTATTAATTAAAATTCCAAATTTATATATTTAAAAAAAAAAAATATCTAATATAATCGGTTTGAGAATAAAATTGATTTTTTATTAAAATCATAAATCTCAGAAGAAGCAGAAGCAGGCGATAAAGAAATTACCTTAATACGTTTTAGTAAAAGATGTACTAAAAATATCCAGAAGCTTAAAACTGAGGTTACTCTTATCAAATGAAATTAAGTGTGTTTCATAAATGAACACATTTTGCACTTTTTTGACATGTTAAGGCACAGTTACTAAAGGGACACTTTCTCTCATGACCATTACATTTTGGACCATATAGCCCCTCGCTGGCTGAACCAAAACATGACCGTCGTTAGAGTTTTGTTAGTTTTTAATTCTGGCTGGTTTGTGGGGACCAAACATAATATAAATTGGTTTCCTAGGGGTGTATAGGAAATATGGACCATTGAGAGCCGTTGGATGTCAATAGATCTAAGGGTGAGGAGATTTTGTGTGTAAAATAAGTAGGTATTGATAATAAAATGTCTGGTTGCTTTGTTGAAACTGGAACGAGCTGTAGCTGGAGGAGGAGAAAGGTAATATTTTGTGGACGAGTTTTTGAAAGAACATATTCATTTTCATCTGAAATTTAAAATAGTGTTTCATATTATTTTTTTGTGGATGAGTTCATACAAAACATTTTAAGAGTTTTATCAATTCATATTTTTTTTTTAGCTTTTTCCAAACTTACAATTTATATGCATGAAGTTTGTTTTGTGGACAAGGTTCCATGGACAAGTACATTTACCTGTGGACGAAAACATAAATGTTTGATTTGTGGACACAATTGAAAATACAACTACAAATATAGTGGAGTCGCTAGAGCTTGAAGATTTATCCAAAAGTTGTAACTTTCCAAGCATTTAAATGGTTTTTGGGAGTTCACTTTTCAATAGCCCCATTCCTAGAGAGTGATTTCAAAGCTTTTGAAGATAATAGCAGAGTCTTCAAGGGAGTTTACGTCTTTGAAGGAGCAAAGCCTTCCAAGTTCACTCGGGTTTGGATGAAAAATACCCATCTAGACACCAAGACAACTCCGGCCACCAGTAACCAATGCGTCTGTTCTCTTCAGCCCAGAAAAAGTCGTTCCACTGCTCCAACCTCCAAATAAAAACCCAGGAAAGATGAAAAAATGTCCAGACCAAAATTCTTCGACGAAGAGTCAAACTTTGACCCATTAAAAAGCAAACTTACTTTGCATCTGAACAACCTTTATCTACCAAGGTTGTTGAATTTTAGAATGACCCTGAAGAAAAAAAACAAATTCATCAATTAAGTGTTTATGGACAAAGTCAAAATGTGGACATGGACACAATTGATTAAAACCAGATTTTTTAGAGAAAAGCTCCAAATCAAGAGCTAAAGAGCCAATATGGATTTTTATGAAATCTTTAACTTTACTAAATGTATCCCTGCAACATAAGTTAAGAATGCCAATACACAAAAATATACCAGTGAACACAAAAGGAATAGATTACCAATAAAAACCTCGGAGAACTAGTTTTGACTCTATATAAGAGGTCACAAAGACCATGCCTTTTGAAGCAGATTCAAAGAGATGAAGCAAATAAAACTTCTGGAAGTTTTCTTAGAGTGTTTGGACATCGGTGGCGAGACAAGAATCGCCTACAAAGACACGATCGTGGATCTTGGAGATTCTCTGGAAATCAGTGGCAATTGTCTATAGCTGCAAACTGAGCCTACGGATTGATTAAACCAATATACAAAACCATACTTTCAGAAAAAAAAGAAACGGAGGGAGAACAAAACCTCCTGCTGCGGTTTGCAATGGGGTTGGTTCCTCAAAATTCTTGGATTTCTTCTTTGGCTTCGATTTTGTCTTGGTTCATTTAAAGATATTAAAAGGGTTTTCTGAGAGTTATCGAGAAGCGGAAGAAGATGGGTAGAAAGCTAGAGAGGGAATCATGGAAACAAAACAACATCGAACAATCTGGGTTCATGGTGTGCTTCAATGAACGATGAAGGAAAAATGAGAGAGATTCGAAATTAGGGTTGGGAATTTGGGAAAAAGGAAAGTGGATCTGAATTTTGAAATCAAGAATACAGAAAGAATATGTGAACTTGTGACTTTTCGAGAAATAAGAATCTTTTAATTGTAAAATTCTCGGTTACTTCTCTGGTTAGGCTAGCTTTAGTTAAATAAGAGTTGGTCTAGTTTGAGGACATGAAAGACAGTATGCAATCATAAAGGATCTGACCAGCAGGATGTGTCTATATGTGCAATTCATAAGTTATAATGTGTTTTAGAAAGTAAAAAATTCAATGAATTTTCACTAACCATATGAACTAGCATATTTTGTATACAACAAACATAGTATGAATTAGTATATATTTTCTAAAAGTTCAAAATAAATTTCCGTATACTTAATGATTAATCTTCAGATTTTTGGTAACTAAATTCCCGTATACACCCCAAATTTTTAATCAACTCTACTGGTTGTGTCCTTATTTTTATTAATTAGAAAATAAAAATAATATGAATACAAAATATTTTTTTAAATGTGGAGTTCCATGTACGAGAAAGAGTTTCCATTTTGTTTATTTTCCCTAAACAGTTTTATAGGAAAACGCAACAAATAGAAAATCATACGTTAGCTATTCTAAGAGCATCTTCAAAAAGATTTTTTTTCTAAAATTTATATTTGAAGTTTTAAGATGTTCTTTTCAAAAAAAAAAACTTTAAACTTAACTTTAAAATTATTTATATTTTACATTAAGGTCCTTATATTTGTCATACAACAATATTAATAAATAAAATCTTACACTAAAATATAAAATTATAAATAAAAATATATAAGTATATGTTAACTACAAGCATAATACCACATTCTTTTTGTCTAATTTTAGTTTATTTTTAAATACTAAACTACAAGTAAATGATTTAAATTTTCTTATAATTTTTTTATTTAGTTTTATGTCTAAAACCTACATTTATAAAAAAAATAAAAAATAATTTGAAATATTGAGCTATAAAAATTTTTAAGAATTAAAACGATAAACTAGAAAACATTTATGATCTATAAATTTTATTTATAATTGTAAAGACCAAAATGCAATTGAAAAGATGAAACTTCAAATTTAAAGTTCTGAATATTGAAACTCAAATGTGAAGTTTTTCTCCTCAAATTTTCAAATTTTGAAGTTTCGAAATATTTTTTTTAAATTAAAAAACTTTATATTTGAAGTTACAAAATTTTTTTGGAGATAATCTAATTTTTAAAGTTCTGTGACATATTGTGGTTCCCTTTGTCAAAATTTGATCTTGCGCGCACCCAGGCGTTTGTACCGATAAATTGGGCTCACTATTTTGAATGAACCCAACTCTCTCTTATCAAATATCTTCTTTAACGTGCAATCCATCGCCGTTTTCTTTTAACCTTTGTGTCGAGAATTTTTTTTTTGTAGAAAAAAGATTCTTTTTCATAAAAACTAGTACTACTAATAATGACAATAAAAGGAAATTGTGATGAACTGCCCTAAAACATGTACGAAAGTATTCCAGGTTAAAAGAGTATAACTAAACAAACCTAAAAAACCTGCAAGCTGCAGCAATGTATTTGATTTGGTATACAAGTCTGTAAATGTTTAGTTCAATTATTGTTCAATTTTGCATTAATACCATATTCATAAAACTCAAAAATAATTACATGGAACTTGTTTTCTGCTGATCCTACGAACTTGAAGCTAATAAACTATTACAACTCCTATCACATGACAAAAGAAAATGGGAAATGAAAACAAAATCTAAGATAAAAAAGACAGAGAGAGGTGAAAGGTAGAGAAGGTGGTGGCGTGTAGTAACGAAGTCTCTGTCAATTTTTTTGATAATTTAATCATGTACTATGCTGACACTGCAAGATTTGAAACAGCCTTATCAATATAATATCCAACTTTTAATTAAAATAAAATGAAAACTCTTTATTGTTCAAATAACTAGTGTATATGGTTCCCTTTCCCCAAACGCATAGTAATAAAAAGAAGAAGAGTTTTTAGTGATTTAAACCTCTAACTATTTTTAAATCGAATAAAAAATCTCTAAATAAAATTTTATGTTTTTAAACCTCCAACTATTAAATCGTTAATGCTGTTAACATTCCGTTATCAAAATCATTTTTCCTTAACGAAGATCAGTTAAATCGAAACACCATGTTTCATGTAATTTCATAAACGACACGAAGTTCTTATCATCAATATATATTTTAGTGATTTAAACCTCCAACTATTTTAAATAGGATGCAAAAATCCCAATTAAAACTTTATGTTTTTAAACCGTCAATTATTAAACTTTTAATGCTTTTAACCCTCTATAAACAAAGTTATATTTTCTGACTGAGAAACCGTTAAACTGGAACAGAGAGTTTCATGTATTAAAAAAAGAAGAGTTTGATGTAATCATATAAACGATTTGAAATGTTTAAACCCCATATACTAATGGACAATGACAATCAAATTTCAACCTCAAATATAAAAAGAAATGTTAAGTAAATGAACAGGAGAGGAAGAAATAGGGGTTTGACTCGGTATCACTAACGTAATACAGAGTAAAAGAAATAGGTGAAAAATAGAGAAAAATAAAAGGTGAAAATAATACAAAGCGAACATAACACATATTCTCTGCATAAACTAAGAGGGAGAAAATAAATTTTTTTATTATGTTTTAACAATAACTAGCCAAAAAGCAAGTGGAACTTTTTCACTTGATTGGCTAAATATTAGGTGGAAACAAAATAAATATATTTTACTCTTAAAATAGATCGTCAAAAATGTCATATAATCATAGCCTATAATTAGATACAACACAATTTCTTTTACTTATCTCACCTTCGACGAAGAGGAAAAATAACTCTATTTTATTATTTGAAGATAAATTGTGATTGTTATTGCCCATTGATATAGGGGTTTAAACATTTCATGTCGTTTATATGATTATGTGAACTTCTGTGTTTCAATTTAACAGTTTTCCGTTCAGAAAATATGACTCTGTTTATAAGGGTTAAAAACATTAAAGTTTTAATAGTTGAGGGTTTAAAAACATAAAGTTTTAGTTGAGGGTTTTCCATCCGATTTAAAACAATTAGAGGTTTAAATCAATAAAATATATATTGATGATAAGAATTTTGTGACGTTTTTGAAATTACATGAAATGCAGTATTTCAAATTACGGGTCTCCTTAAGAAAAACGATTTTGATAACGAAAAGTTAACGAAACGGTAGTAACTGTTTAATAATTCAAGGTTTAAAAACATAAAATTTTAGTTGAATATTTTTTCCTATTTAAAATAGTTAGAGGTTTAAATCCCTAAAACTCCAAAAAAACAAGATAATAGATCAAAATGTGTTTCAGAAAAAGACTAATAAAAAAACAGATATAATCTGCATCCTTTCTTATATTTTCATCACTGACAGGGAATACCACTGCACTTTTTCTCACGCACGCACGCATACTCAGATAATATAAAAATACAAACGCGTCATGATTAATATGGGTTTTTAATTCGTTTAACTAAAAAATCTCGACCTGTAAAACAAAATATATAGATAAACTAGTTAAATTGATGTAGATTAATAAGGTACTTTTGGCTTTGCTCTCTTATTATTACAAGACAGGGCAGAGAAAACCACAGATTCCTATGAGAGAATAGACGTACCTGTCTTTTTATTACAATAATTGTCCCTACGATCTTTTTTTTTGTCAATTTAACTACAAAAAACTCCATCTATTTCGCCGTTTTTGTTCTATCAAATCCCAATGAGTAAAATATACTAATAAACAAAATAAAAATATCATCCACATTATAACCACATCCTCACTCAAGAACCATCCAATATCCATTATATTATATCCGTGTATCCCCTCCCCTTCAAAACACTTTGTGTCTCCTTAGGGTTAAATATTTCTCTCCCAAAAGTTTTAACATAATTTCTTCATGGAAATTCCACTTTACCACTATGACCACGGTGGAGACAGCCAATATCTTCCGCCAGGTTTCAGATTTCATCCCACGGATGAAGAACTCATCACCCATTACCTCCTCCGCAAGGTCCTCGACGGTTGCTTCTCAAGCCGTGCCATTGCAGAGGTTGATCTGAACAAGTGCGAGCCTTGGCAACTTCCCGGTAAGAGAAAACCAAACAACTTAACATACTAACCTACGTTTCTTGTAATTTTCTTCTTGAAACTTTAGTTTTAATTAGTTCGACCACTCTCAAATGACTTTTACAGAGAAAGCTAAGATGGGAGAGAAAGAATGGTACTTTTTTAGCCTACGTGACCGGAAATATCCGACAGGACTGAGAACGAACAGAGCAACGGAGGCTGGTTACTGGAAAGCTACCGGAAAAGACCGAGAGATTTTTAGTTCAAAGACTTGTGCACTTGTTGGGATGAAGAAGACTCTTGTCTTCTACAAAGGAAGAGCCCCTAAAGGAGAGAAGACTAATTGGGTTATGCATGAATATCGTCTTGAAGGCAAATTCTCATACCATTTCATCTCCAGAAGCTCTAAGGTATTTTAATTAATCTGAAAGCTTTTTATCTCTGATAAATGAATAATAATCTTTTGCTTTTTATTTTTTTTTGTTTTCAAGAATATGACATACTCTTTATTCAAAAAAAAAAGAATATGACATACTCGGTGACGTTTAGTTCTTTTTTTTTTGCTTTTTCTGCATTTAATACTGATGGCTGAAAAAGCTTATTGGTATTTATTAGGGTTATAGTGAGACCATCATGGATCATAAAACAGAAAGATCTGCTGTTTTTATTTTTGGGATTTTAATCATAATGGTGTTTTCTTAAAGCATGAATTTTATTTTAATATTTTGACAAAATAAAAAATAAATACATCCTAGTTTTGGAAAGCTCAATGCAAAACCCAAATCCAATGTAACCCATCTTCAGGATTTTCTGACCTATATGGCTATATCTTCAGGATTTTCTGATATATTAAATTTTCAGCAATCTTTTAAGGGACCCTTCTCTTTTAATTAAAAAAATTAATCAACAGGTATTAATGTCCATTCTAATAATAGATGTACATTCCATGAATGCACGCTTTTCCACCATGGTTTTTTATCTTCACTCTTAATATACCCAAGATCTAACGTTGACTTTCTCATCGTTAAATAAATGATATTCTCACAAATTTCCTTTTGCTCCCTCAGGACGAATGGGTAATCTCTAGGGTTTTCAAGAAAACAGGTTTAGCCAATACCGGAATCTCCGGGGCAGGAGCAAGTGCTAGCGTAGGCAGCAGTACTGGTGGGTCTAAAAAGACGAAAGTACCCTCAACCATCTCCACAAACTACCGTGAGCAACCAAGCTCTCCTTCCTCCGTCTCACTCCCTCCTCTCTTTGACCTCACCACAACACTCGGCTACACCGATAGCGGCTACTCATACAACAGTAGTCGCACCAATACAACTCTCACAGCCACTGCGATAACCGAGCACGTGTCCTGTTTCTCCACTGCCACTACTACTACTGCCTTAGGCTTAGATGTTAACGTTGACTCATTCAACCATCTCCTACCGCCTACGCCGCCTGGGTTTGACCCTTTTCCTCGTTTTGTCTCTAGAAACATCTCAAATCTATCTAACATAAGGTCGTTCCAAGAAAACTTCAATCACTTTCCATACTTTGGGTCGTCTTCTGCATCGACCATGACCCCCTCCCTTAATCTGCCCTCTTCCCACGGTGGCACCGAGATGAACAACTGGCCACCGACAATGGCGGAAGAGAACGAGACAAAGGCGGGTCTGCTTAGTGGTGGACTTGGTTGCGTATGGAATTACTAATAAAAAAATAGGCCTTATAAGAATAATTGTGTTTTCTTTAGGGTTTTAAAAAATATTCTAGATGGTTATGATATCTCTAATAAGTGTAAAAAGGGGATGCCCCAAGTCTTAGCTTGATGTTTTCGTTTAATTATGTTTCTTTTAAGTGTATCCGGCCGTCTTAGTTTAAGTTAAAAACAATATTATGTGGACTGTGTAACGTGTGTATAAGCTATCGTCGTTATGTATTAATGTTTATCATCATGTTCATTTCACATGGTTCACTATTTTAATATTTCCCATGATATTTAGCAGTGAAAACGTTGTGTCAATCGTATATAATCCGACATAATGAATTTAATGCGTCGATAGCCTTTTAAATATGTACATTGGTTTTCCTCTTGAATCTATGGCAGATTTGATATGGCGGTTATGCATAGCTAGGTTTCCAGAATTAAACTATGGCGTATTTCCGATAACTAAAGAATATTGGTAACCGATTCAGATAATTGCCATAATTAGCTAAACGTATGTGGCTAGTAATTTATGCAATTAAAGATGCATGATCCAATGCAACACTTGTTCGTTCTAGCCTGCTAGGTAATGTTTAATTTATAACTTCTCTCCGTTTAAAATATCACGTACACAAAATTACAAGAGTTATTACCAAGTAACCAGTATAAGCACTTGTATACTTGTAATACAGTGTTTTAATAAGTGTTAACAATCAAAAATTGAAAATCAGTTCCAGTAGTTATGAGCTTTTTCTTGCTATTTAACGAAAGACAACATTTTGGGAGTACAGAGATGGCGGTTATCGAGTTGGCTATGGCATAGGCAGATAAAATAGCGATTTAATCTCAAACTTTTACAAAACTTTATATTTTTGAGAGAGAGAATAAATTTTTAGAAAAAAATTTTACACACAGATCGCACCACGACCTCTAAATTGTTAAAAATATATTAGGATCAAACTTACAATTATTTATGGCTTTCTAAGTTATAGATTCGGCTCTGCGTTTATGCATAGGTTTCAAAACAAACCATTCCGAACTTCCGAGGATAAAGAAATTTGTCGCCCATTTATAGATGATTGCATAATTAGCTAAACGTATGTGCCTAGTAATTTGTGCAATTAAAGGTGATCCAGTGTATAACGTGTGTATGTAGACTTATTCGTTCTATGTTTCTAGCTAATGTTGACTTATAAGGGAGACACGCATTGGACATTTATAACTTGGATTACAATATCGCGTGTACAAAGTTTCAAGCTTTAATACCAGGTTACGAGTATAAGACCAACATTATCGGTGCTTCTTAGTGAAATTGCTTAGTAATAATGACTCAAAAAATAAATCAAAATTAGAGAAAAAGTTAAGGATGTGGGTTAGTTAAGAACTTTTCGACTTAGTCCTTAAGAAGCACGTGGCGTAATGAGATAAGTTTACTCTGTTCGAATACTCGGCCAAATCAGACGATTATGCGCCGTCGAGACGCTTGGCCGTGGTGGGCGTAGCGATTTCACCATAGTTGGAAAAAAAATCGGAGCTAGCAACTATTTTTTTCTTCAAAGTTTTGAATGCTCAAAATCGTGGTTTAATGATAGATTTGATGATGTTTAATGGAACTGGAACCTAAACTATACGAAATCGCCTAAGAAATTGATGATTTATGAGAAATCTGAAGTTGGCGGCCATGAAAATAGCTTGAGTTGTCGAATTGTCGAAACCCCTAAAAAAATTGGGGGAAGAAAGTAACTTATTTACGTTTCTGACATTATTAAAAAGAGAAAAATAAATAGAAAACACCAATATGTGCCTACCGCCATTGAAACCTGGGAACAACAGCCCATCAACAACCTCTTACCACCAGGCCACTCTTTGATACTAGTATATCTTCCACAAACGTTTAATATAACACCCTTTGTTCGAAAGTGTAAAAGAAATACAAAAAGTCTTACCAATAATTTACATTTTTGGATTGTCTCTTACCCAGGTCTAGCCTTGAGCACATACTCAAGATACATTTGTATGGGGCCTAAAATTTTTAAAAATTTATGGCTTAATTTTCTTACAGTTTTTATTGTTACTTTGTTAGCATATGAAATATAAAATGGAGTCTAATAAAAAATGTAACATAACAACTACATGTAACATAATAAAAAATTTTAGTTATTTTTCCTTATTTTAACTACAAAAATAGAAAGATAAATTTTAGAACTAACAAACTTTTACTAGTATTAAAGATATTGTAATATTTAATTCTTTAGTTATCATTTAGAGTTCATATTTTTAGTTTCGTATTGGACCCGAAATATCTCAAGACCGGCATTGCTCTTACCTTTGTCTCTTAACATAAAACTAATGATAAAATAATTTAAGGACTTTAAAATTAGTCCTACCAATAATATTGCTCTAAGAGCATGTTTATCGGCACTTCTTAGCAAAAGTCCCGACCCAATATTGGCCCAAAAGAAAATGAAAAATGGAGTAGAATAGGAGAAACGTTTACACAATAAGAAGTTTTCGTCGAAGTCCTTGGTGTACGTGGCAGCATCGGATAGGTTAACCGAAGGTAAGAGGAAAGTCGAGTTTGGTCCGTATTCATTGACTTCGTCTCCTTCTTCTCTCTCTCTCAACAAGGCGATATCTCTAGGGTAAGAAGATTGCCGAAATCCACACCGATTTGTCGTTTAATCGAGTACCAAAAACGTCGAATCGAACACCCATGAGGTTCGTATTCCTTCTCGTACCTCCCTTTTGTGATTTTCGAATTTAATTGTCGATAATCGATATGGGTTTGTGTTCATATTTTCGGAATAAAAGTCGATCTAATACTTTATTTGTGTTCGATTCGTTTTTGCATGTTTGTTTGTAGGGAAAAGAGTTCCGGCGGCGTTTCCCATCATCTCCATATTCTCTTTCTCTGGACGGAGATTTCGACCAGAACCGTCTTTACCCGCCGACTCCACACGGATCTCGCCTCACTTGTGCTCTGAATCGAAACAGGTTTGTCTTACTCAGTTGATTAATTAGGGTTAATTAATTAGGCTAAAGAACTGAAGCTATGCATGATAATTTCATCGGTTTATTAGGGAATTCAACTTGAGTAAAACACAGTAGAATCCTCTTTTTGTTGAGCAGTTAATTGATTAATCAGCTGATTAGTAGTTTTCATTGACTTCCTTCCTTGTGTCTTCTTTGTAATGTCTTCTTCGAAGTGTCTTCTTTTTAATGTCTTCTCTGTAATGTCTCATCTTGTTTAGCTGATAGAGTAGTAGTTTAAATCGACTTGATTACTTCTGTCTTCTTTGTGACTTGATACAGTTGTGAAAGAAAGAGTTATACAACGGCTTAAATTGATTAAGTAGCTGTGTACATTTAAGATAGCGTACTGTGTTTTGTGATAGTGTACCGTGTGGACATTTAAGTTTGGTTCAACTATAAGTTTGTTTGTTTGGTTGACATTTAAGCTCGTTTGCGTGGAGATATGTTTGTTTGGTTGACATATAAAAGCTTTGTTGTTGTTTGATGTGCAAATGGGAACTTGTTTGAATACAAGTTATTAGTTTGGTTGTCTGTTGTTCTAGTTAGTTTTGAACTAAAATGAAAAGTTCTTTTTTGTTGTTAGGACTGTAATAAGTTCTGATTAGACCCTGGTAGTTTATGGTTAGGCATTTAAGATCGTAACTTATTAGGTCGAACCTTTTCACCTATAAGTTCATCATCAAGCTTTCTTTGTTTTACACAAATCTCTTCATCTCTTCATCTCTTCCTCTCTTCCTCTCTTTCTATCTTCATCTCTTCATATCTTCTATCTCTGCAAAGCGCAATGGATTCCAGGGATCCCTTGAATCCATATAGCCAGTCTCCTTGTCCTAGTTTCGTCGGCTTTCTTAACAACCAGACCTTCCCTTATGAAAGTTATGGTTCTCCTCTACACTTTGGAGCATCCGACATCCCTGATTTTAGTTCGCAACCACCACACGCTCCACTTGCACCCAAAAATCCACCAGTTGCCTCTGTTCAGCGAAAAAACTGGAGTCCAGCCGATGACGAGGTTTTAATAAGTGGGTAGCTAAACACATCTAAGGATGCGGTAGTTGGAGTTGATCAAAAATCAGGGACATTCTGGAAATGTGTTGGTGAGTTCTATGCGGAAAGTCCCCATGCGCAAGCGAGTGGTGAAGCACGGGAGCATCTCCATTGTAAGGAAAGGTGGCACAAAATCAATGACTACACCAACAAATTCTGTGCTGCATACGCAACAGCTGAGAGGCAGCTAGGTTCTGGTCAGAATGACAATGATCTCCTCAAGCTGGCCAAAGACATCTACTTTGCCGATCACAAGACAAAATTCACTCTTGACCATGCTTGGTGTGTGTTGAAGTACGAGCAGAAATGGATCAGCCTTAACACTCCTAAACGTAGTGGGAATTCAAAGCGAAAAGAGGCAGGTTCAGAAGCTTCAAGCAGCACTGTTGGTGATCCTGAGGTCCGTCCTGGAGGTATCAAGGCGGCGAAAGCTAAAAGAAATAATTCAGCACCAGTGAGGTCCCTATCGGAGTGTCAGACCGTTTGGGAGATGAAGAAGGAGAATCTCTTCATGCAGGAGAAACTATCCAAACTTGCGATTCTAGACACACTTCTAGCCAAGAATCAACTGACTGAGGCTGAAGAAAGTGTCAAGAATATGCTACTTTCTCTCTATTTCAAGGATTAGCTTGCTTCAACCGTTTCCATGTTTCTCTCTATTTCAAGGATTAGCTTTTTTCAATTGTTTCCATGTTTCTCTGTCTTTCAAGGTTTAGCTTGTTTCAATTGTTTCCATGTTTCTCTGTATTTCAAGAAGTCTTATGTAATAGCTGTGTTTCTATGTGTGTACTTTGTATGATCTTGACCAAGAATGAATGTTGCGGTTTTAATTTCAAATTTTATGTGTTTATGCTTGCTATTATTATGAGTTTATGCTAGCTATGTCTATGTGTTTATGATTGCTATTTATTTCAGGACGAAAGATTAAGATGAGACGATATAGCTACAGCCAGCCATCTCTTTCAGAGGATTATGATGAGGAGACATCCAACTGTGGATACAGCTCTACAGAAGAGCTCATCTGTCAAGACCAAGAAGAGCTTAGCCGTCGAAACCATGAAGAGTTACGCATCAATAACGGTGACCCGGCTCAATACCCACCTCAACCCGAAGTTGAGTTGGGATTTCCGCAGATCTGCTACTGTGGTGGCGTACCAAAACTAGCAACTTCGAAGAGTCTTAACAATGGAGGAAGACTTTACTTCACTTGTGACCAAGCTGATGATGGAGATTGTCATGTATGGAAGTGACGTCCCGTGATGGAGGAGATGATGGCAAGGGATAGACACGAACTTCAACTGAATGAAAGGGTACACAACCTTGTTTAGTGACTTTGAGACAGAGCAGCGATTAGTTACACTTGAGAAGCTTGTCAGTTACTTAGGAAAGAAGAGATCAAGTTTTATCAATGATTTTGAACTACTTGTTGGCGTACTGATCATTGTTTTAGTTTTCATAGGTGGGGTGATTTTCTTTAAGTGATTCAAGATTTGTATTAGGATATGTAATGCCCTTTCATGATTTTTGGAGACTAGGATATGACTTATGTCTCTCGGATATGTAATGACTACTTTTATGACTTATGTAATAGCTTGTAATGACTTATGAAATCAGGTTTGTAATGACTATGTTTGTATTATTAAGTATCTTGTAAATTACTTCCACTTTTGCAAGTTCACAATCACGAGATGCTACTATTACGATAGGCTTGTATCACAAGATGCTACTATCACGAGAGGCTAGTGTCACGAGATGCTACTTCCAGTTTTGCAAGACTAGTATCACAAGATACACTTCTCGTGACCAATATATCCAAAATACATCTTGTCCTCACTTTGACATTATTTCAGCTTGGCCTCACGAGGTTGTATCACTTCTGCTCCTCTATAAATATAAGACATTGTTTTACACATTTTTATACAGCTTCTCCTCTCTTTAAGAATCTCTTCTCTTCTTTTTTAAAAAATTGTAATGGCATCTTCTTCACACTATCATTACCACAATGATAATGATGATGATGAATTTGATTCTATGGCTGATGATTTTTTAGGATTTAATGATCCTATTCCAGAACCAAAAGAGCGAAAAAAAAAATTTCATAGAGAGAGAACGGGAAGAAGGGCACAAGAGGCTTTGGAATGATTATTTTAGTGAGAATCCAACATACTCTAACAGATTATTCCGACGCCGGTTTCGAATGAACAAATATTTGTTCATGGGTATTGTGCATCGTCTCTCCACAGAAATACCGTATTTTCGAGCAACAGAAGATGCAACCGGATGGCCAAGTCTTTGACCTCTGCAAAAATGTACTGCAGCTATTTGACAATTGGCATACGGTGGTGCAGCCGATATGGTGGACGAATATATCCGTCTTGCTGATACAACGGCTCGACAATGTTTGCACAATTTTACCGCCGCAATAATCAACTTGTTTAGCGATGAATACCTACGACATCCCACCCCGGAGGATCTGGAAAGACTACTACATATTGGAGAAACCGTGGATTTCCGGGAATGATTGGAAGCATCGATTGTATGCATTGGGAGTGGAAGAATTGTCCCACCGCTTGGAAAGGGATGTATTCATGCGGAACCGGAAAACCAACAATTGTCTTGGAGGCGGTAGCTTCGTATGAACTCTGGATATGGCACGCTTTTTTTGGAGCTCCAGGTACCATGAACGATCTTAATATTCTTGATCGATCACCTGTTTTTGATGACATTATTAACGGCATCGCCCCACAAGTAAACTATTATGTCAACCGAACAGAGTACCATCTGGCATATTACCTAACAGATGGTATATATCTGAAATGGGCGACTTTTATTCAGTCTATCCGACTACCACAAACTGAAAAACAGTCATTGTTTGCTACAACCCAAGAATCAGTTCGAAAAGATGTTGAGCGTGCCTTTGGAGTCCTGCAAGTAAGATTTGCCGTTGTAAAAAATCCGTCAAAGTTATGGGATAAAGAAAAAATTGGAAATATTATGAAAGCATGTATTATACTCTATAATATGATTGTCGAAGATGAACGCGATTCAGACACTGTTAAGGAATTTCAAGATGAGGATTTTACGTTTACCGTAAACAGATCTAAAAAACCCAGCAATGCAATTGGTCGTCGGAAAGAAGTTCGGGATTCACATACCCATCAACAATTGAAAAAGATTTGATTGAACATATATGGGTTACATTTGGACATCTTCCAAATAACAATATGTAATATTTTAGATTTTTTGAAATAAATAAAATTTGTGTATGCTTTTATTTAAGTCTGTTTTTTATGTATGGAATGCAAAAAAAAAATGTTTCTAATTTATATTAAATGAATTAATTTGTTTTCATTATTAGTTATTCAATTTAAATTAGTTATATGTGTTTTCTTATATATTTTTTCCTATTTTTTTAAAATTAAAAAATTAACCTAAGGACCAACATAAAAGTCCCACCAATAATCAGAAATTTCATCAAATTCCCACAGCAAAGTCCTAACCTACAAATATTAATAAAAAAATCGAATCATCAAAAGTCCCAGCGATGTGTTTGCTCTAAGTGCTTGTGTAATTGGAGTCCATTGGTTTTAAAAAGTCTATCAAACAAGCTTTTTCTTGTTATCTATTGACTAAAGATTAATATAACATGGTTGCGCATGTTCTTAATTTCTCCAAATAACTAAAACGATATTTCGGATTAACGTACGCGGTACATCATGCATATTTTAACAAATAAGATATTGAATAATCACAAAGATGAAGTAGGTGTGATTAAGGAATTTACCACGGGGATGGGACTATGATGGGATCATGGGCATGCTGACGAACGCACCACTCTCAAGTTCAGGTCTTGTACAACAGTCGACCTCACTTTCAGAAGGATGGCTTTCGTTTTTCTATTTTTAGAAAGCGACATAATTAATAACACCTCTGTTTATTACCATTATTATGCATGCCTTTTCATTTCACGTGTGTATAGTATATATATGTGTGTGTGTGTGTGTGTGGGGCTAACACTGTACCAGCATCGATCATTACCATCATCAATTATCACTCTTTGTTGCATCACCAACCTATACTACCTAGTCCTAAGACAAATTTGTAGTCACAGACTCGCATACGTCTCGCTAAATGGCAAATTTTCATGATGCCAGGATATGTACATACGTATGCTTATGATTTTGAGTTTCCTTCGGAGATAATCTCTCTCTTGTTTCTTAATTCTCAGCTGAAATGAATACAAGATTTAGTATTGCTTTGCTTTTTTTTTTTTAAGATGTCTGACTTTGTACGTCGTCATTTAATATAAATTAGAGTTAATGTTTTTAATAGTTATATATATATATATATATATGCTCATCCTTTTTCTCAAAAATATTTTTAGAAATATCTCATATTATTATTATTACTTGTAATTTTAATAATGCTATTTACTATGAAAACTTACTAATTTTACCCAACTATAATTTAAATTTTACCTTCAACTTAGGAATAATGTTCTCTCAAATCTTCATTTATTCGTCAAATATTGTACTATTAAAAATATTTTTTTCTAAGAATCCGGCTAACCTTTGTTAGCTGGTGGCGCTCTCCTTCATAAGAATCGACCTTCGTCGGTTTCTTCTCTCTCACGGTACTACTCCGGTTGATTGGTCGTTGTTTCTGTTCCATGATGATCCTGGTCCATCTCTGAGATAGATCGCCCTACGATCTCAAGGAGTCGACCCTTGTCGTCTTCCTCCTCTCACGTGCGCCCTGGATAACGGTGATCACTCATCTTCTCCGGTGTCGTGCTCGGTGAGATCACTGGTGACAGGCACTTCGCAGTTTGTTTTTGTTTGGTGATTTGAATTGAATACCGTTCTTCTCTTGTGAAGATTTGGTTTAGTGATCAGCCGAAGATTTCTTTGCCTTCGTCAGCGACTGAGAACCTTGAGAACGGATCATTATAACTCGTCGGGATCTTCTATGGGGTCAACGAGTCGGGCTAACACTGCTCATATGGCAGATGTTAAAGGGAAAGGTATTCTTTACGAGGATGATGACGAACCAATCAAGCTTTCTGAAAATGATGATTCTTTCGTCATAAAGGAATTTCGTATGTCTCTCATCGGAAAGGTACTAAACCCTAAGAAGCAAGACGTTGAGAAGCTGGTACAAAAAATGCCAACTCAATGGGGTCTTCAAGATAAAATTACTGCGAATGATTTAGGGAATGGAAAGTTTCTTTTCAACTTTACCTCTGAGGATGATCTGAATTATGTTCTTCGGCAAGGCCCGTTTCATTACAACTATTGTATGTTTGTATTGGTGAGATGGGAGCCTATTGTCCATGATGACTACCCTTGGATCATCCCCTTCTGGGTTACGTTCGTGGGTATGCCTTTGCATCTATGGACGGATAGAAATCTGAGGAATATTGGTGTTCGTCTTTGACATGTGGACACGGTGGATCTATCGGAGGGGCGGCTTCTGATTGATATTGATTCGCGACAACCATTAAAATTCAAGAGGAGAGTTCAGAGTCCTGAGGGGGATGAAGTCACCATTGAGATTAAATATGACAAGCTTTTTAAGCACTGCACAACTTGTGGCCTTATGTCACACGAGAAAGGTTATTGCCCTCTAGTGGCAAGCAATTCTCGAGGTGCAGCAGTGAGAGTTCCCGTTTTTGACCGAGTTCAACTCCCTCAGAGAGCTACAGATAGGATCCCTACGCAGGGGGTTTCTCGAGCCACATATGATGATCAAAAGGGCAGTGACAATGGTTCCCAGCAGGGGGCTTCCGGCCGACTGACATTACATGGCTCATCTCGGATAGCAACAAGCGGTGGAAACAGAGGTCACCAGTCTCGTAGTGCGGATCCACATCATAGACATGATACGAGAACCGGTGATCGGAGGGCTTTTGATTCAAAATTGGAAGGAGCTACTGATCAAAGCAACCAGCATTCAAACAGGGTGATGCGGAGAAGATATGAAAGGCATGATTCCTCGAAACTCAACAGCTACCGCCGTGGAAAAGGTCCTTATGACCGCACGACTGCTTCGACTTGGCGCGTCAAAAGGAGAGATCAGGAAGGTAATGCCTCTCCTATGGAACGTGGTGCAGCTAGAGGTGACCCGGTTGATAGACGTGGCGCCACTCCTTCGTACCATGACGCAGCTAGGGTTGATATGGAGAAACAGAGCTCGAACACTCAACTTAGCAGTGAGGTTATTACTTCGGGCAACTTGGGTCAAAATAAGCGGCTGGCGAGTACCATCGTATCGCCTGAATTAAGATTAACAATGGAGGGTAATGTTACACTGCAGAACAAGAGCGTCAAAAAGCCACTTACTTTCTCCGCGCGCGAGCACCCGCCTGAGGCTGATGAGCAAGTCATTGGGGCTTTATCGGACATGGAGGTTCAACATGAGGATGGAGTTGACGAGCAGTTGTTGGCTGGTGATGATCTATTTGATGAGGAATTAAAGGATTTGGAGGATAAGTCACACTCTCCTGAAGCTTTACCTCCACGCCGAAGAGATCATGATTCGAATGGGAAAAAGGCGGCTAGGAATCATACATTGAAGCCGGAGTACCTCCGTCGAGGTTCTCCAAGACTTAGAGTACACATGTCCTCATCTCAAAGAGTCGGTGCAAGCGAGAAGCCTAGGCGGTCACACAACAGAGTTAAGAAGTCGGATGAGGCGACACAGAAGGATGAGGGTTTGATGGGATCCCATAACCCATCCCCCCTTCATCAATGAGGACAATCAGTTGGAACTGTCGAGGGATTGGGAACGACCTCACAGTTCGACGCCTTACGGAGATGTGTCAGAAACATCACCCAGGATTTGTGTTCCTCTCTGAGACGAAGAATAGGAGGCTGCTGTTGCAAGACATTCAGGCCGACTTAGGATTTGATCGTTTGTTTACCGTTGAGCCACTTGGCCTCAGCGGAGGTTTAGCTTTATTTTTTATGGATGAATTTCAAGTTAATGTACTTTTTTCAAATAACCGAATGATTGACATTGAGGCAGTCATTGATGGAATAAAAGTCTACATGACATTTGTTTATGGGGATCCTGTACTTGAGCGAAGAGAGTTAGTATGGGAGCGTCTTACGCGCTTCTCAACAACTAGAGATGGACCTTGGTTCATGATAGGAGATTTTAACGAAATAACATGTCATGCAGAGAAGGAAGGAGGCAGACAACGCCCTGATAGCTCATTTCTGCCCTTTAGGCAAATGTTAAGTGACTGTGGTATGCTAGAATTTCCGTATTCAGGGAACATGCTATCTTGGGTTGGAAATAGAGCAGGGAGGACGACAGTTAGATGCCGACTTGATAGGGCTGTTGGGAATGAAACCTGGCATGAAAAATTCCCCCATTCAAAAGTGAAGTATATGCGACTTTGGGGATCGGATCATCGTCCGATCCTTGCTGATATTCTGAGGAAGAAACCTAGGAGATCAAGGAACTTCAAATTTGATAAGAGATGGTTAGATAATGAGGAGCTTAGGCAGATTATTCTCGAAGGATGGAAGTCACCCAACCTCCCACCCGACGCAAGCATAATGGAACACATTGTAAGCTGCAGGCGAGCAATAAGCGAATGGAAAAGACAGCATAATCTAAACTCTGAGAAAACAGTGGAGGAGCTAAAGGAGAAGGTGGATCGTTTATCCTCAAACGATGATGCCTCTACAGAGGAGATCGCGGCAGCTATCAAGGAGCTATCTGACGCCCTTAAGGCGGAGGAGATGTTCTGGAAACAGAAGTGTCGGGTCTTTTGGTTGAGAGAAGGGGATAGGAATACTAAATTTTTCCATGCCCTCACGAAGCAAAGGAGAGCAAGGAATAGGATTACCCAATTACTGGATGAAGATGGAAATGTTGTGGAGGATGAGGAAGGATTGGTAGCCATTGCTACAAATTATTTTAGACACATCTTTCAATCATCAAATCCTGAGGCAATTGAGGAAGCACTCTCCGAAGTATCTACAACAATTACCCCAACGGATAATGAGGCCTTAACAGCCCCGGTCACTGAGTGGGAGGTTAAACTAGCTCTATTCGCGATGCACCCAGAGAAAGCTCCCGGACCGGATGGTATGACGGCTTTGTTCTATCAGAAGTTCTGGGATATTGTAAAGGATGATCTAACTCTTATGGTTAATCAATTCCTTTTTGACGGAACCGTGCCATCGGGCCTGAATGACACCAATATATGTCTTATTCCAAAAGTGGAGAAACCGAATCAGATGGGTCAGCTACGTCCTATTAGTCTATGCAATGTTAGCTACAAGATTATCTCTAAGGTCTTATGCCAGAGATTAAAAAAATTCCTTCCAGATAGGATCTCAGAGACCCAGTCAGCCTTTGTTGCTGGGAGACAGATATCTGATAATATCATGATAGCTCAGGAGCTGTTCCATGCTTTAAGGACAAAACCGAGTGGTCGAAACAAGCGAATGGCTATTAAAACAGATATGAGCAAGGCCTATGATAGAATAGAATGGTCCTTCATTGAGGCAACCATGAGGAAGATGGGCTTTTCTGAAGTTTGGATAACTATGATAATGAGATGCGTAACTTCAGTAAAATATAAAGTCCTTATGAATGGACAACCAAGAGGGAATATTTTCCCGGAGAGAGGTCTACGTCAAGGAGATCCTCTGTCCCCTTTCATTTTTATTCTGTGCACAGAAGCGCTCGTTAGCCTTCTAAATCACGCAGAGAATCAAGGGAAGATAACGGGGATGCGCATCACGCGTGCGTGCCCCTCGGTTTCTCACCTTCTCTTTGCTGATGATAGTCTGTTTTTCTGTAAGGCGGAGCCCCGTGAATGTGAAGAAGTAATGAAAGTGGTCAAGATATATGGACAAGCTTCAGGACAATGCATCAATTTTGAGAAGTCTTCTTTACTCTTTGGTAAAAGAATCGGACAGGAGATGAGACAAGAGATAAAGGACACACTTGGGATCCAAAATGAAGGAGGAATGGGGTCATATCTGGGAATACCGGAGGACATCAGTGGATCCAAATGTAAGCTCTTTGCGTTCCTTAAGGACAAGCTACGAGGTAGAGTGAATGGATGGACTGGGAGATGGCTATCTAAAGGAGGGAAAGAAGTTATGATAAAATCAATCTTGCTTGCTCTTCCGACGTATGTAATGTCTTGTTTCCTTCTCCCATTGGAGATCTGCGAGAATCTAGCTAGTGCCATTGCACAATTCTGGTGGAGCTCAAACCCGCCTAAGAGGGGTATTCACTGGTCGACATGGGACAAATTGTGCTTACCGAAGGATGAGGGCGGCATTGGCTTCAGGATGATTCACGAGTTTAACCTGGCGCTACTGGCAAAGCAATTATGGAGACTGGTACAAAATCCAGACTCGCTGGTTGCTCGCGTCTTGAGAGGTCGATATTACAGATTGAGTACGCCTTTGCGTCAAATCAATACCAGTAGGCCCTCATATGTATGGACAAGCATATCGGCCGGAAGAGAATTGCTACTATTAGGAATTCGACAAAAGATTCACTCGAGGTATGAGGTTAAAGCTTGGGAGGATCCTTGGATTCCTACTATACATGCGAGACCGGCTATCCCTTTGGTACCGGTTATGCACCCGAATATGCGTGTGAGCGATTTGATTAACCAAACAACGAAGACTTGGGATGAAAGACGACTTCAGGAGTACATTGCTGCGGATGACATTCCACTCATTAAGAGCATGGCTATTAGTTCCACACATCGACGGGACACGTTCTGCTGGAGCTATACAAGGACTGGACAGTATACAGTTAAATCTGGTTACTGGGTAGCACGAAACATCTTGAAGAAGGACGATGAAACTGAAGTATGTCAGCCCAGTATCACAAAGCTTCAAGCACATGCGTGGA
>CAKOAT010129487.1:0-67756 GCA_932364175.1 Eruca vesicaria subsp. sativa | reverse complement strand
GCCGATTAGTCATCGCACAGCCCCAATCCGAAAGTAAACCTAGGTCTTGCCCTAAACCCAGCACACTGGTCGCTAACGTCTCAAGGCATGAATCGAGATCCTAAAGGCATGTCTCTTCGCCCACATCTAAACATTCGCGAAAATCGAAATCTCCCGAGTTAACGAATCGGACGATTTACACCAAAGAGTTAGGTACGAGATGACAACTCGTATTCTTTCCTCTACATCTAACATAAAAAAAACGAATTTCATACTTAGCAAATATTTTCTTATAGAAAAATCCGAATACACACCGCCCGGCGGTAGGGATTCAAAGCCACCAACAGCCAGTCCCGAAAAAACAACGACAAAATCAAAAAAAACTAAGAACATCACACATCAAAGTCATCAAACGCAGGTTGATCGACTTCGCCATCTACATCCGAAATCCCAGGACCGACTTCAACCGAATCGGGTGACACCACGACGGGATTCGATTGATCCCACATACGCGCCTTAAAGTCGAAAAACTCGGACTGCATATCTTTTTCTCGGTTCAAATCTTCCCATCGCATTTCGGAATCTTTAGCAAACAAGTACCCTTCATTATGAGTCAGGGATAACCCATGAACGATTCCGCGACATTCGCGATAATCACCATGCGCCCGTTGAACAGCTTCCGCATCCGAATAGCCGGTTGCAAATCGCTCGCAACAAACCTTCATTTCATCGGCAACCTCTCGTTTGCCCGCACGACGAGCACGACGAATCTTTTGGTCAGAAAGCTCCTTAGCACGACGAGACCTGGTCGCACACTCATCCCTCACGCGAGTAACCTCCCTCGCGACCATTTCTTCGGCTTGGTTGGCCTCGACCTCTGCCCGAACACGAACAACTTCCTTTTCGGACATGTTCGCTCGAAACTCGGCAAGGCGAGCCTCAGCGGTACGATTGTCCAGGGCTCGGCTCATGATAAGGAAACCCTGCCAAAGGAAAGAGTTAAGCCATGTCGTAAAAACTGCTCGAAAGAGAAAACAATAAACGCGCGTACCTCCTGTGCAATCTCGGACCCCCTAGTAAGCTCTGGAACTTGATCATGGTCGACGTCCGGGAAATGGGAGGTCGATGATCCCCCCGCCCTCGTCCAGAAGCCATCTTCCGCCTGACTATCGAGAAAATCCTTGAGGATATTATCAGGAGAAGTCACGCGCTCAAAGTCATCGTCTCCAATTACCGGATTTTTACCCCTTCGGGAGCGAGATTTGCCACTTCCCATCGAGGGAACTTTCGGAATGAACTCTCCGATAAACGGATCCTCCTCGTAAATCGGAGAATCTGCAAAACGTCGAGATCGGAAGAGGGCAACCGCTTGACGGACGCGTTGCGGAGAAAAACTGCACCAACCAACGTCGCCACGTTTGAAAGAAGTGGTGATATCCGGAAGATCCGCGGGATACGGAGGCAAAGAGTTGGTCACTGCGGAAAAACAGGAAGTCATTTAAAAAAAAATGATAATAGTAAGGGTTCGTGAGAATTCAAATCATATACCTCTCCGACCCCACGTGGTCGTAAAGAACGGAATGCCACCCTCCTCGACCGATGCACCGTCGATACGAACATAGAAGAAATTTTTCTTCCAAGAAGTAGAAGACGTTGCGCAGCCCGTAACAATTTCATCACGAGGGTTTAGAGTAATCCTCCGCGATTGCCCTGTAGGTTTTAACAAACCCTCGAGATGATCGACGGTAAGGGTGATTCCCTGCTCGTAACTCAGCGTCAAAAGACCGACGAGTTGCTTTAAACTTGGAGGATTCAACTGACTAATCGACAGTCCTAGCCTGTGAAGGAAATGCACAATGACTTCCGGAATCGGAAACCACAAGTGGCATTGTTGCAGGAAAATGTTATAACATGTGAAGAAGCCGTCGGGCGCATCCTCGTCGCTCTCCCCGGCAAGTGGAGAACGAAACTCAACGGCCTCTGGGACTCGGCAGAATTCACGCATGAAATCAATGCTGTTAAAAAGCGTCAAGCTCGGACGTCCAGAAGTCTGATCGACGTCCGACAAGGCTGGAACCCAAGTTCCAGGCCTAGCAGACCTCGACTTATCTCCGATCGCCCAAAAAGCCTCGAAATCCGTCGGATCGACTAACGGGGACGAGTAATCTTCCTTCGGAGCCAAGGCTGGAGGTTGCGAACTCGTTCCCTCAGAATTGTGAAAATTGGAACTAGTTGAGGAACGAGTTTTTCTTCCTGAAAACATGTTTGAAGATCTTCAGAGAAAGTGGAGAGAAAAAGTTCTTGAATAAGTTGTAAAAGATGGAGTAAAGAATTCAAAATTTTACTCCATATACTTATAGGAAAGAATTTTACTATTCACCTTTGGACTTTTGGCCATTAAAGTTCCGCCTAATTCCACCAAACTCGCCAAACAAGCTCAATCCACTCGCAAGAATCTCACAATTCTTACGAGCTGGGGGGCTAACTCTTGGGGTCAAAATCGGTAAGACGGAATTAATAGCCAAAACTTTCCGCAAGAATACAAAAAGAACAGTTTTATAAAGCTCGAGAATCGTTTTATAAAACTCGAGAAATCGTTTTATAAAACTCGAGAATTTGTTTTATAAAACTCGAGAATCGTTTTATAAAACTCGAGAATCGTTTTATTAAACTCGAGAAATCGTTTATAAAACTCGAGAAATCGTTTTATAAAACTCGAGAATCGTTTTATAAAACTCGAGAATCGTTTTATAAAACTCGAGAAATCATTTATAAAACTCGAGAAATCGATTTATAAAACTCGAGAATTCGTTTTATAAAAGTCGAGAAATCGTTTTATAAAACTCGAGAATCGTTTTATAAAACTCGAGAATCGTTTTATAAAACTCGAGAATCGTTTTACAAAACTCGAGAATTGTTTTATAAAACTCGAGAAATCGTTTTATAAAACTCGAGAAATCGTTTTATAAAACTCGAGAAATCGTTTTATAAAACTCGAGAGATCGTTTTATAAGACTCGAGAAATCGTTTTATAAAACTCGAGAAATCGTTTTATAAAACTCGAGAGATCGTTTTATAAAGCTCGAGAAATCGTTTTATAAAACTCGAGAAATCGTTTTATAAAACTCGAACATCGTTTTATAAAACTCGAAGGTCGTTTTATGAAATCCGAAGATCGTTTTATAAAACTCGAGAATCGTTTTACAAACCGCAAAAAACCAAAAAAGCCGTAAAACACGAACTAGTCGCAACTAGTTCGCCCATCGGCGAACTAAGCCGGACCCGGCTTAGTTCGCCGATGGGCGAACTAGGACATGCTCGACTAGTTCGCCCATCGGCGAACTAAGCCGAGAGTCTCCAGTGTTTTAGGAAGCGAGCCCGGCTTAGTTCGCCGATGGGCGAACTAGAGACTTCCCGGACACTCCGCGTCTCGATTTCCTGCATTCCCGATACGAAACTTACGTCTTTCGACAAAGTCGCATTCTAAACCACGGCCGAAATATCTCCCGTTCCACCTCGATCCGACTTACCGTTCGAGTTTTACGATAAAAACCGTAAAACTTCGTTTTCTCGGAAAGAACTCGAGGAAATCGTATAAAACGGCAACGTTTAAACGAAACACCGAACATTGCCTAAACTATACGATTTATTCGAGATTTCTCGTTAAAATCATAAAAACGCGCTTTTTAATAAAAAAACGTCGAGTAAGTCTTAAAAAACGTGTTTTTAATAAAAAGTCTAGTAAATCGTAAAACCTTGCGATTAACTCGAGTAAATTAATAAAAACGACGTCAGATCAGAAAACGATCCCGTAAAAGTCAGAAAACGGATTTATCGCAAAACGGCCCAAAAGGACCTAAAACCCGATAAAAACCCATCTTGCGATTTCAACAGAATCAAACCCGCAGATTTGATAACGTTTTGACAGTTTACTCGCAGAAGGAAAATAAAAGTCAAGTTTAAAGATAAAAGGAAGGTTTGAAGAGAAATAGAAGATTTCCGCGGAAGAAAAGGAAGGATCGAGAAGAATGGAAAATTCCCAATTTAGTCAAATCCGGGCGAAATGGAAAGATCGGATAGCCAAGATGAGGAGTATATAAAGAGGAGGTCTAGGGCAGAAGCACACACATGAAATTCAGAGCTCTCACCACCAAAACTAGCATTTAGGAATCTTTCCGTTTTTCTGTTAGCGAACTGCGTCTCAATTAGGGTTTTCTAGTTCTTACGTTTTCGGCTACTCTCTTTGTACCAGTTCAACGCTGATTCGGAATAAGAACCTTCTTCGCTCTCTATTTTGTTTATTTTCATTCAAATTCTAAAGTTATCGTTTTCTTATTTTTCGTTGTGCGGTTCTCGCATATAGCCGGTTCCTCTGGAAACTTAGGGTTTTCCCGAAGTTTCCTTTTTTACGATTTATTTGACAGTGGGGTGAAATCGACTCCCACAATCCTCGTCGCTCTCCCCGGCAAGTGGGGAACGAAACTCAACGGCCTCTGGAACTTGGCAGAATTCACGCATGTAATCGATGCTGTTAAAAAGCGTCAAGCTCGGACGTCCGGAAATTTGATCAACGTCCGACAAAGCTGGAACCCAAGTTCCAGGCCTAGCGGACCCCGACCTGTCTCCGAGCGCCCAAAAAGCCTCGAGGTCCACCGAATCAACTAACCGGGACGAATACTCTTCTTTCGGAGCCAAGGCTGGAGGCTGCGAACTCGTTCCCTCAGAATTGTGAAAATTGGAACTAGTTGAGGAACGAGTCTTTCTTCCTGAAAACATGTTTGAAGATCTTCAGAGAAAGCGGAGAGAAAAATTTCTTGAAAGAATTGTAAAAGATGGAGTAAAGAATTCAAAATTTTAGTCCATATACTTATAGGGAAGAATTTTACTATTCACCTTTGGACTTTTGGCCATTAAAGTTCCGCCTAATTCCACCAAACTCGCCAAACAAGCTCAATCCACTCGCAAGAATCTCACGATTCTTACGAGCTGGGGGGCTAACTGTTGGGGTCAAAATCGGTACGACGGAATTAATAACCAAAATTCCCCGCGAAAATACAAAAGGAACAGTTTTATAAAACCCGAGGAATAGTTTTATAAAACTCAAAGTCATTAATAAAACACGCAGACCGTTTTATAAAACTCGAAAGGCCGTTTTATAAAACTCGAGGATCGTTTTATAAGACTCGAGAATCGTTTTATAAAACTCGAGAATCGTTTTATAAAACTCGAAGATCGTTTTATAAAACTCGAAGCTCGTTTTATAAAACTCGAGAATCGTTTTATAAAACTCGAGGATCGTTTTATAAAACTCGAGGATCGTCTTATAAAACTCGAGAATCGTTTTATAAAACTCGAAGGCCGTTTTATAAAACTCGAGGATCGTTTTATAAGACTCGAGAATCGTTTTATAAAACTCGAGAATCGTTTTATAAAACTCGAGGATCGTCTTATAAAACTCGAGAATCATTTTATAAAACTCGAGAATCGTTTTATAAAACTTGAGAATCGTTTTATAAAACTCGAAGATCGTTTTATAAAACTCGAGAAATCGTTTTATAAAACCTAAAGATCGTCTTATGAAACTCGAGAATCGTTTTATAAAACTCGAAGATCGTTTTATAAAACACAAAGGTCACTTTATGAAATCCGAAGATCGTTTTATAAAACTCGAGAATCGTTTTACGAAACCGCAAAAAACCGAAATAGCCGTAAAACGCGAACTAGTCGCAACTAATTCGCCGATGGGTGAACTAAGAGATACTCATCTAGTTCGCCCATCGGCGAACTAAGCCGGGCCGGCTTAGTTCGCCGATGGGCGAACTAGGAAGTGCTCAACTAGTTTGCCCATCGGCGAACTAAGCTGGCCCGGCTTAGTTCGCCGATGGGCAAACTAGGAAATGCTTGACTAGTTTGCCCATCGGCGAACTAGAGACTTCCCGAATACTCCGCGTCTCGATCTCCCGCATTCCCGATTCAAAACTTACGTCTTTCGACAAGGTCGCGTTCTAAAACACGGCCGAGACATCTCCCGTTCCATCTCGATCCGACTTACCGTTCGAGTTTTACGATAAAAACCGTAAAACTTCGCTTTCTTGGAAAGAACTCGAGGATATCATATAAAACGGCAACGGTTAAAAGAAACACCGAACATTGCCTAAACTAGACGATTTATTCGAGATTTCTCGTTGAAATCATAAAAACGGGCTTTTTAATAAAAAACGCCGAGTAAGTCGTAAAAAACGTGTTTTTAATAAAAAGTCGAGTAAATCGTAAAACCTTGCGATTAACTCGAGTAATTTATTAAAAACAACGTCAGATCAGGAAACGATCCCGTAAAAAGTCGGAAAACGGATTTATCGCAAAACGGCCCGGAAGGACCTAAAACGCGATAAAAACCCATCTCGCGATCTTAACGGAATCTAACCCGCAGATTTGATAACGTTTTGACAGTTTACTCGCAGAAGGAAAATAAAGGTCAAGCCTAAAGATAAAAGGAAGGTTTGAAGAAAAATAGAAGATTTCCGCAGAAGAAAAGGAAGGATCGAGAAAAATGGAAAATTCCCGATATAGTCGAATCTGGGCGAAATGGAAAGACCGAATGGCCAAGGCGAGGAGTATATAAATAAGAGGTCTAGGGCAGAAGCAAGACAAACGAAATTCAGAGCTCTCACCACCAAAACTAGCATTTAGGAATCTTTCCGTTTTTCTGTTAGCGAGCTGCGTCTCAATTAGGGTTTTCTGTTCTTAAGTTTTCGGCTACTCTCTTTGTACCAGTTCAACGCAGATTCGGAATAAGAACCTCTTTGCTCTCGATTTTCGTTTATCTTTTAATTAAGTTTTCTCGTTATCTTAATCTTTGTTGTGCGGTTCTGCAGATAGCCGGTTCCTCTGGAAACTTAGGGTTTTCCCGAAGTTTCCTTATTTACGATTATTTGATAGTAGGTGAATTTCGACACCCACAAGCATGATGAGAGATGGGAAGTTTGGGACAAAGAAAAGTATGATAAGAAAGTTAAGTACATGCTTAGGCTGCTGGACAAAGGGCATCGGTTCATGAAGGCTGATTGGGGGGGGGTGATGCAGGAGACCCGCTTTTTGTGTAGAGGCAAGATCACTAAGAAAAAAAGAGGAAATTGAAGGATGCTGATGAAAGTTATTGTGAGCCGGTCCTTAAACAGAGCAGGATGAGCGTGTACTTCAAATGGGGGATTGTTGTAGATAGGGAAGCAAGCGTAGATGGAGAGTCGTTTGGAAGAGGTTTTTCAAGAGATTGTTAGGCTGAATAGTGTGTGTGAGAAGCAGTTGCAAAAAATGAAAAATGTTATGATGGCAAGGAGCGCAACGAAGAGGCGGAAGAGTCATAAGCGCGAAGTCAAAAAAGACAGTGAGCGTGGAGGGCAGCCTCATCATGATGAGGGGCCGGGATTGTTTGCTAGGTTGAAGGAAGGCGAAGGTGTTTCATCAGAGTGGATTGAAGGTGGAAAAATCATTACGGATAAGGTGTTGTATCAAGGGGTGACTAGTGAGACATGCTTTGTGACTGAGGATGAATTAGGTTCTGGAGTCGGGGATAGTGAGGATGGAGAAGTGAATATGGAGAAATGTAATGTAGATCAGAATATTTGCGATGACGTGGGGAATGGGGATAAGAGGGCTTCAGATGACGTACCAAGCCAAGAGGTGAGTAAATTGATTGAGGGAATATTTCCGTTAATGGATTTTAAGAAGTTTGCATTTCTGTTAAAGATTTTGGATGTTTTGTAGTTTCAGGAATCTGCAAAGTTGAATGTATTGATTGGAGGTGACGATGCTGGGGATAAGGAGTCCTATGTGGTTTTCCTTAAAGAGACACACAACGATCTGGTGAGTTAGGTCATAACTTATGTGTTTTAGACATATGTATAATATTTTGGGGTGAATACACATGTATATGGATGAACGACTTAAAAGAAGATGATGTACATGTTGTTTGGGTGTACATGTGGACTTCAGTTGTTCATGTTCAAAAATTTACCGTGTACATGCAAGTCAAACAGGTCAAACCTACTGATGGAGGAGAAAATGGCGTGGATATGGTGTCTACTTTTGGTGGCACTGAAGAGAATCACAATGACCTAGTGAGTTATTGAAAATTTTATTGTATTATTTGGTTGGGTGTACACGTGGATTTGTAAAGCTGGTGGATCATCGAAAATTTAGGTTGGACCGTGCAGTGTGAGAAGGCTAAACCCAGTGGTGGGGATATGGTGGACGGAACTTTGGAGAAACAGAATGAGCTGGTGAGTTAGTTTATTAGTATATGGCATAGACATATATACAAGCATGGGAGCGTACATCTGTACAAAGTGTCATATGTTACATTTGTATGCTTATTTTGTGTTTGTGTGTACTCGTTGTAGAAAGTGTCATACCATCTTTTTTTAAAGATGGTTGGGCATCGTACATTTCTCTATCACGATGCAGAGTGAGAAGGTGGAACCCAGTGGTGGAGGCGAAGACGATGGGGATATGGTGGACGTAACTTTGGAGAAACAGAATGAACTGGTGAGTTAATTTATTTCATATATGGCATAGACAGATGTACAAGCATGGGAACGTACAATGTGTACAAAGTGTCATACATTACATTTGTACGCTTGTTTTGTGTTTGTGTGTACTCGTTGTAGAAAGTGTCATACCATCTTTTTTTTTAAAGATGGTTAGGCATCTAACATTTCTCTATCACGATTCAGAGTGAGAAGGTGAAACCCAGTGGTGCAGGCTAAGACGCTGGGGATATGGTGGAGGGAACTTTGGAGAAACAAAATGACCTGATGAGTTAGTTTATTTCGTATATGGCATAGACAGATGTACAATCATGAGAGCGTACATGTGTACACAGCCGCATACATTACATGTGCACGCTTGTTTTGTGTTTGTATTTTATTGTGTGCAGGTTGAGAGGGATGGTTATGACGGTGAGATGAAAACAGAGTTAGGACAAGTTGTTGATGTGATAGATAATGCTGGTATGGGAAAGACGGAGGAGACTGGGGTAATCATGCCGGTAAGAGACTTTGTGTACATGATTAAACTTTTTGTACACAGAGTAGACTGGTAGTGAAGTTGTTTGTGGTGCGACTTGTTAGGAATCTGATAGGATGGATGGAAGTTACAAGAATGGGAAGCAGGAAGGAGGTGGAAGCAATGAGGTAAGCATATGTGTTCATGTTATATTCCATGTAAAATATATGCCTAATGTTTGCAAATTTCATGGACTAGGTGAAATCGTAACCTTTGGAGGATGAGAGCGCAGACAATATTGGGGCTGGTGATGATCTTAATGATGAAGAATAAGTGTGAACTAAAGACGAGAAGGGTGTAATGGATGTTATTGATTCACCTATAATTCAGTCTGAGAGGCATGAGCCAGTACCACAGGAGGAGGAGTTGGCAGCGTTATTGTTGGTAAAGGATCAATACAATGTGTCGCACATGGTACCGTTTTACGAAGATTGCGATTTTTCTTTTTCTGAGAGAGTCTTACAGGCTAACCAGACAGTGTAAGTATTGAAATTAAGGATTTTACAATGTTTATAACATGGGAAATTTAAAAGTGATGGTGGTTATTTTAGGATGCATCTGAATGCAGGGGGATACAATCTTGACCATAACACTACAAGAAAACTCTTCCTTTACTAGGACCACATTTCCTCGAAACACGTTCATCGCAAAGCCTTTTTCCTCGTAAAGTCCTAGCTAATTTACGAGGAAAACTTTCCTCGTAAACGCGTGGATAAAATTTTCCTCGTAAAGTCCTCCTACACGTTTCCTCGTAAAGTCATAGTAACAGTATTCCTCGTAAACTCGTAGTAATTATTTACGAGGACCTTACTAGTAAAATTTACGAGGACTTTACTTCGAAAATATTACGAGGATTTTACTTCGAATGTTTTTTTTCCTATTAAAAAAATATTAATTATAGATATAAATAATATATTTTAAAACAATTTAAAAAAAAACAAATTACGAATAAAAATAAGAAATAACAAAATATTTTATAAATAACTAAATAATATACAATTAAGTTTTAAAATTCGTAATATACAATTTAAAAAAAAACTACGGATGGTGGTCGTTAAATTGCCGAATAAAGTCGTCCTGTCTCGCCAACTCCTCCTCGGCAAGGTTGGTTGTCGGCTGTGACTGTGACGGTGGATGCTGTTGGGTTGGAAGCCCTCCGCTTTCTTGTCTCACACGCAACATCTCCGCCAATTGCGGGTTTCCAACCGCCAAAATTTCCAGGACATCGGTGAGAGAATTCACATGATCGGTGAGAGAACTCACATGAGACTGTGTCGCCTGCAACTCCGATCGCAGCTGAGCATTGACATTGTGCTGTTCCTGAGCATAAGACGATGTCGCTGTGGGGACATCGTTAACGGAGCCAATCCCGACGATACGTCTCTTTTTCCTAGGGGCGACCTGTAAATAAAAAGATTAATAACGTCTTTAAAAAAAATTAAATAAATAATAAAAATTAATAGAAAAACAAATTATTTACCTCCTCGTAAATCTTATCCACTTCGAGAGTGGATAATATGACTGGTGTCCCAGACTGCTGAGTCAGCGGGGTCTGGCATTCGTCAACCCGAGCAACAACCTCATTGTAGATCTGCTCGGATCTAGGATCTACAAAACACCCAGCCTTGTTCCGGTGGGTCCTCTCGTAGAGCTCTTTCAGAGATGGAAGAACTCCAGTCTCTTTAGCCTAAAAATAATTTTTTAAATTAAATATTAATTAAAAATATACAAATAGAGTAAAAATTAAATAGTTATTAAAAATTAATTTACCATGTCTTGACGAATTCCCCCGTGAGGTTTTCGACCCCCGGTGTGAAGCATCTTCGTGTTGCTATGCTCGTATCTTGTCATGCGGTTCTCGGAGTTTGTGTGGGAGGTTCTGACCGAGTCCGGCAACCCCCAATATTTGATGAGGCCATCCCACACGTCGAATGTGAGGCAATCGAGTTTCCTGTCCTCGTAACCATCCACCTGAACAAAATAGAATAATTTTAAAATGATTTGAATTAAAGTCAATGATTTAAAACTATATATATATATATATATAATTTATAAATTTACACCTGAAAGTCGCCCTTCCAATTGTAGACCATGTCGAGCAATCGTGCTTTTTCCTTGGCCTCAAACTCCCTCTTCACCCGCTGGTGAATCCCTATAGACCAACGATATTTTTGTTGTAACCAGAAAAAATTAGAGTAATTAGTTCAATAATATTAATAATTTTAAATAATTAAAAATAAATTAAGTTTATTAATTAATGACTTACAGCGAACGATTTGAACCACGTCTTTTTGTGTGGCTGGGCGTCTTTTTCCAGTTTGGAGCTGGATCGGGAAAGTATCCCTTGATACAATCCGTGACGCTCTGAGCGACACATCCGTCAAGACCAAACCTGGAAAGAAACAAAATAAAAACATTAACTAGATTAATTTGTAATTTTTTTGTTAATTAAGAAATCATTTAAAAACACTTTTTAAAAATTAAAACATACCATAATATGTTGTGGCCGTCCCGTCAGATAGGATCTAACTCAGGCAGCCCTTCTCTGCCTGGAAGGGCCATAATATCCTCCACCGTGTACACCGCAAATGGTGCGTTTGGCGGCACCTGCAAGTCGGGATGAACCACGGCGACTGGTGGAGGAGGAGGAGGAGGTGGAGGAGGAGGAGGTGGTTGGTCAGACCGGGGCGCCGTAAAAACTCCTTGAGTCTCGGGAACAGCGTCATGATCCGGAATCAAAGAACCGGGAGCAAACAAAGATGATACGCCTGGCTGACGACCGAAAAGATCTCCGTAATTACTCCCTTGAATAGGCCTCTTAGCCGCCGCCCTCTCAAGCTTGCTCTTTCTAGTCATCTAAATTTTAAAAAAGAAAATTAAAACATTAATATACTAGTATCTTTAAAAAAAATGGTTAAAAATAAATAAATAAACCTAATCTAAATTCCCTAAACTAACCACCTAATCTAAATTCCCTAATCTAATCACCTAACTAGGAAATAGAGAGAACCTTAAGAGGATCCAGAGAGAAGCTTACTACAAATGAGAGAAATCGGATGGCTCGAGTTTATATAGGGAATTTTTTTTCTTCGTAAGGCCCTAATAAGTTTACAAGGCTTTTACGTGGAAACAGATATGCCCGCGTTTTTATTTCCTTGTAAATTCCTAGTAACAGTGTTACTAGGACTTTACGAGGAAACAGCCTTTACGAGGAAATAGCTATGCCCGCGTTTATTTCCTCGTAAAGTCCTAGTAACACTGTTACTAGGACTTTACGAGGAAACAGCCTTTACGAGGAAACATCTATGCCCGCATTTTCTGTTACTAGGGTCTTACGAGGAAAGGGTTTGTAAATCCCTAAACTTGAAACCCCAAACCCCAAAGCACAACTTCCTTAACCTATAACCTCTTCTACAACCAAACTCCTAACCTCTTCTACACATAAACCCCAAATGCAAATTAATTTTGTGATTAAACAAAATTAAAACATACATAATTCAAATTCATTTTTGTGATTAAACAAACTTATAAACATACATAATTCATTCGGATACATTCTCGTAATCTGTTGAAACATCATCATTTTCGTAAAACTCGTCCTTTACACCAACGTCCGTCGAGTGATCAGGAACATCTTCGTATTCACGATTATGCAGATCAGTGAGTAGGATGTCATCAATTTCTGCTTCAGGTTCCTCGATCTCATTGGTGTTTTCTTCTTATAATGGTGGTTCTTCTCCAGCGATTATTCGTCCTCGAGGTGTAACTTTGATAACAGCTAACCAGTTTATTCTCGAGGTAGTAATCCGAGGATATGGAATGAAACAAACTTGATCTGCTTGGGAAGCTAATATGAAAGGCTCGAACTTGTTGTACCTCCAAAAAAAAAGACAACGTAGAAATTAATTAATACTCGAAACCTGGATAAAAAAATAGAATTTGTTGTACCTTCGTCCACCATTGACATATACTACACCGTTCTTGTTAATCCGAACACCTCTGTTGACGACGGGGTCGTACCACTCACACTTGAAGATAACGCATTTCAAACTCATACTTGGGAATTGAACTTCATAAATCTCATGCAAGATCCCGTAGAAATCTGTTTTGCGTTTCACACATATTCCATAATTACTTGTCGCTCGGTGTCTACCATAGTCTTAGGTATGAAAAGTATAGCCTCGGGTGAAATACAACGATAATGCAGTGACATTTGCAACTGGACCTTGAAGTAATTCGCGAAACCATGCGGGATACTCAGGATCGTCATAATCAACCTGCAAAAAAGTAATAAAACTAGACATTAGACTTACTTTGTGGTAACGAATGCATAAAATTTAAGCTATAATAAATACATGTTTCCTCAACCACTTGATAAAGTGTTGATCTTTCCTTTTGTCTAACTCAGTTGTCGATATACCATGTATTGCTTCTTCGACTTAAGTCACAAATTGGCTGTAAAATCATATATGTTATGTTATTTAATATTGAAAATATATATATATATATATATATATATATATATATATATAAGTGTGTATGTTTATATATTTACCTTTCAAAATAACCTATCAATGGATGCTCGCAATTAAGAAGAATATAAAGGTGTGCACTATGGACGTCTTCATCACTCGACCACCAAACCTCTTTCGATTTCCCACCCAAACGCCCAATTTGACAAAAGATGTCTGGAACATCGTCTTCCATATATGTCGGCACGACACCACCATCATCATATCTTCTTGGAGCTCGTTTCCTTGTACGTACTTTTGGTGCAAAGTAGTACGATGTGAAATGTGATGTTTCTTCCGTCAAACTTCCTGCAACAATAGAACCTTCAACTCTAGCTAGGTTTTTGGCTTTTCCTTTCAAAGTTTTCATTGCCCTTTCATATTGATACATCCATCCATAATGCACAAGTCCACGAAGTAATGCCTCATACGGGAGGTAGACAACTAGGTGTTCCATGAAATATTTTCTCCAAGTTCCAGATTAAGACGGGGATGTTTTCATGAAGTTGTTGGACAACTTCCACTTTAAGAAAGCAGGTGCTCAGATACCTAAAAAATGCTCCAATTCCTTATATATTACAAAAACAAAAATTATCCACATTATTATATATGTATATATATAAAGAAATAAATTAATCATATGATTGTATTATATTAATTAATTACCTGAAAGTGCTTCAAGTACTTTTGCCGGTAGTAGCTCCGCAAATGCAAAGTAAAGTAGTCGCTGCATAAAGACATGACAATCATGGCTCTTCATCCCGGAGAACTTTTGCCCTTTCTCAACACATCTTGAGAGATTTGAAACATACCCATCAGGGAACTTCACTTCTGAAGCCACCCAGTTGAACAACGCAGACTTTTTTTCTGATGACAGTCTGAATATCGGAACTGGAACTTGCCCATTGCTTTTATATGTAGCTCACTCCTTGAGCAGATATCGGGTAAGTCCAACCTCGATTTTACGTTGTCTTTCGTCTTCCCTGGGACATTCAATATAGTGTTCACAATGTTCTCAAAAAAGTTCTTCTCTATATGCATCACATCGAGGTTGTGGCGCAAAAGAAGATCTTTTAAATATGGCAATTCCCAAAATATACTCTTTTTGTGTCAATTGTGCTGAACACCATAAGAATCAGGCATATTACTAGGAACATGCCAATTCCCACCATGAGGAGCTGTTTCTAGAGCAATGTAGTAATCGGTTTGCGCTTCGATTTGTTCTCCAGTTAAATACGGAGGAGGAGTGTCTCTGACAACCTTTTTGTGCCTGAACAATTTCGTGTTTCTTCGGTATGGGTGGTAAACGGGAAGAAATCGACGGTGACAATCGAACCAACTAGTCTTCCTACCATGCTTCAACTGAAACGCATCTGTCGTTCCATTACAATATGGACAAGCTAATCTCCCATGTGTAGTCCACCCAGACAACATCCCATATGCAGGAAAGTCACTTATGGTCCACAAAAGCATCGCTCGCATAGTAAAGTTTGTTTTCGTTGAACAATCATATGTCCTCACCCCTGTTGACCACAAATCTTTCAACTCTTTTATCAGTGGTTGTAGAAAAACGTCGAGAGATCTTTTTGGATGTTTTGGACCAGGTATTAATATGGTCAAGAATAGAAACTCTCGTCGCATGCACATCTCCGGTGGCAGGTTGTACGGTGTAAGAAAGACCGGCCACAATGAACATTGTCTCCCAGACATTCCAAATGGACTAAATCCATCAGTGCATAATCCAAGATACACATTCCGGCTACTGCTAGCGAAATGTGGATGTACATTTTTAAAATGTTTCCAGGCTCTTGCATCTGATGGATGAGTCATCTCTCCATCCGTTTGAGTATGCTCGGCATGCCATCTCATCTCTCCAGCAGTCTCCTCAGATTGGTACAATCTTTTCAATTTTTATGTGATTGGTAGGTACCACATCCTTTGGTACGGTACCATATTACGCCCTTGACCTTGCGGTTTGAATCGTGGCTTATTACAAAATTGACATTCTTCTAACTTCTCATCATGTCCCCAGTAAATCATGCAGTTGTCGATGCAAACGTCTATCATCTCCAAGGGCAACCCAAGACTATATACCAATTTCTGAATCTGATAATAAGATTCAGAAGACACATTTTCTTCTGGCAAATACTCTTTAAACAAGTCTGCCCATGCATCCATACAATTTTCAGGTAGATTGTGATCGGTTTTAATACTCATCATTCTAGCAGCCAACGACAAATTAGATAGACCTTCTCTACAACCACTGTAAATTGGCTCATTCGCAGCTTCTAACATTTCATAAAACTTTTTTGCATCTAAGTTAGGTTCTTCAACTTCATCATCATCATGAGTTACAAATTCATCACCTACCATATCATGAACCCTATCACAGTCTACCATTTGTTCCTCTTGGTGATGATAGCTATTTTCATTACACAAATGATCAACCAGTTCAACCAGAAAATTGCTATTACTACTGCTACCTTCATTCCTACAACTAGCATCTTCTCCATGTTGATACCAAATATAATAATATGGCATGAACCTCTATTTATTAAATGCTTCCAAACATTTTCACGAATGCCTAATTTTGTATTGCTGCATTTCTGACAAGGACAGAACATCTTACTACTTTCCTGCGTGAGTGGTGTAGAATCTGCTTGATGCATAAACGTCTTCAACCCTTCGAGAAATTCTTTCGTCACTCTCCCGTTTTTATCTCTGTGTGAATACATCCACTTCCGCAACTCAAAAATATTTCCCAGACCCGACTTTTTTTTGTCTTTGATCAAGCTTAAAGCTGATTTTTTTGGTGTATTTGAAATGAATCACAAATGGTGGTACTAATAGAAATTTTCGAATCGGAGAATTTACTAGAAAATTGCTAGGAAAAGTAGGTACAAAACACGTTTTAGATTTAAATTAGATATTTTCTATCAAGTTCCTCGCTAATTTGAAGTAAAAGATCATTTCCTCCTAATTTCGTAGTAAAGATTTACTAGGACTTTACGAGGAAATTATTTACTACGAGCTTACGAGGAAATGGTCTTTTGCCATGTAGTTTCCTCGTAAGTTTACTACAGTCTTACGAGGAATCGTTTTCTCATAACTTTACGAGGACCTTACGAGGAAATTTGTTTTCCTCGTAAAATCAAAGTAAGCTCGTAGTAAATTTACGAGGCATTATTTTCCTAATAAAATTTCCTAGTAAACTCTTAGTTTTCTTGTAGTGTAAGTTCTTTCTGGACTTAGCAACACCATGCAAATGGGTGTCTACTACGGTATGAAGCGAAAACAACTTTTATGTATGTTGTAAAGATGTGTGATAAAATGATTATTTTGTGCGTATTGTTGGGTAGCATATATCTGTGATGAGGCAATACATTGAGGGGAGGCACGGGCCAACGTTAATATAGGAATATTTGTATCACTATGGTTCACAACGCATGTGAAAGGGAAGGCACGGTCTTTTAAAACGGCGAGGTGTGAAACGCGTGTGGCAAGAGATGTAAAAATAACTAAGTACCTTACAAAAGGGAGAAGTGGGGTACGGATGTAGACACGTTTTACGCGCCCTTGATTTGGTGAGGTGACCATTGGGTTGGCATGTGTATAAACCTGACTGATTGGAGTATCTTGGTATTGGATCCGAATCCAAGGCTGAGGACTATGGAAGAAGTAGCTGAGATTATGGAGCCATTGCGTACAATGCTGCCATGCATTGCAAAGAAAGTATGCTCCACCGAAGCAGTTAGAGAGAATCAAGTGAATGCCATTTGTAGTGGACGGGTTAGGTGGTGTGTATGTTAATGAGAGGAGCGTGATTGCGAACCAGTAGCAGTGAGGTTTATGCAAATGTCTGCCATACGAAATGAGAATCCAACACTAACAGGGCTGACCGATGATTTGTGGACATATTCCGTAAACAATATACGATGGATCTGTACATCAGTTTGGTTGTATGTTTTGAAAAGGCATGTGGACCTAGTGTGTTGTGGTATTTTGCGAACTCTTATGTATGTTTATGTATAACTTTGTTTGGTGACAATGAATTAAGGCAGGTGGACCTGATGCAGTTTTTTATGATATGGAAGAACGTGATATTAGTGAACATGTGTAAATGTTAGCACGCAGGGAGCTATGTACAACAGATTTGGTTAGTATGCAGATAGTTGTTATGATGGTACATTTAAAACAGTGAGGCCTTTGATGTTTGTGTATTTTATCTCAGGAGAAGTGGACGTAATAGGGAGTCATGTGAACGTGCATCTATAGAAGTACATACTTTTGTGATGTACATGTGGACAAGACGTCTGTGTATCTAAGGGCATAAGGATTTGTGTACGTATTTAGTGATGTACATGTGTACATATTTAGGGCTGGGAATGAGGACTAGGGGATGTGTGTGTATTTAAACATAGGACAAATTGGAGTAATCGTGTGTACGTGCAGGGGAAGAAACAAAAAAGATGTTAAAAAATAATTTAGTGTAGATTTTGCTAAAACTACTTTAATATTTTGGCAAATTTTGGCATTTAATCCCACTAACTTTATGTTTATGTTTTCATATGACCCTATCAGACAAAATGATTTTGTTATAGTATCATATATTATCAAGTTTTAGTATCAAATTTGTATATTATGGCACCAGCAGTCCCGAACAAGTTGGACATGAGGGAGACAGAGATAATCAGCCACAAGCAGTGCATGACCGCATGTAATTTTTAGTTTTTGGAAGACTTGGCATGAACAAACTTTATTGTCCAAGGCAACCGTGTAAGAATACCCAAAAAAATCCTTTTACTTGATAGCTCTCAGTGATGGTTGAGATTGAACTGCCTTTAGTGAGCTTGATATATCCATAACAGTAGCAACCTCTGAGGTGACAGTCCCCTTGTGTTTTGCGTACTTTGTTCTTCTTTCTGAAAACCAGCACGTCATCATCCGTTGTATGAACATGAACAGCTCAATGATTGGGGACGCCCTGAATTTGGTCAATGCATTGTTTAGTTGTTAGAAAACATTGCTGGTGAGGAGGTTGTATCGGTTGCAAGGAAAGTAAGTTTGTGTCCATTTAGCAGTGCCAATGTTTGTTAGGTATTTTGCACATGCTGGATTGACTTGCCTGATTTTTCCAAATTTGTTGTTGAAATCTTTCTGCTTAAATGAAAAGGCAGCAGCACATACAAATTTGGCCAGACCTTTGCTCTTGTAATGGGAAACAATGTTCCTCATTATGTACACAATACATGCGCCATGGTGGGCCTTGGGGAAGACAATTGACTTTGCTTTGAGAAGGAGATATGACGGTATGAAATAATAGTGAGAGCGTTAGAATCTGTAATAATCCTTCCAACCTACGTTAGAAACAAGACCCAAGCGCTGTCAGTCTCTCCATCGACAACAGCAAAAGCAAGAGGTGAGATTTGGAAGTTTTCATCTTAGCCACCAGCAGTTAGGAGGACGCCTTTGTATTTTCTAGAGAGATGCGTGCCAACAATGATGAGAACAGATCTAACATGACGAAATTGAACTGAAGCACCAAAACAGAGGAAAGCATAAAGGAACCGGGAGTTCCCAAAATCATCAAGTTCTGTTTCTATATCAGCTATGGTGCCGGGGTTGGTTTTTTCAACCTCTCCAAGTATGCATAAAGGTTGAGATATGAATCATCTGTGTTACCAATGGTGTTGTCAACAGCTTGTTCTTTGGCCCTGTAGCATTTCATGTATGAGGCAGAAACACGTAAGTCCTACAACACGAGCTGCTGCAGCTGTGCAGCTTGTATTGATCACGCTGGTCTAAAGGGCATATGTGGTTTAGTTGGGCTTTTTGATAGTTTAGTAACCCCAAGTTGTGAGTTCTTTAGCTAGTATACGCCAGTCACAATGCGTGTCGTGACAACTTAGAACTAAAGCTTCCCTTGTGGTGCGGATTCATCTGAGGTGGAAGTGGTTTTTGATTGCATAGATAGCTAATCCAATCTGACAGTCATGTTAGGTTGCATAAAGCTTTTCAACGGTAGGTTTCCCATCCATATCATCTAAGTTAAGATCCGGTACATCTTCAACCTCGTAAGAAATGTCATCAAAAAGTGGGGGGACATCAAATTCCTCATCACTGAACTCAGATAGTGGTCTAGTCTCACATGCTGGTGGGGTAGCAGGAGCAGGTTGGTGAGAAGGGGGGGTTGCCGGTGTACGCGTGTATGGTTCTCCTCTAGATGTATGTGTGGACGATGATCCATGGTGTACACGATAAATAGGTGTAGAGTGTACACTTATTTGTGTACGTGTGGACGATCCAGAGTGTCCACTTGTGTAAGACATACGTGGGTCTTCACTTTGTGTACTTGTGGACGATGAGCTGGTGTGTACCAGTGGACCTTCTTTCTGATGTGCACCGGTAAAATCGAGGTCTTTCTTCCAACATGTATCACTTGGCCTGATAACTGAACACTGAGGGCGAAGGCATCACCTGTGGTGCAAGCGTAGATTTATGGGGCTCTTTTGGGAACATGAATCCCCCCCCCCCTCCATTATCTCAGCTGAATCAGACCCACCAAGTGTTTCTTCTAACAAAGGATCCCAGAATTCATGGTCATAGGCACGAATCGGGACAGGTTCAATGTCTGGTGGTTGTGAATTTTCAGTTCCAGTGTCCTCTTCATCGTCAAACAGCCAGGTATCAGGGATGCTGTCAGGTTCCTCCTTTAACATGTCTTCAAGCATCTCATCTCCGCATGAAAGAGTTTCGTCTTGAAGGAAAACTTGGTGGTTTTTGAACATTGGGTAGAAGGACATGGGTTAAAATGTAGGGGCTATTCTCCTTAGGAGGGTAGAGGGGCATGTCTTGTAGGAGTTCTTCTTCATCAAATAAGGAAAAGCTGGGGTTTTTCGAGGAACCGGTTGAAGTGGGGAGAAAAGAGCTGAAGTTGGCTTTATAGGTTGGTTAGGTGTTGATAAAGGTCACGAAGAGATTCATACTTTTGTGAACTGCTAAGTGATTGAAGAAATAGGAGCCTGCTCCGTGTCAGTATAACCGGTGGAGTAGTAAGTCATGTTGCAAGCTCTTTGGTATTAGGAGACCAGTAACTCAAGACAGAGGGCGGAGACGGATCCGTGAAAGTGAAGAACTCCTTTGCGACGTTATTTTGTAGTTAAACCAAAGTCATTCCAGCGCGAACAGGAACAATTCTTGACATTTTCTTCTTAACGATTGTGAAATCCCAGAGAGAGCCGATGGTAGTTCATTCTCCGGGGATAACCATGCAATGGTCAACCATGGGAATCTGTGGAATGATAAGAAAACAAGTTAGATAAATATATGATCGATTAGGTTATATAGGTGTTGGAAGACAAAACCTCTTTTTTAGAATTAGTATTCCGAGGATGATGAATATTTGCATAAGAACCGTAGAAAAATGAAAAAGAAGATAAGAAAAGTAACTTTATCAAATCCAAAAAATCTCCACCATATATTAAAAAGTGTAATAGTTAATCCAGTCGTTGGTAAAAGAGATAGATATATGTCTTGTCAATAATGCAGAATTACTCTGAGTCGTTGAGATGGCATATAGATGTGTCGATGAGGTTAATTCCCACTAAAACACTATCTTTAGTTAGTTCCAAACTGACGAACTCGTTTAGGAAAAGGAAAAAGAGTTAGTAGAAACTGACTTGATAGCATAAACTACTCCATTGTGTAATAAAAAACTTAAAACTATCCTATGGTGTAATTTTCTTTTGTTTGTATTCCTCATGTATTGGAAACTGGTTGAGTGTCGGTGTTTTTATATTTTTGTGCAATGGAGTGAGAGGTATGTGACTATATACAGTGGTGGAACCAGAAAATAATCTTAATAAGGTCAATTAATTAATTTAATTAAAAATAATTTTATTTAAATATTTTTATATAAACTATTAGTTTTGAAAGTTGTTTAATTTTTAAGTAAAGTTATATTCAATAAAACAACATATATAATGTTAACATTTTTTTTTTAAATAGTAACAGTTGTTGTATAGCGTTTTGAAATGAAAATATGGCAAATCAACTAAAAAGAAGTCAGATATTTTATTGAAATAAAATAAAGAAAATATTAAACTATCTAAGAGATAATGGAAAGCGGGTGAAGTTTATGAGTTTGACCCATGTTTAACTTTTTTGGGTCAAAACTATGTTTCACTTTAAAAATAAGGCTTTTAGGCCCAAAATAATTAATTGAAAACTGAAAAAACAAAAATTATGGGTGCAGAATGAAGTTAATTATGGATGCATAATGGAGTATCGAACTTGATTGAGGGAGGTCATGAAAGAGATTTTACACCAGCATACAATTTGCTCTTTACGTAAATAAGCTTAAAAGTCAAATTTTTAATATTTTAGTAGGATCAGCTGACATCACTCATGTTTTATGTAGATCCGCCCCTGACTATATAGACCAAACTTTTGGGACCCATAATAATGTCTATTAGAGTTTTGTTACTAGTATAGCATAACTGTCTCCCACTTATTAAAGTTAGGTTTAGTAATATTTTGCATGTTTCCATTAACTTCATAGGGATAGCTTATTGTTGGGCCCAAATATGGCCCGCTAGCTGAGACTAATGGGCTCGAGCGATAAGAGTTGACAATGGGCCATTGTAAGCCCATTGGCAATTAATCTTTTGAGAAAAGAGTTAAAAAGAAGCCGGAGGCTGTTTGCTAAGGAAGGGACGTCAACAAAACAGGTCACGGAGGAGAGCTCCGGACCTCATTTGCAAAGAGCTAACAGGAGTAGCTCAGGCTGGTTGCGCAGGACCCGGTCAAAAGGAGACTGTTGAGAATCCCCAACTCACGGAGCAAATCTCGGAGGCTGGTTAGGATTGTTCAAACGTGGCTGAGAGCTATTTAAGGACGAGGAGGAGATCAGAGAAAGGGGATCCTCTCTCAATTCATTCATTCAACCATTTTACACACACATTCTGTTCACAAATCATTCTTTATCCTTTGTAATCACAAATCGTTACACTTGTAATCATCTTTTACCAAAAACATTCAATATAATCATATTTATTCTTTAAGTTCTAAACGGGATTCAGCCCACGTTATCTTCTCTCCAATATAAACTTGATCTGAATTAGGAAGTGAGTTTTATCCCTCACATTTTGGCGATGTCTGTGGGGAACAGATAATCGAATCCCTTACTCTGTAACTTGAGAATGGATCCATCCAACCAAGCAACGAAACCATCTATCCCCGAACCCGTGATCCAGATCGACGGCTCACCAAACGGAAGAGACTCCAGTCTCCAGGTCCCGGAGCCTCGACACGCCGATCACCGATCTGAGCAACAGCCTCCGGCTAGTGCTCAACCGAACCAGACCACCACTGGAATAACTAACCCAAGATCCTCCAGTGGAAAAAGCTCCGGGGTAACAGCCCCTGAGAACCCTCAGCGTCAACCCGCTCCGAATCAATCGGAGGCTCAGCTATCTGAGATCCGTCGAATGATGGGCAGTTAGTAGACAGAGCTCAAGAGAATGAGCGCACGTTGCAACAGCTAACTGCTCAGCAGCAACGATTTGAAGAGCACTGCTCCGGATAGGCAGGGACCTGTTCTCCAGACACCCTATGCTGGAACAGCTCCCGCATTTAAGCCACCTGTAACTAGCGCTATGGGAAGTAACGTAGCGACAACCAGCTCTATGCTCGATCGGGTTACTGACCAGAGCACACGCTTGCCACCTCCTCCACCTGTTTTCAGGTCCGGAGAAGGAATATCCTTTCCTTCTGGGGGCAGAACATCGGCTTCGGCTTATCGGACTGGGAATGTAACCCTGAATTTTGGCGCTCATTAAAGGGCGGAAGCTGACCCCGCAGCTCACCCCACTGGTGACACTCATCAAAATAACCCAAGAGCTAGTGAGCAATTTAGCCAGGCGGCTGCCTGGAAGAATGACCAAACTCGACTCCGTCAGGAACCTGTCCGTCGGGTACCTAATAATGACCCAATTGTCCTTCCTCTAGAGGGACCTAAGGCTATTCGCAGATATATGGAGCAAACTCATGCGGCTCTCCAAAAGTTGAATGCTCAATTTCATAAAGCGACGAACTCAGCTCCCGAAATTGAGATTTTGATTGAGGAAACCCGTGGGACCTCATTCACAGACAGAATCGCTAGCTCTTACATAAGAGATACCCGAAAAATTAGGATCCCCGAATATAATGGAACCTCAGATCCTAAGGCTCATTTGAGAGCCTTCCGATTAGCTATCGTGAAAGCTCACTTCACGAGAGAAGAATGCGAGGCAGGTTACTGCAGAACTTTCGCCGAAAACTTGGTCGGAACAGCTCTCGAATGGTTTTCGAGCCTCGAGCCGAACTCAATAGACAATTTCGACCAGCTCACCAACGCCTTCATGAAGCAGTACTCGACCCATATCCTAAAGCAAGCTTCCGAGGCCGACCTCTGGAAAATCAGACAAGGAATGAGAGATTCATTATGAGTCTATATCAAAAAATTCAGAGCAGTGAGAACTAAGCTCTCGAATCCCAACGATCAAGTTGCCAATGGGCCCTTAGAAGAGGCCTCTGGTACAAGTCTGAATTCTGGTCCGAGCTAACGCTCATTCCTCCCCCAACTATCGACGATGCTCTCCATAAAGCATGCAGATATATTACCTTGGAAGAGGAAACAGCCGCACTTGATAAAATCCATAAGAAATCTCAGAATTGCCCGAAAGATGAGGCGCCGGAAGCAAAATGACCCCTTAAAAAGGGGAGCTTCCGAAACAATCAGACCCAGAGAGAACATTCTTATGCAGTCGAGGAAGTCCAAAAGGAAAAACCTGTTGCCGCGACAAACAAAACCCCCTGGTCAAAGGGCTACGATGAGAACAAACACTGCTCTTATCATGATCGAAAAGGACACTCAACTGAGGAATGTTGGGACCTCCAACGACTGTTGGCAGCTAAATTCGTAGCTGGAGAGCTAAAGGACGTGGAACTCAAAAAACCACCACCCTACTAGAAAAGAGGTCCCAGAGGTACCTCTCCGAAGCGCGAAAGGTCACCTGAGAAGGAGACAGACTCGCCACCGCCAGCTCCCAAGAAAAGAGTCGACATGATTCTTGGGAAATTTCCCCAGGGAAAAGTCTACAAATCGAAGCCCTTCTGAGCAAACCACCACCTCAATCGAGCCCCAGTTCGAGGGTGGATTATATCCTCGGCGGTTCCGATATATGTCAAGACTCCGTTAATTCCATCAAAAGTCACGTACGGAAGGCTGTGTCCAATGCTCAGTCTAAGCTTCCCAACTCTGAATCCAATACTAAGATTTCTTTTTGGGAGAGCGAGACATCAGACCTCAACAGGCCTCACGATGACGCTTTAATCGTCACCCTGAATATCACAGGCTACGAAGTGCCTAAGCTGATGGTGGACACCGGGAGCTCTGTCGACCTTATTTTCTATAACATCCTGAAAGGGATGGAAATAGATGACTACAAAATTATTGGTCAGAAGGCTAATCTCGTAGGCTTCTCCGGAGAAACAGTTACCTCCCTGGGAACCATCAAGCTTCCAGTCATAGCTGGTGAAATTATGAAAATGATCAATTTTGTAGTTATCGACAGACCTTCTCCATTTCACGCAATCTTAGGAAGACCCCGGATCCATAAGATGAAAGCAGTAGCTTCCACTTATCACCAATGCATGAAATTTCCGACATCCGAAGGAATAACCACCGTGCGAGGTAGCCAGAAAATCTCTAGGATCTGCTACTTGGGGGAATTCGGAATCCTCAAGGAATCACCCCAATAGCAATTATAGATCCAGGAAGGTCAAGAGATGCAACAGAATATTCGAGGTCCCCCTAGGAACCTAACCGAACAAGTTGGCATCGACGATTCTGATCCTGAGAAACAAGTGAACATCAGATCAGAGCTACCTCTCGAAACTAAAAAGGAGCTAATCGACTTCCTGAAAAGCAACGTCAAAACTTTTTCATGGACCACCAGTGACATGAAGGGTATAGACCTAAACGTCACCACTCATAAGCTCAATGTAGACCCTACTTTCAAACCGATCAAACAAAAGCGCCGTAAGCTAGGCCTCGAAAAATCTCAAGCCGTCAACGACGAAGTCGATCGACTTACGAAAGCAGGGTCCATTCGCGAAGTACATTACCCCTGATTGGCTGGCTAACCTCGTAGTAGTGAAATAGAAAATAGGGAAGTGGAGAATCTGTGGACTTCACTGACCTTAACAAGGTTGTCCTAAAGATAGCTTCCCGTTACCTCACATTGATCGCCTCGTTGAAGCGACATCTGGCCAGCAGCTCTTGTCCTTTATGGATGCCTTCTCGGGATATAATCAAATCATGATGAATCCTAAAGATCAAGAAAAAACAGCATTCATAACCGAACGCGGGACCTACTGTTACAAGGTAAGGCCATTCGGATTAAAAAACGCAGGAGCTACCTACCAAAGGCTCGTGAACAAAATGTTCGCCGGACATCTCAGAAAAACCGTGGAGGTATACATCGACGATATGCTGGTTAAATCCTCAGCTGGAGAAAATCACATCTCCCTCCTAAAAGAATGCTTTGATATCCTCAACAAATACGACATGAAACTCAACCCCGCAAAATGCACCTTCAGAGTGCCCTCGGGCGAATTTCTCGGTTACCTCGTAACCGAAAGAGGTATCAAAGCCAATCCGAAACCGATAGCAACCTTCCTGGAAATGCCGTCACCTAAGACAACCAGGGAGGTACAAAGACTGACTGAATGAATCGCAGCTTTGAATCGAATTATATCAAAGTTCACCGATAAATGCCTCCCGTTCTACAAACTTCTCAAAACAATAAGAAGTTCCTGTAGGACGAGAAATGCGAGGAAGCTTTCAAACAACTGAAAGCTTACCTCTCCGAGCCTCTGATCCTATCCAAACTAGTAACACGAGAACCCATGTACCTATACCTCGTCGTATCAACTGCTGCAGTTAGCAGCGTGCTGGTACGAGAAGAGCAAAACGAGCAAAGACTCGTCTATTACACAAGCAAAAGTCTAATAGACGCCGAAACTAGATACCCTACTATGGAAAAATTAGCTCTGGCAGTCGTAACAGCTGCCAGAAAGCTACGACCTTATTTCCAATCGCACTCAATCGCCGTAATGACTTCACAACCAATACGCACGATTCTGCACTGCCCTAGCCAATCGGGATGATTAGCTAAGTGGTCCATAGAACTCAGCGAATATGACATCGAGTATAGACCCCGAGCAGCCATAAAAGCTCAGGTCCTCGCCGATTTCATCATTGCGCTATCATCTGAACAGCTAGATCCGAGAGCCGAAGCTCCGGAATGGAGCCTGTACGTCGACGAAGCCTCATCAAAACAAGGCTCCGGAATTGGCCTAAGGCTGACCTCGTCAGCCTGAGAAACCATCGAGCAATCCTACAGGCTCGGCTTCAATGCTTCAAACAACGAAGCCGAATATGAAGCACTAATCGCAGGGTTAAAACTTGCCCTAAGCCTCGGAACCCGAGAGCTAAACGCTTATAATGACTCACAGCTAGTAGCTAGCCAATTCAACGGAGAATATGAAACAAGGGACGAAAGAATGGGGGCATACCTCGAAGTCATCCAAAGTCTCACTAAGCAGTTCAACAAGTTTGAGCTGACAAGGATCCCACGAGGAGAGAACTCCTTGGCAGATGTGTTGGCTGCCTTAGCATCCACATCAGACCCCCTCGTAAAGCGGATTATACAAGTAGAGGGAATCGAAAACCCAAGTATCGATATAGCTACCAAAGCTGAAATCGACAGCAAACCGAAAGAGCAAACGGAAGCTAGCTGCTCTGAGACAGCAGCAACCCAAGTTCTCACAATATTCTGGTTCCCAACAACCAAAATTCGCAATTTCAAAAAGCATACCTCCGGGGGCACGACCTAGACCCCGGACTCGCATGTTTATACAACAGCCACTCCCTCTGACATTGGAGGTACCTCCGGGGGCACGACACAGACCTGAAGATATTCCACGGAATTCAGACTCCCTTGAGCCTAACCCAAAGAATATCTCCGGGGGCACGACTTCTGGCCACAATAACACTCAGGAACCTGAGCCCGAACAGGAACCTCCGTTGTCACTTCATGACAAAATCGTAGGAAGAGAAGACTGGAGAATACCAATTATGCAGTATATCTCGGAGGGTAAGGTCCCCCCCCCCCAAAAAAAAAAAATGGGAAGCTCGAAAACTCAAAGCGTTAAGCACAAAATACTGCATAATGGAATCCACCCTTTATAAACGAAGCGTGTCGGGACCTTACTTAAGATGCGTCCATGGCCTCGATGCTATCAAACACATGAAGGAAATGCACGAGGGCACCTGTGGAAACCACGCCGATGGCAGAGCCTTAGCTATCTGAATAAAAAAAACAGGGTTATTTCTGGCCTACCATTATCGCTGATTGTGAGGTCTACTCATCTTCATGCGAAAAATGCCAGAGGCATGCACCAATTAGACATCAGCCTACAGAAAAACTATCCTCGATATCCGCCCCATACCCGTTCATGAGATGGTCCATGGATATCATAGGACCGCTAGTAAAATTAGAAAGAGGAAAGCAAAAGCTACGCTTCCTTTTAGTCCTAACAGACTACTTCACCAAATGGATAGAAGCTGAAGCTCTCCAGCAGATAACTAAAGTCGAAACCGAACGACTCGTATGGAGAGACATCATCTGCCATCACGGCGTCCCATACGAAATCGTAACCAATAACGGGTCACAATTCATATCTAATGACTTCAAAGCATTTTTCAACAAGTGGAAAATTCGTCTCACTATGTCGACAACTCGATACCCTCAGAGAAAAAGTCAGGTGGAGGCTACTAACAAGTCGATATTAGCAAACCTCAAGAATCGTCTCGGAATCAGTAAAATTTCTTGGTTTGAAAGACTACCTGAGTTGCTTTTGGCATGCCGAACCACCCCACGAAAGGCTACGGAAGAAACTCCTTTCTCCTTAGCCTACGGGATGGAGGCTGTCGTCCCCGCCGAAACCATCATCGGAAGCCTCCGCCGGGAACTCTGTACATTTAACCCCAAAGTCAATGATCGGCTCCTATTAGATAACCTCGATTTAATCGAGGAACGGCGAAACCAAGCCTTGCTTTGCATTCAAAACTACCAACAAGCAATGGCCCGACATTGCAACTCAAAAGTCAGGTCCCGACAATTCGTTACAAGTGACCTAGTACTTAGAAAAGTTTTCAATCATACCAAAGAGCCGCGCGCTGGGAAACTAGGAACCAACTAGAAAGGTCCCTATCGGATCATCCACATGGTACGACCTGGCGTTTACAGGCTCCTAAAGGTACGAACCTGGGTACCTGAAATCCGATCATTAAACGCCATGAATCTCAAGAGATACTATCCTTAGGTACCTAAACTCCCTGAACTACGTTAGGCTTGATCCCTTGACTGGCTACGTAGGCAACTCTGTCATGAGTGCAGCCCCAACCTCATTTCAGCATTCTTTTCACCATAGCCAAAGGGGGCATATGTTTAAACACACATTGCCCAGACAGCAACTGTATGATTGCAACAACGCGAGATATTCTATAAAAGTTATCAATGAAGCGATTACATGTAAACATTTTGAGTTTCCTTCAAACAAATCCAGGTCCCTACGAACCTGGACCTAAGGTCTTAAAATCCTTCAAACAAATCCAGGTCCCTGCGAACCTGGACCTAAGGTCTTAAAATCCTTCAAACGAAATCAGGTCCCTACGAACATGAACCTAAGGACTTAAAATCCTTAGTGAATTCAGAAGTCTTGAAAACTTCCGAACGAATCCAGATTTACGTGAATCTATCCTTAATGGCCTTAAAAGCTCTTTAGAAAGAATTTATATCCCTAAAGATCTTAATCTAATCTCGAAGATCCATGAACTCATTCCTGATAATCTCACGACCAATCACAATCGAAATCACTATGACCTCTAAGCTCACGAGGTCAGCTGTTAACAAGATCCGCGATCTGATTCCGGAAAGATCACATGAATCTCATATTTAAAAAGTCACAGTACATGACTCGAGTTTACACTTCGAAGTCAAACAAATCCAGGTCCCCATGAACCTGGACCTAAGGTCTTAAAATCCTTCAAACAAATCCAGGTCCCCACGCACCTGGACCTAAGGTCTTAAAATATTTCAAACAAATCCAGGTCCCTACGAACCTGGACCTAGGGTCTTAAAATCCTTCGAACGAATTCAGGTCTCCGTGAACCTGAACCTAAGGTCTTAAAATCCTTCAGACTAATTCAGGTTTCCACAAACCTAAACCTAAGGTCTTAAAATCCTTAGTAACCTTAAGGTCTTAAAATCCTTCAAACGAATCCAGGTCCCTACGAACCAGGACCTAAGGTCTTAAAATCCTTCAAACTAATTCAGGTCTCCGTGAACCTGAACCTAAGGTCTTAAAATCCTTCGAACGAATTCAGGTCTCCGTGAACCTGAACCTAAGGTCTTAAAATCCTTCAAACAAATCCAGGTCGCCACGCACCTAGACCTAAGGTCTTAAAATCCTTCAAACAAATCCAGGTCCCCACGCACCTGGACCTAAGGTCTTAAAATCCTTCAAACAAATCCAGGTCCCTACGAACTTGGACCTAAGGTCTTAAAATCCTTCGAACGAATTCAGGTCTCCGTGAACCTGAACCGAAGGTCTTAAAATCCTTCAGACTAATTCAGGTCCCCGAAAACCTAAACCTAAGGTCTTAAAATCCTTAGTAACCTCAAAGGTCTTAAAATTCTTTAAACAAGCTAATTCAGGTTCCCAAAGAACCTCAATCTAAGGTCTTAAAACCCTTATCAAAACTCAAGGTCTTAAAATCCTTCGAAAACAAATCCAGGTTCCCAAAGAACCTCAATCAAAGGTCTTAAAACCTTAACCAAACTCAAGGTCTTAAAATCCTTCAAAAAAAAAATTTCAGGTTCCCAAAAACATCAACCTAAGGTCGCAAAACCCTTAGCAGCGTTCGAAATCTAAAGGAAATCGCAAGTAAATTCAGGTCCCAGAAACCCATTCTCGGGACCTCTCGCTAAAAGGCTACGGGACCTGTTATCAACAGGCTCCCCGACCTTCACCCGAAAGTTTCTTAGACCTCATGTCTAACGACTAGGGACCTGTTACTAACAGGACCCAAAATCCTTCGTTCAAGGAAGTAAAGACTTCTACTTAGACAATCGAGTCCGTACTAAGGAATTCATCAAAACATCGACGAAACCCTTAGCGAAAAAGTTTGATCCCAGTCAAGATCAAATTAAAATCTTTATAAGTCGAAGGCAGAATAAAACGAAACAAGGATTTAAAAGCCTCCACATGCTACTTAAGTTCGAAGATCTTAACAAAGCAAAGGTTTAAAGGCCTCCTCAGGCCACAAGTCTTAACAAAGATAAAAAGAAAGCCCATTGGGCAGAAGTCTTGGGAACACGAAGACATAATCGCTATCTCAACAAAGAGATAGAGATCAGGCGGTTGAGCTTTAGCTTTCGAGAAAAAAGGTCTCATCTCGAAAGCTGGGGGCAACTGTTGGGCCTAAATATGGCCCGCTAGCTGAGACTAATGGGCACGAGCGATAAGAGTTGACAATGGGCCACTGTATGCCCATTGGCAATTAATCTTTTGAGAAAAGAGTTAAAAAGAAGCCGGAGGCTGTTTGCTAAGGAAGGGACGTCAACAAAACAGGTCACGGAGGAGAGCTCTGGACCTCATTTGCAAAGAGCTAACAGGAATAGCTCGGGCTGGTTGCGCAGGACCCGGTCAAAAGGAGACTGTTGAGAATCCCCCAACTCACGGAGCAAATCTCGGAGGCTGGTTAGGATTGTTCAAACGTGGCTGAGAGCTATTTAAGGACGAGGAGGAGATCAGAGAAAGGGGATCCTCTCTCAATTCATTCATCCAACCATTTTACACACACATTCTGTTCACAAATCATTATTTATCCTTTGTAATCACAAATCGTTACGCTTGTAATCATCTTTTACCAAAAACATTCAATATAATCATATTCATTCTTTAAGTTCTAAACGGGATTCAGCCCACGTTATCTTCTCTCCAATCTAAACTTGATCTGATTTCGGAAGTGAGTTTTATCCCTCACACTTACCACCATTTAACAGAAGAAATAATGAGTTTCAAAGTAGTTGGATATTTGAAGTATTTTGTTTCTACCACTAGACTACAAATTTGGTCACAAAATAGTCCCCACTTTAACATAATTTACAACGAGTTTTTTTACTATAACACTCAGTCATTACTTAGCGACTAGTTTGCCACTTCAACTGTTGTGACAGACCAGATGCATTCCTGGGCCAAATGCTCTACTAGAGTCAGACTGGATGCTCTGCTGGAGATCAGACGTTCAATTAGGGCCAAACGTCCATCATCAAATGTCCAACCCCTCGCTTAATATGATATTATCCGCTTTGGGCTTAAGTCGTCACGGATTAGTTTTTGGGTCATTACTCCCAAAAGACCTCATACTAAGTGAGATTAGACCAGCTATATATATTAGATTTTATTATGTCTAATATCTGATGTGAGACTTGGATTTCCGTCTTTATTTATTCTGAAAATTCTCCCATCAAACCAAGGACCGCGAAACTTTGGGCTCTGATATCAATCTGTTGTGACAGACCGGATACACTCATGGGCTAGATGTTCTACTAGAGCCAGATCGGATTCATGTGCTGGAGGTCAGACGTTCAACTAGAGCCAAACGTCCGTCACCAGATGTCCAACCCTTCGCTTAGTATGATATTATCCGCTTTGGACTTAAGCCCTCACGGATTTGTTTTTGGGTCATTACTCCCAAAAGACCTCATACTAAGTGAGATTGGACCAGTTATATATATTAAACTTTATTATGTCTAATATCTGATGTGGGACTTGGATTGCCTTTTTTATTTATTCTGACATGAACCTTTGTTGTCACCGTTTGGTTACAAATCACGTCGCTACATTTAGTCACCAAATAAATTTTTTCGAAAAACAGTTACAAAATAATTTTTTGAAGTTTATGAGATATCACATAGACAACTTCACAATGGACAATTATATATTTTTTTAATATTCAACACTTTAAAAGTTGATTTTAAGTTTAATAATTTTTTTGTTGCTATTTAGTAAGTTACTTGATTTAAGAGTTTAGAAGACTTATTGAAAAGTTTTCTAATAAATAATGCACTAAAAAACTTTAATGTAAATCTTCTGGGCAATAATAAGATTTCATGGAAGACTTTCATGTAATCTCCTCTAATTGGAACTTTTATATTCCTATATAAAGAAATTTTACACATTCTCTTTCTTTCTCTCAAATTGAGGCAACAAAAATGTAATATTTCTCACTCTAAAATTCTCCAACCTCTCTCTAAACTATTTGAACTTGATAACACCCAACCTTATATCAATTTCTCATTTTTTCTTATGTGTTTCTAACTAATATATCTTGTTTTTCAGGTTTTTCATTACATGGTTTTCATCTTTCACTCATTTAAAAGTAATCTATAATTTTGGTTATGTATTTTTGTGTTTTGTATATGTTAGATTCAAATAAGTTGTAGTTCCACATAATGTCGCTGTTTTCCTTATTATTTAAGCATAAAAATTTATTTTTGAAGTTTTCTTTGTTTTGATGTCATTTGAACGTTTTTGTTTTTAGATCTGAGTCAGGCTTTTGAAGACTTCTTAGAAGAGTTTTCAGAAGACTTTCCGGAAGATTTCTTTTGATACATTTTATACTAAAATAATTCTAGAGCAGTCTTTTGAACCGAAAATATTTTCACCTAATTGGAATTTGTCCTCTTATAAAAATAAAATTTACACATTTTCTCCCATCCTATCAAATGGCTGCAACAAATCTGTAATGTTTCTCACTCTAAAACTCTCCAACCTCTCTCTAACTTCTTTAAACTTGAAAACACCAAACTTTACATCAATTTCTCATTTTTTATGTCTTTCTCACTAATATATCTTATTTTCGCAAGTTTTTCACTACATGGTTATCATCTTTCACTCCTTTGGTAAATGTATTTTGTGTGTTTTATATGTTAGATTCTAAAAAGTTTTAAATTCAACATAGTGTGACTGGTTTATTTATTAATTAAGCATAAGAATATTTATTTTAAAAAAAAATTCTCTAATTTGATGCAATTTGGACGTTTTTGGATATGGAGATTTTTTCATTCTGAGCCAGATTTTGGAAAACTTCTCAGAAGACTTCTCTAATGCATAAAATGCATTAGAAGACTTCTTTCCAAAACTAAAATATCTAACCTAAGTGAAGTCTAAGATTTTCTATGTGGAGGAATGATCTCAAGTTCCATGTGTAGTAATTTTGTTAATGGTTCTTTTGTGATTGGTATGTGTACTATTTTAATTGTGAATTCTTTTGTAAACTTGAAGAGATATTAATGAAAATAATTTGTTAATATTGTTCATGTCTACAATATATATTATTCTACCAAAAGTACATGACATTATTGAAATTATTGTTACAAAATAGCAAAAGAATATTTTAACCAAGATACTAAAACTAAGGAAGAAGATAAAACAATACATAAGTCTCACAAGAAGACTTATCAATAACAAAAGATTTTTTGTGAATTTGACTAAGTTTTCTTCTCTTATTGATATTATCCTTTAACATTAACAATAACAGAAGACTTTACAGAAAATCATTAAAAAATAGAATCAAAAAACAAGTTAAGTCTTCTATCATAAGACTTCTCGGAAGACCTCTCTAGAAGTATTCTTGCAGAAGACTTCTCGGAAGACTTAACGCAAATTAAGCGGGAAATTTAAACGAAAAATGAAAATTTAAGCAGGAATTAAAAAATTTAAGCATGAATCTAAAATTTTAAATGAAAATTGAAATTTTAAATCTCATGAAAGTTAAAAGGATACATTGATGATCTAAGAATACAAGTTAAACCACATGACTAGCCATTCTTGAAGTTACTTAACATTGTTGAAAGTTAAAAACATATATTGAAGTTATTTAACACTCTAGAAACACACGAAATTTACAAAAACGAACATAGACAACTTCCACACAAGTATTTTGAGAGAAGGCTTCCACACAAGTCGTCTGAGAGAAGACTTCTTCTCTCATTAAATAGAAACATTAATAAACATGAAGTTTGTAACCTCATATTTATCACCAATTAAGTTATGAATTTCATTCAGAAACCTCATTATTGACTAATATACATGAATTAACATAAAAAATATAGAAAATTCTTTTAATTTTAGAGAAAATGAAAGTTTATTTAATGATTGACGTAAAAGACTTCCACACAAGTCTTCTTGAAGTAGACTTCCACGAACGTCTTCCATTTAGGTCAGTTTGCCATTGCAAATTTACAAAGGAAGACTTTAATCTTCCTTTGTAAATATTAGATTACTTTTGTATTTCAAAAATTCTCTAAAATACCAGAGAAGATTTCTAGAAAAGTCTAGATTTCTAGGAAAGTCTTCTAGCGAAAGACTTCTAAATAAATCTTCTGACGAAAGACTTTTAGTGAATACTTCTATAGAAGACAAATTTCTGACATAATTTTGTCAATTTTAAACTAACATGTTTATCCGAGAAGACTTTCAGGAAATCTATTCTTTTTTTTTTGTTAACAATGAAAAGTTGGAAGACTTCTTTAGAAGTCTTCTCTAAAAATACGCAGAAATTCAATTGCAAAACTAACATATGCATTGACCAGAAGACTTTCATATAAGTCTTCTTGGTGGAGAAGAGTTTGAGGGAAGTCTTCTTGGCGAAACAAATCTGAAAAAAATCAAAGATCATTCTTAGATCCATTGAGGTTCATGTTTAGTTTCTTCAAGTATACATAACTTCTTAATAAAAGTTAGCCACTCGTTCTTGACCAAGTATCATGAACTTGAGTAGCTCTGTCGAGAAGACTTACACGAAAGTCTTCTCGTGAACCGATCTGGGAAAAAAATCAATTTCATACCTTGAACCAGTAAGAAAACTTGCTTAGTTCTCTAAGCACACATAACTTCACCACAACAGCGACTCAATCGTTAATGACCAGGAACATAAGCTTGTATGGGTATATGAACTTTTAAAACTTTAGAATCAAGAAGCTTGGGTTTTTTGGATGAATAAAGAAAGAAATTGAGAGAGATGCAATTTTTGCATAAGATATGAGATAGAATGAGTCAATATGAATTTTTGGATGCATTAAGAGTTTCATATTGGTTGTTCATGGTTGTTGGGTGAATTGATGTCAATGGATTTTTTTGTGAATAGTTGATGAAGATGAAGAAAATAGAGTAAAACAAAATTTTCGAAAGAAAAAAGAAAGTAGTGGTATGTTCATGAATAATCAGAACTTTTAGGGTGAATAAGAAAGTCAAAGTTCCAAAAAAATCATGGATTAGTTTTGTGTCTGACTTTAATTTTTGAGTCAATTTTGCATAACATCCCAAAACTAAACATATAGATGTCAAATTTAAATATTTTAAAAATATTAGATTCCAAAATCTAACATCAAAAATACAATCATTACTATAACATATGTTACCTAACCCTAAACCGAAGACTATCATGACTCAATCTACTTTCATTCATCTATATTTAAAATAATTTAATCTTAATAAATAGAAATTTACATCATTTACAAATGTTTTTAATTACATGATTTTAATTTTTTCTCCATCAAAATATTTTTTTATAAAACTTTAAATTATTTTTAAGATCTACTGTATGAGGGAAGACTTCTCAGGCTCAATGGTAAAAATCAATACTAATTTTTTGTTTGGTTATAAGGTATTAGTTGTAATTCACTAGCATTTTAAGTTACTTTTGCATTGAATCAAAATTAGGATACACATTTGTATTTAAAATCAAGTTTTACGTCATATTTAGAAAATCCCCCAAAAATATTTGTGTGCAGTTATGTGCTTATAAATTTTTAGAAGATATTTAAATGAAACATTGTCAACAAAAAAAATATATATTAGAAAAGTTCATTCAAATTTTGATAGCAAGAAAAAAAACTAAACAAAATAATGAAGTTATTAGTCTTATTTTTCTTCTATGAGAGGAAAAGGTATGTTTTCTTTTTTATATATTTATGTATTTAGATTACAATAAAACTTTTGATCATGAATATGTTATTATAAATATCTTAGAAATATATCTTATAATTCAGTTTGTTGAGAAATTTAATATTTTTTCTAATATTATATATTAACAAAACTAAATATATGGTTTTTAGGGATGAATCATTGCAATTTTGGTGATGAACCACTGCAATTGTTAGTGATTGTAGTCTTTGTTGTCTTTAGTGATAAACCATTATAAAGTTTAGTGTTAATATCATTGAAACCGTTGGCTAAGCATTGTAATGTTTGGATATGAACTATTACAACCCTTAATCATATATATATATAAGGAGTTGTGTGCATGAACAAATCACAACTAGGAAACCACAATAATCATAAATAACTAGAAAAGAAAGGCATTCAAAGTTAAAAGATGATTAAAAATCATATAAAAACATAAATAAACATGGAGAATTTTATTGTATCTTAAATTTGATCGAGAAAACAATAACTTTTAGAATATTCATATCTCAATACCACACCAACTTAAAAAAAATACTATTTAATGATCTAATAAATGTATCAATGTTTTTCTTAAAAGTAAACATATAATTTGTCAACTTATTTAATTGTATTTAATGTTTATGTTTTTATATAAAATATGATGCAATTGTTTTTATGGAATGAGTTTGTGTGGGATATCGTACGAGTACCTTTTCTAGTTATTTAAATAAAAAAATTATTTAAATATATTCTAAAATATCTTCATTTAAATTAAAATAATAAAATATTTTTATTAATTACATTATACATGTTAAATAAATATCATAGGTTATATATTTGAACTAGTCTCTTTTAATTAAGTTACTAGGTTTTGACCTACGTTTTGAAAACGCGGTTTTATTTTTGAAACTAAATAAATTCTTTTTATTTCAGTTTCTAAAAAATATAGTGTATACGTCTCGAAACATTTATCGGAACCAGATAATCAAAACCAAAACCAAACAAAATTTCATAAATAATCGAGTAGATCCTACATTTCCAACACCAAAAAACAAAATCGAACTGGAACCAAACCGCGGACCGAATGGTTACCAGAATGTTTAAATACAAATTACATACCTACAAATTTTAATAATATTTAGTTTCTAAATAACAATATCTTAAAAAATACTTATCAACTGAGTTACCTGAAAAAATGAATCACCCGAATATTTGTTATCTAAAACTTTACATTATTCAAATTATAAGTTATTTTTTTAAACAGCCCAAACTACCTAATATATATACTGAAAACCCAAAATTATCTGATATTTTTACCTATATTATCCGGAATTACTTAAAAATTGGACGCAAATTAGACCCGGTTTTTTGGATGTTAGATGGTTCTCAAATTTGCTATCCAAATCGAACTAAGAACCAAAATAACTTAATCGAAACCAAACCAAGGTATGAAAATACTGAACATTTCTTAAATTTTAGAACTGAAAAACCAAAAACCAAAATACATGAATCAAAACTGAATGCTGAAACGTAATAGTGTATCTACATTTAAATGGTGCAAAGAAATAATTATATTTTTAAAAATATGTTCATATTAATATAAAAGAAATGTTTTCATACTCGACAGCGACTCAAATCCGCGGTCGAACCGGTATATAGTCCGGTTCAGATTCAATGACGAATCAGTTAATATGAAATTTGATAACCCTAAAATCCGCAATTAACTACTGATCTCACATTGGTTGTCCCAGTAAAAGTCCAGAAAAAAACTGATAATATTTCTAAAAATAAATAAACTTCTCATATTCGTGTAAATAGTACATACAATTATATAAAAATTGATTTATCATAGTATTTTGGATTAAATTTACATATATAATTATGATTTGATATTAATATTTTTAGATACAATCAATACTATTATAACTTTAATATATATAAAACAAAAATTGTTCATGAGCATATAATGGGTTTAGATATGTTAAAAATTAAGGTTATGGTTGTTGGAATGAGCCTTTTAATGAATCATAGATGTAATAAATTAAATTAAGGTTCGATATAGTTTTACTTTTAGTCCTAAAAATCCAATGACCAGAATGTCATTAATGAAAATTGAAGTTTGATTGTAAAATAAGGATTTTTTTGTAAACTTTGGTGTTTCATTAAAGGGGAAAAACATGAATCGTCATGTGTTTAATATTATTGATCTACAGTAAAACCTTTATAAATTAATAATGTTGGAACTACACTAAAACTATAATTTTTTATCAATATATAGAGATTATTGATTTATCGATATACTAACTGAACCAAAAACTCAATTTGAGACTATAAAATTATAATATTTTATAGCGATTTTTAGTGTATATTAATTTATAGAGTATTAATTAAAAAGAATATATTGGAATATGTTATGTGTATCGGGATGCATATATTAGGATAATTTTGTGTGTTTTAAATGTAATTCAACTATATAATACCGATATGTTGAAATAAAAAAATATTTTTTTCAAAAAAAACAAAGAAACAATACAGCATTTTGTTTATGTTTATATAAAGTTGTTTGAAGTCTCGAGTTATTCTTGGGGACATCTCTAATGCCTCAATATTTGAAGTCTGGAAGTTTACTCAGGTTGTGAAGAAATGTAATCAAAGTGTGGATGATATATTGCTTAGTGTATATCAGCAATGAAGATACATACGTTACTTAAATTTGTCATCATTAATCTCTCTATTTGATACATATATATTACGTATACTACGTCATTTATAATGGCTAAAAATAGGATCCAATAATACAAGAAGGTAGGAAGGATCCAATACTTAGGCAGATTTCATGGAGATCATTACTGGAGAATGTTTGAACCGAGTTCGGTCTGCTCAGTGAGTGAGTGACTGAACTCGTATGTGGGTTTTTTCAAAAGCGTTTTCTTATTGTTTAGAGTTGAGATGTAAACTTTATTAAAGAGGGAGTTCTGTTACAAATGAGGAAATGAGAGGCGAGGCGGAGTCTCGCAGAGAGCTCAGCCATGCCGTACAAATCGGAAAGAAAGTACAAGAGTGAAAACCCTAATTCTAGCTGCCTGGTGAGTGAGAGTGATCCCTTCCTCGTTAACTCTTATTTCCTTTTTATAGTGGCGATGTCTTGACCTAACGAACTGGTCACGGGTTCGGAGGCCTTTTACCAAATGGGCCGCGATTGGCCCGCGAGGGTGAGAATTTCGCGTAAACGTCCTTAATTCGGCTAATTGCGGGAATTATCCAAGTTAAGCTTGATTACGCGTCGATTAGCTCGTCGGGCCGGAGCTCGTGTAGGCCGGGCCCATTATTCAGTAGGCCTTTGCAGAAGGGAGTATTCTGATATCACTCAAATGTTTAACCCTAATTAGTGATTTACTCTCTCAAATAAGAGGTTCAATCGTAGTACTTAGGGATCGAATCCACAAGGACTTTAGAATTACACAACAGATTATTAAGTCTTCGAAATAAAGCTAGACAATAAGATTTTAAACAGTAACTTAAAGGATAGCAAGTGAATGCTTGATTGATTGATTGGTTTGTTAAGGAAGAAGAAGATAGTTAAACTTAAGTATTTTCTCAGGTATGACATACATACAATTTGTAAAGGCTTTTTATTATTCATAGTTCTGGATTCAAACTCTTAAGGAAATTAAGGATTAACCCCACTGGATTTCGGGTTAGGACTATCGTCCGATAACCTGAAGGGAGTATCGATCGATGTTTCTGTCGAAGCTATCGATCGATGTAAATGCCGCTATATCGGGCGACACGACTATCGTCTCGTCGATCGATATCGCATCCAGCGGTGGTAAAGTTGTGTTTGAATGGATTATCTAGTTTTCATTAAATTAACTTAGACTTAGGGTATTTTCCAAGCTATCGCTTGTCCAAATTGATCCTAAAATCAGAGGCAAGGGTGGTCAATCATTGACCTTAGAATTCATTGATAACTAGATTGAGAACTATATTTTAAACACCCTAATAATGGTTCAATTCAATGCATGAGTCAACCTTAATGAGAAACCTAAATCTAACAAGACAGACTACTCAAACATATTCATGAGAGACAAAGTCATGATGGTCCGAATAATACTTTAAGATAATAATAAAAAGAAACAATAAGTAAAAAGGGAGTACAAGATCTTCTCTGTAATTGTAGTTCAGATCTCTCTCTCCATCAAAACTCTTCTCCAGTGTAGCTAGATGCTTCTTCTAATTAGGTCTAAAAGGTCTCCAAAGTTGTCTACCTAAACTAATACAAAACCCTCTTAATATAGCCTAACATGCGGCCAGGGACTTAGTGTGTAAATTATTAAAACTCTTGTGAAGCAATTAGGGATTCTAATCTTCATTTAATCGCTTGGATAACTTATGTATCGATCGATGCAAAATTCCATTATCGATCGATACGGGTAATCATCTATCGGTCGATTGCTCTCAACGTGCGTCGGTCGATAGCTTAAACATCATTTTGCTTATATCTTCATAAAGTATCCATTTTAGCTCCAAAATGCATGTTTTACACCAGTGAGTACCTGAATCTGTAAAAGCTCTAAAAAGACACCAAAAGTATCCTTTTGTTTCCAAAAACATATATAAATCATGGCTGAAAACGGGTAAAATCCATGATATATCAACTCCCCCAGACTTATCCTTTTTCTTGTCCTCAAGCAAATAATAGAACATTGGTCTAGAAAAGGTTTGAAAGGCGGAAGCTCTGACAAATCTAGACTTAGGACGATCACCTCTCTACTTATTGCAAGCCACATCAGATATCTATCAATTTCCAGAAATACATTATACAATATCCTAGCTTAGCAACGAAATACATCTAGCCAATCAACTTAAACATTCCTTGTCTGTCTATTCCCTCTACTTCATTTATGCATAAAAATAAAGGTGTAGGCTTTACCTGGGGAGTATCGATCAAGGAACACTTGGATTCGACTCAAAAAAGTTTCAGGCATTCTCATCCTGGTTCCCTTTCTCTCTTTTATCTCCCTTGTCTGAATCCCAATTCTTTCTTCTTCTTTTTTATATCAATCCCAATGAACAACTAATGTTCATCTTATTGATCTTTCTGCTTTGACAAAGTGTAGGCGAATAGTGGGGTCATAGGTAATTTACCTCTCCCTCGCTTCCACAATGTGTGATCTCTTTGATTTAGAATAGTGGGGTCATGGGTAATGTACCTCTCCCTCTGCCTCTCAGGAAATCATTTCAATCTTTTATTTTCTGGGGATGCCAAAGGAAGGAGAGAAGGAAACCAAAAGTTTTGAGACTTTTACCTTTCAGACTTGCAGGAGGATTCCGATCCCTTGTATACCAAGCCCCAAGACAAGCAATGGATGTCAGGTTAGGTTAGAAATCAGCTTTGGTTCTTCCAGACAATCATGAAAGTGTTGACATAGGTGGTCGGTGATCCACTTTAGCATCTATAGTACTTTCTGTAACTGATAAATCTAAGAGTGGTGCTACGAAGTGGTTAGGTAAAAAGTCTGAATATAATCATTACTTCCTTCTTAGTAAAACACACTTTTTTTTGGTCTATGAAAATGAAAATAAGAATAAAAATAAGAATAAAAATGAAAATGTTAGTAGATACCCCCCCCCCCCAAGACTTAACAACACTATCCCCAGTGTTATTAGTCTAAGAGGAAGCGGAAAATAATGTAGCAAATACGTTCATGTTAGTAGGAACAATCATACCTCAACCTCGACATATCGATCGATACAAGGTGATGTATATTGATCGATAAGGTGCCGTCACCTATTTGTGCTGTCAATCATCGAACTCAACATTCAAGAGTTATGTAGTTTATGTTAGCTCTGTTAGACATTCTCAAAACACACAAACAGTTAGATAATAAAATATTAGCGGGCATAGTCAGAAAATAAAAGGTACGAAAAAAGAGCCTATAAGTCTGAAAATAAAAGTAAAAACATAGTAGCATGAGAGTAAAGGATAGAAATACGGGCGAAGGAATCAGCCCTCGCTGCCCTCATCGTCATCGTCCTCATCGTCCTCCTCACCACTCTCGTCACTCTGATCATGCTGCGGGGCAGAAGCTGCTGGTGATGGGTCAAAAGCTGAGGTGCTAGCTCGGCTCGAACAGCGGCATATCGAGACGCGGGACCAGATGGCACGAAGAGCATCCAACACTCCTCTCCGGTAGACCTGCTCCTCTCCTGTCTCTATCCCTGAGAGATCTGGTAACGGGGGCAGAGAAGCTGATGATGAAGCGCGGGAGGTGCTGGTACTGCGGACTCCTGTGTCGCGACGCTGCGGGGCTGGAACGAGCACTAAAGCCGGGTCTGGCTGGAAACGGAGCCTGTCGATGTTACCCGCAAAGAGAGTCGTCTCTGGATGATGCAGGCGGAACCGGTGTGCACCAGCTGGAGTCCTGAAAACCCATAGGAGATCTGTCCATCCACTGGCTGTTACGCAGATGCTCTGCGTCCAGGTAGTGCCGGGAAGTGTCCACGTCATCCTCGTCAAAACGGATCTCACAGTGCTGGAAGATCGGTGTCAGCAGACTCCCTACCGTCTCCTTCTTCCTCCCTTTGCCACCGGAGAAAGGCTTGGTCTTCAAGCTGAGTAGATGCTCAGCGAAGACAGCACCCAAGTTGGGTGTACCCATGTTGCGCTCCGGGTCAAAAAATGTCAGATCGGCCAGTCCATCAAGCGCATGGTACAGCAGTGTAAGCTCATAGATCCGCACCTTGTTGGGCTCCATCTTGAGAGCAGAGTGGCGGCAAGGATCCTCATGAAGTACCGGAGGGTCAGGTGGCGGATGTCGGTCTGAACCACTGAGGCTGAACTCCAAGGACCTGTGCCAAAGATCTGCCAGAACTCCTTAACCGCTGGAAAGGCTGAGATGGTGCTGGAGGTGGCAGTCTCATTCCCAAAGCCGTAGATCGTGCAGAGCTCGGGGACAGTGACGTAGTACCGGACGCCCCTGGCGAAGAAAGACAGAACACCATCACAAGCAACACTCGATGGCTGGTTCCCGTACTCAAAGTGAACTGTGGCCATGAACTGCCGGACGAGATCAGGCTGAATGAGCATCTCGCCAAGATCCTTGTCGATCCCTAGGCGTCTAGTAGTGGTGGGGTCGATGAAACGTGTGGGAGCGATCTCCACAGTAAGCCATGCGTTGTAGAACAGGCTGTCGTAGTTGTCCCAATCCTTACTCACAGGACGATGCAGGCACTCGGGAACAATTCTAGCAACTCAATATGATTAAAAACAAACCAATCTACCGATTTCTAGCCAAAATTTGGGTGAAACTTTGTTCTCCATAAAAATCGAAAATTCAAAGGGTTGTACCTTAGAGGATTTCGGATTGGAGAGTGAAATCGAGATAGAGGGAAGATTTCGAATCGAATGAGGCAAAAAATGGGAGAATTCCGTGAAGAATCGAGAGAGAAAGAGAGGTTTTGGGGTTTCGGTTGTGTTTTGCGATTATGGAGGAGAAAAACGGCTCGTATCGACTTAAGGCAGTTCGCCCTCGATATATCCGTATAGATCAATATGGCATGGTTGTATATCGATCGATACGTTCGAATTGTGCTAATATTGTTGGGGTCAAAATTGGTACGACGGAATCAATAGCCAAAATTCCCGCAAAAACATAAAAGGAATAGTTTTATAAAACCCAAAGATCGTTTTATAAGACAAGAAGACGTTTTATGAAACTCGCAGATCGTTTTATAAAACTCGAAGATCGTTTTATAAAACTCGAGAAGCCGTTTTATAAAACTCAAAGATCATTTTATAAAACTCGAGAAGCCGTTTTATAAAACTCGAAGATCGTTTTATAAAACTCGAGAAGCCGTTTTATAAAACTCGAAGATCGTTTTATAAAACTCGAAAATCGTTTTATAAAACTCGAAGATCGTTTTATAAAACTCGAGAAGCCGTTTTATAAAACTCGAATATCGTTTTATAAAACTCGAGAAACCGTTTTATAAAACTCGAATATCGTTTTATAAAACTCGAGAAGCCGTTTTATAAAACTCGAAGATCGTTTTATAAAACTCGAGAAGCCGTTTTATAAAACTCGAAGATCTTTTTATAAAACTCGAGAAACCGTTTTATAAAACTCGAAGATCGTTTTATAAAACTCGAGAAGCCGTTATATAAAACTCGAAGATCATTTTATAAAACTCGAGAAGCCGTTTTATAAAACTTGAAGATCGTTTTATAAAACTCGAGAAGCTGCTTTATAAAACTCGAGAATCGTTTTACGAAACCACAAAAAACCGAAACAGTCGTAAAACGCGAACTAGTCCCGTCCCGACTAGTTCGCCCACAGGCGAACTAAGCCAGCCCGGCTTACTTCGCCGTTGGACGAACTAAAGACTTCCTGGACGTCCCGAGCCTTGATCTTCCGCATCCCCGATTCAAAACTTACGTCTTTCAACACGGTCGCGTTCTGAACCACGGCCGAAACATCTCCCGTTCCATCTCGATCCGACTTATCGTTCGAGTTTTACGATAAAAACCGTAAAACTTCTCTTTCTCAACAAAGAACTCGAGGTGATCGTATAAAACGGAAACGGTTAAACGAAACACCGAACATTGCCTAAACTATACGATTTATTCGAGATTTCTCGTTGAAATCATAAAAAACACGTTTTTAATAAAAAAAGTCGAGTAAATCGTAAAAAGCGTGTTTTTAATAAAAACGTCGAGTAAATCGTAAAACCTTACGATTAGCTCGAGGAATTTACTAAAAACGGCATCAGATCAGGAAACGATCCCGTACAAAGTCGGAAAATGGATTTATCGCAGAACGGCCCGGAAGGTCCTAAAACGCGATAAAAACCCATCTTGCGATCTTAACGGAATCTAACCGGAAGATTCAATAACGTTTTGAAGGTTTACTCGCAGAAGGAAAATAAATGTCAAGTTTGAAGATAAAAGGAAGGTGTGAAGAAAAATAGAAGATTTTCGCGGAAGAAAGGGAAGGATCGAGAAAAATGGAAAATTCCCGATATAGTCAAATCTGGGCGAAATGGAAAGACCGAATGGCCAAGGCGAGGAGTATATAAATAAGAAGTCTAGGGCAGAAGCAAGGGACACGATTTTCAGAGGTCTCACCACCAAAATTAGCGTTTAGGAATATTTTTGTTTTCTGTTATCGAGCTGCGTCTCAATCAGGGTTTTTTGTTCTTAAGTTTTCGGCTACTCTCTTTGTACCAGTTCTATGCAGATTTGGAATAAGAACCTCTTTGCTCTCGATTTTCGTTTATTCATTTAAAGTTTCTAAGTTTCTTGTTATCTTAATCTTTGTTGTGCGGTTCTGCAGATAGCCGGTTCCTCTGGAAACTTAGGGTTTTCATGAAGTTTCCTTATTTACGATTATTTGACAGTAGGTGGATTTCGGTTCCCACAAATATGTTTGCTATTTTGCTAAATAAGAATAATTAATAAAAAAAAAATTTAATCTAAAAGCATGATAAATGAAATTCTAACAGTGGGTTGCCTCCCACTCAGCGCTATTTGAAAATTATTTGAAAATTATTGAGCATGATTTACCGATCCGGTTTCTTTGGCGGGATTAGGCATACTTAACCGGAGGGGTTTATAATTTGGAGGCTTGACCCAATAATGTTTGACTCATTGACCATTTACCGTGAATTCAACTCCTTTCTCGTTCACAAGGGTAACGGTTCCATTTGAGTGGACCGCTATGACAGAAAAAGGGCCTGAACAACGAGATCGAAGTTTCCCGGGAAATATATTCAAACGAGAGTTATATAAGAGAACTTGATCATTCAGGGCGAAATGCCGCGAAATAATGTGTTTGTCATGATAAGCCTTGGTCTCTCTTTATATAACTTGGAGTTCTCATAGGCCAGATGTCTTATTTCTTCCAGTTCATTTAGCTGGATGAGTCTCCGTTCCGCAGCCGTCTTTATGTCAAAATTTAGTAATTTAAAAACCCAGGCTGCTTTATGCTCTAACTCAACTGGTACGTGTTTACCGTAGAGTAAGTGAAATGGAGTCGTTCCTAGCGGTGTTTTAAAAGCTGTTCGATAAGCCCAGAGCGCATTATCCAACTTCCTAGACCAATCCTTTCTGGTGGCTCCTACAGTCTTTTCTAAAATCGCTTTGATCTGTCTGTTAGAAACTTCGACTCGTCCACTGGTTTGCGGATGGTAAGGTGTTGCCACTCTATGGTGAACTCCGTTCTTTTTTTAGCAGATTCTCAAAGATTTTGTTGATGAAATGAGTTCCACCATCTCTTATAACTACCCGAGGGACTCCAAATCTTGGGAAAATGATGCTCTTGAAAAGTTTGACAACAACAGAGGCATCGTTAGTGGGTGAAGCGATCGCCTCAACCCATTTTGAAATGTAGTCGACAGCGACTAGAATGTAACGGTTTCCGTAAGAAGTAGGGAAATGACCCATGAAGTCTATACCCCAGCAATCAAAGACTTCTACTTCAAGAATAAATTTTTGTTCCATTTCATGTCTCTTGCTGATTTTTCCTCCACGTTGGCATCTGTCGCACTTGGAAATATAGGCCTGAACGTCGCGGAACATCGTAGGCCACCAGAATCCAGCTTGGAGAATTTTTGAAACCGTTTTAAAGGTTGCAAAATGTCCAGCATATTCGGATCCATGGCATTGGTAAATGATGTCTGGAATTTCTGTTTCAGCTACGCATCGTCGAAATATTTCGTCAGCGCATCGTTTGTAAAGGTAAGGTTCGTCCCAATGATACCTCCTTACTTCTCGGAAGAACCTTTTCATGTCGTAGTGTTTAAGTTCATCAGGTTCGACGTCTGCGGCGAGATATGTAACTATGTCAGCATACCAAGGTCTTTCGCCGAATCGCTTTTCGACAGCGTGCGCTTCGTGCGTAATATTTCCATTCAGAGGGATGTTGTGTCTATTAGCGATCGGTTGGCATGCTACATTTACCTTCGTATCGATATTGAGCTTAAACGTGACGTCACGTAAGTCAATGTCATCGTCTCCATCGATCGACGTAGTATCACCTATATCGATCGATTCCTGTGATTGTCCATCGATGGATGTCAAGTCTCTGGAATCGGTACTTCCAGTATAAACGGTTGATGCAAACTCGTTGGAGAGTTGTATCTGACCGATGAATGATGAATCGGTTAAGTACACGTTTTCGGTCGGTATGAAATCAGTGGGGACTTCTTCATCTATACGTATGCAGGAAAGATGATCCGCGACACCATTGTCTACTCCCCTCTTCAGAAGGGATGATTTCTCAATTTCATTTGTTTTAGATTTGTTCTTGGATCTAGATTCTCGTTCTCTATCTTTAATTTCATAAGACTTAACCATAGCTATGTTTCTAATCAAATAATTTGCTTCTGCAGGGGTCCTAGAGCTAAAATTTCCATTACTCGCATTGTCTAGCGTGATCTGGTAATCCAACTCGAGACCTCCGTAAAAGAATTTAAGAAGCTCTGGTTCAGAATAACCATGGTGGGTGCAATCGCGCTGGTGATTATTAAACCTAGTCCAAGCGTTTCTAAAAGATTCTCGTGGGCCTTGAAGGAAAGTGGAGAGTTTATGTCTCACGTCCCAATATCGAGTCTCGTTGAAAAATTCGTTAATGAAAGCAGTGCGAATGTCATCCCAGCAGGCTAAGGATCCTGCTGGTATTTGTTTTAACCAATTTTTGGCTTCCCTCCCCAATGAAAAAGGGAAAAGTTTGCAACGATTAGTATTGTTAAGTGCGAATCCTTCTAGATAATCTATGTGCTCATGGGGGTGGTCAGAGACAGAACCACATAAGGGATTCTTTGGTACCAGATGGATGTAATCAAAGTGAAGCGTAGACTTATTTGCTTCATTATCTGGTAACCTGATAGCTGACCTATTGGAATAGGTCTTAAATGGATCTAAGTAGTCTTGCAATTTTTCTACATCTTCAGTTGAAGATGGATGGGTTTTGACAGGGATTTCAGTCCCCTGTTTAACTGTAAATTCATTTGTTTTATTGCATAATTAACCTACTGGTTCGTTTGGGACTACTTCCTCATTAATTAAATCGGTAAGTAAAGACTTACCTGCTTCCGGCTCGGTTATATCGATCGATGTGGGATGGTTTATGTTGATCGATTCCTCGGTCAACATATCGCTCGATGTGTGCGTCACGTCATCGGTCGATGCTTGGCCGAAATCTGTCTTTTCCATCTTGGATTCCATGTTAATCAGAGAAAGAAGAAAAAGAATTAAGTAAAAAATAAATAAAAATTATAGACTGTATTCTAAACTAAATCTGGTGGTAATAAGAAAGAGTCCCTGGCAACGGTGCCTAATTTGATATCACTCAAATGTTTAACCCTAATTAGTGATTTACTCTCTCAAATAAGAGGTTCAGTCGTAGTACTTAAGGATTGAATCCACAAGGACTCTAGAATTACACAACAGATTATTAAGTCTTCGAAATAAAGCTAGACAATAAGATTTTAAACAGTAACTTAAAGGATAGCAAGTGAATGCTTGATTGATTGATTGGTTTGTTAAGGAAGAAGAAGATAGTTAAACTTAGGTATTTTATCAGGTATGACATACATGCAATTTGTAAAGGCTTTTTACCATTCATAGTTCTGGATTCAAACTCTTAAGGAAATTAAGGATTAACCCCACTGGATTTCGGGTTAGGACTATCGTCCGATAACCTGAAGGGAATATCGATCGATGTTTCTGTCGAAGTTATCGATCGATGTAAATGCTGCTATATCGGTCGACACGACTATCGTCTCGTCGATCGATATCGCATCCAGCGAGTGGTAAAGGTGTGTTTGAATGGATTATCTAGTTTTCATTAAATTAACTTAAGCTTAGGGTATTTGCCAAGCTATCGCTTGTCCAAATTGATCCTAAAATCAGAGGCAAGGGTGATCAATCCTTGACCTTAGCATTCATTGATAACTAGATTGAGAACTATATTTTAAACACCCTAATAATGGTTCAATTCAATGCATGAGTCAACCTTAATGAGAAACCTAAATCTAACAAGACAGACTACTCAAACATATTCATGAGAGACAAAGTCATGATGGTCTGAATAATACTTTAAGATAATAATAAAAAGAAACAATACGTAAAAAAAAGAGTTCAAGATCTTCTCTGTAATTGTAGTTCAGATCTCTCTCTCCATCAAAACTCTTCTCCAGTGTAGCTAGATGCTTCTTCTAATTAGGTCTAAAAGGTCTCCAAAGTTGTCTACCTAAACTAATACAAAACCCTCTTAATATAGCCTAACATGCGGCCAAGGACTTAGTGTGTAAATTATTAAAACTCTTGTGAAGCAATTAGGGATTCTAATCTTCATTTAATCGCTTGGATAACTTATGTATCGATCGATGCAAAATGCCATTATCGATCGATACGGGTAATCATCTATCGGTCGATTGCTCTCAACGTGCGTCGGTCGATAGCTTAAACATCATTTTGCTTATATCTTCATAAAGTATCCATTTTAGCTCCAAAATGCATGTTTTACACCAGTGAGTACCTGAATCTGTAAAAGCTCTAAAAAGACACCAAAAGTATCCTTTTGTTTCCAAAAACATATATAAATCATGGCTGAAAACGGGTAAAATCCATGATATATCAACTCCCCCAGACTTATCCTTTTGCTTGTCCTCAAGCAAATAATAGAACATTGGTCTAGAAAAGGTTTGAAAGGCGGAAGCTCTGACAAATCTAGACTTAGGACGATCACCTCTCTACTTATTGCAAGCCACATCAGATATCTATCAATTTCCAGAAATACATTATACAATATCCTAGCTTAGCAACGAAATACATCTAGCCAATCAACTTAAACATTCCTTGTCTGTCTATTCCCTCTACTTCATTTATGCAAAAAAATAAAGGTGTAGGCTTTACCTGGGGAGTATCGATCAAGGAACACTTGGATTCGACTCAAAAAAGTTTCAGGCATTCTCATCCTGGTTCCCTTTCTCTCTTTTATCTCCCTTGTCTGAATCCCAATTCTTTCTTCTTCTTTTTTATATCAATCCCAATGAACAACTAATGTTCATCTTATTGATCTTTCTGCTTTGACAAAGTGTAGGCGAATAGTGGGGTCATAGGTAATTTACCTCTCCCTCGCTTCCACAATGTGTGATCTCTTTGATTTAGAATAGTGGGGTCATGGGTAATGTACCTCTCCCTCTGCCTCTCAGGAAATCATTTCAATCTTTTATTTTCTGGGGATGCCAAAGGAAGGAGAGAAGGAAACCAAAAGTTTTGAGACTTTTACCTTTCAGACTTGCAGGAGGATTCCGATCCCTTGTATACCAAGCCCCAAGACAAGCAATGGATGTCAGGTTAGGTTAGAAATCAGCTTTGGTTCTTCCAGACAATCATGAAAGTGTTGACATAGGTGGTCGGTGATCCACTTTAGCATCTATAGTACTTTCTGTAACTGATAAATCTAAGAGTGGTGCTACGAAGTGGTTAGGTAAAAAGTCTGAATATAATCATTACTTCCTTCTTAGTAAAACACACCTTTTTTTTTTGGTCTATGAAAATGAAAATAAGAATAAATATAAGAATAAAAATGAAAATGTTAGTAGATACCCCCCCCCCAAGACTTAACAACACTATCCCCAGTGTTATTAGTCTAAGAGGAAGCGGAAAATGATGTAGAAAATACGTTCATGTTAGTAGGAACAATCATACCTCAACCTCGACATATCGATCGATACAAGGTGATGTATATTGATCGATAAGGTGCCGTCACCTATTTGTGCTGTCAATCATCGAACTCAACATCCAAGAGTTATGTAGTTTATGTTAGCTCTGTTAGACATTCTCAAAACACACAAACAGTTAGATAATAAAATATTAGCGGGCATAGTCAGAAAATAAAAGGTACGAAAAAAGAGCCTATAAGTCTGAAAATAAAAGTAAAAACATAGTAGCATGAGAGTAAAGGATAGAAATACGGGCGAAGGAATCAGCCCTCGCTGCCCTCGCTGCCCTCATCGTCATCGTCCTCATCGTCCTCCTCACCACTCTCGTCACTCTGATCATGCTGCGGGGCAGAAGCTGCTGGTGATGGGTCAAAAGCTGAGGTGCTAGCTCGGCTCGAACAGCGGCATATCGAGACGCGGGACCAGATGGCACGAAGAGCATCCAACACTCCTCTCCGGTAGACCTGCTCCTCTCCTGTCTCTATCCCTGAGAGATCTGGTAACGGGGGCAGAGAAGCTGATGATGAAGCGCGGGAGGTGCTGGTACTGCGGACTCCTGTGTCGCGACGCTGCGGGGCTGGAACGAGCACTAAAGCCGGGTCTGGCTGGAAACGGAGCCTGTCGATGTTACCCGCAAAGAGAGTCGTCTCTGGATGATGCAGGCGGAACCGGTGTGCACCAGCTGGAGTCCTGAAAACCCATAGGAGATCTGTCCATCCACTGGCTGTTACGCAGATGCTCTGCGTCCAGGTAGTGCCGGGAAGTGTCCACGTCATCCTCGTCAAAACGGATCTCATAGTGCTGGAAGATCGGTGTCAGCAGACTCCCTACCGTCTCCTTCTTCCTCCCTTTGCCACCGGAGAAAGGCTTGGTCTTCAAGCTGAGTAGATGCTCAGCGAAGACAGCACCCAAGTTGGGTGTACCCATGTTGCGCTCCGGGTCAAAAAATGTCAGATCGACCAGTCCATCAAGCGCATGGTACAGCAGTGTAAGCTCATAGATCCGCACCTTGTTGGGCTCCATCTTGAGAGCAGAGTGGCGGCAAGGATCCTCATGAAGTACCGGAGGGTCGGGTGGCGGATGTCGGTCTGAACCACTGAGGCTGAACTCCAAGGACCTGTGCCAAAGATCTGCCAGAACTCCTTAACCGCTGGAAAGGCTGAGATGGTGCTGGAGGTGGCAGTCTCATTCCCAAAGCCGTAGATCGTGCAGAGCTCGGGGACAGTGACGTAGTACCGGACGCCCCTGGCGAAGAAAGACAGAACACCATCACAAGCAACACTCGATGGCTGGTTCCCGTACTCAAAGTGAACTGTGGCCATGAACTGCCGGACAAGATCAGGCTGAATGAGCATCTCGCCAAGATCCTTGTCGATCCCTAGGCGTCTAGTAGTGGTGGGGTCGATGAAACGTGTGGGAGCGATCTCCACAGTAAGCCATGCGTTGTAGAACAGGCTGTCGTAGTTGTCCCAATCCTTACTCACAGGACGATGCAGGCACTCGGGACTCTTAGCGGTGCGTTCCGGGTTGTTGAAAGGCTGGTGGATTGTAATCCGTTCCCCAGCCCGACGGGGCCAAGGATCGCGCTCATCTTCCCTTTCAGAAGAGGAAGAAGACAATGGAGGATGACTGCTGGAGGCGCCAAGGTTATCGAGCCTCTGTTTGGTTCGCCTCTCCCTCTGTGCAGCTCGAGTAGACATCTGCAAAAAGTAGGAAAGAAAACAAAAATCAGCTATCCGTTAAGTCCATCGATATCGACCAATGTAAGTCTATTGATATCGATCGATAATGGTTGATTTCATCCTCTTCCGGATCCGGCTAAGATGTACGTATCGATCGACAGAGCAAGCTCGATGTCGATCGATATCGAATCGCGAAACCTGCAGGAATCTCAACAATCCAAATCGCAAGTTTATAGTGTAAATCTTAGTTCTAATACTGAAAAACCTCTAATCTAACAATTCTAGCAACTCAATATGATTAAAAACAAACCAATCTACCGATTTCTAGCCAAAATTTGGGTGAAACTTTGTTCTCCATAAAAATCGAAAATTAAAAGGGTTGTACCTTAGAGGATTTCGGATTGGAGAGTGAAATCGAGATAGAGGGAAGATTTCGAATCGAATGAGGCAAAAAATGGGAGAATTCCGTGAAGAATCGAGAGAGAAAGAGAGGTTTTGGGGTTTCGGTTGTGTTTTGCGATTATGGAGGAGAAAAACGGCTCGTATCGACTTAAGGCAGTTCGCCCTCGATATATCCGTATAGATCAATATGGCATGGTTGTATATCGATCGATACGTTCGAATTGTGCTAATATTGTTGGGGTCAAAATCGGTACGACGGAATCAATAGCCAAAATTCCCGCAAAAACATAAAAGGAATAGTTTTATAAAACCCAAAGATCGTTTTATAAGACAAGAAGACGTTTTATGAAACTCGCAGATCGTTTTATAAAACTCGAAGATCGTTTTATAAAACTCGAGAAGCCGTTTTATAAAACTCAAAGATCATTTTATAAAACTCGAGAAGCCGTTTTATAAAACTCGAAGATCGTTTTATAAAACTCGAGAAGCCGTTTTATAAAACTCGAAGATCGTTTTATAAAACTCGAAGATCGTTTTATAAAACTCGAAGATCGTTTTATAAAACTCGAGAAGCCGTTTTATAAAACTCGAATATCGTTTTATAAAACTCGAGAAGCCGTTTTATAAAACTCGAAGATCGTTTTATAAAACTCGAGAAGCCGTTTTATAAAACTCGAAGATCGTTTTATAAAACTCGAGAAACCGTTTTATAAAACTCGAACATCGTTTTATAAAACTCGAGAAGCCGTTATATAAAACTCGAAGATCATTTTATAAAACTCGAGAAGCCGTTTTATAAAACTTGAAGATCGTTTTATAAAACTCGAGAAGCTGCTTTATAAAACTCGAGAATCGTTTTACGAAACCACAAAAAACCGAAACAGCCGTAAAACGCGAACTAGTCGCAACTAGTTCGCCCACCGGCGAACTAAGCCTAGCTGGCTTAGTTCGCCGATGGATGAACTAGGAGGCCCATGACTAGTTCACCCACCGGCGAACTAAGCCAGCTTGGCTTAGTTCGCCGGTGGGCGAACTAATCCATCTCGACTAGTTCGCCCACCGGCGAACTAGTCCCACTTGACTAGTTCGCCCACCGGCGAACTAAGCCGGCCTGGCTTAGTTCGCCGGTGGGCGAACTAGTCCCGTCCCGACTAGTTCGCTGGTGGGTGAACTAGTCCCGTCCCGACTAGTTCGCCCATGGGCGAACTAAGCCAGCTCGGCTTAGTTCGCCGGTGGGCGAACTAGTCCCGTCCCGACTAGTTCGCCCACGGGCGAACTAAGCCAGCCCGGCTTACTTCGCCGTTGGACGAACTAAAGACTTCCTGGACGTCCCGAGCCTTGATCTTCCGCATCCCCGATTCAAAACTTACGTCTTTCAACACGGTCGCGTTCTGAACCACGGCCGAAACATCTCCCGTTCCATCTCGATCCGACTTATCGTTCGAGTTTTACGATAAAAACCGTAAAACTTCTCTTTCTCGACAAAGAACTCGAGGTGATCGTATAAAACGGAAACGGTTAAACGAAACACCGAACATTGCCTAAAAGTCGAGTAAATCGTAAAAAGCGTGTTTTTAATAAAAACGTCGAGTAAATCGTAAAACCTTACGATTAGCTCGAGGAATTTACTAAAAACGGCATCAGATCAGGAAACGATCCCGTACAAAGTCAGAAAATGGATTTATCGCAGAACGGCCCGGAAGGTCCTAAAACGCGATAAAAACCCATCTTGCGATCTTAACGGAATCTAACCGGAAGATTCAATAACGTTTTGACGGTTTACTCGCAGAAGGAAAATAAATGTCAAGTTTGAAGATAAAAGGAAGGTGTGAAGAAAAATAGAAGATTTTCGCGGAAGAAAGGGAAGGATCGAGAAAAATGGAAAATTCCCGATATAGTCAAATCTGGGCGAAATGGAAAGACCGAATGGCCAAGGCGAGGAGTATATAAATAAGAAGTCTAGGGCAGAAGCAAGGGACACGATTTTCAGAGGTCTCACCACCAAAATTAGCGTTTAGGAATATTTCTGTTTTCTGTTATCGAGCTGCGTCTCAATCAGGGTTTTTTGTTCGGCTACTCTCTTTGTACCAGTTCTACGCAGATTTGGAATAAGAACCTCTTTGCTCTCGATTTTCGTTTATTCATTTAAAGTTTCTAAGTTTCTTGTTATCTTAAACTTTGTTGTGCGGTTCTGCAGATAGCCGGTTCCTCTGGAAACTTAGGGTTTTCATGAAGTTTCCTTATTTACGATTATTTGACAGTAGGTGGATTTCGGTTCCCACAAATATGTTTGCTATTTTGCTAAATAAGAATAATTAATAAAAAAAAAAATTGAATCTAAAAGCATGATAAATGAAATTCTAACAGTGGGTTGCCTCCCACTCAGCGCTATTTGAAAATTATTTGAAAATTATTGAGCATGATTTACCGATCCGGTTTCTTTGGCGGGATTAGGCATACTTAACCGGAGGGGTTTATAATTTGGAGGCTTGACCCAATAATGTTTGACTCATTGACCATTTACCGTGAATTCAACTCCTTTCTCGTTCACAAGGGTAACGGTTCCATTTGAGTGGACCGCTATGACAGAAAAAGGGCCTGAACAACGAGATCGGAGTTTCCCGGGAAATATATTCAAACGAGAGTTATATAAGAGAACTTGATCATTCAGGGCGAAATGCCGCGAAATAATGTGTTTGTCATGATAAGCCTTGGTCTCTCTTTATATAACTTGGAGTTCTCATAGGCCAGATGTCTTATTTCTTCCAGTTCATTTAGCTGGATGAGTCTCCGTTCCGCAGCCGTCTTTATGTCAAAATTTAGTAATTTAAAAACCCAGGCTGCTTTATGCTCTAACTCAACTGGTAAGTGTTTACCGTAGAGTAAGTGAAATGGAGTCGTTCCTAGCGGTGTTTTAAAAGCTGTTCGATAAGCCCAGAGCGCATTATCCAACTTCCTAGACCAATCCTTTCTGGTGGCTCCTACAGTCTTTTCTAAAATCGCTTTGATCTGTCTGTTAGAAACTTCGACTCGTCCACTGGTTTGCGGATGGTAAGGTGTTGCCACTCTATGGTGAACTCCGTTCTTTTTTTAGCAGATTCTCAAAGATTTTGTTGATGAAATGAGTTCCACCATCACTTATAACTACCCGAGGGACTCCAAATCTTGGGAAAATGATGCTCTTGAAAAGTTTGACAACAACAGAGGCATCGTTAGTGGGTGAAGCGATCGCCTCAACCCATTTTGAAATGTAGTCGACAGCGACTAGAATGTAACGGTTTCCGTAAGAAGTAGGGAAATGACCCATGAAGTCTATACCCCAGCAATCAAAGACTTCTACTTCAAGAATAAATTTTTGTTCCATTTCATGTCTCTTGCTGATTTTTCCTCCACGTTGGCATCTGTCGCACTTGGAAATATAGGCCTGAACGTCGCGGAACATCGTAGGCCACCAGAATCCAGCTTGGAGAATTTTTGAAACCGTTTTAAAGGTTGCAAAATGTCCAGCATATTCGGATCCATGGCATTGGTAAATGATGTCTGGAATTTCTGTTTCAGCTACGCATCGTCGAAATATTTCGTCAGCGCATCGTTTGTAAAGGTAAGGTTCGTCCCAATGATACCTCCTTACTTCTCGGAAGAACCTTTTCATGTCGTAGTGTTTAAGTTCATCAGGTTCGACGTCTGCGGCGAGATATGTAACTATGTCAGCATACCAAGGTCTTTCGCCGAATCGCTTTTCGACAGCGTGCGCTTCGTGCGTAATATTTCCATTCAGAGGGATGTTGTGTCTATCAGCGATCGGTTGGCATGCTACATTTACCTTCGTATCGATATTGAGCTTAAACGTGACGTCACGTAAGTCAATGTCATCGTCTCCATCGATCGACGTAGTATCACCTATATCGATCGATTCCTGTGATTGTCCATCGATCGATGTCAAGTCTCTGGAATCGGTACTTCCAGTATAAACGGTTGATGCAAACTCGTTGGAGAGTTGTATCTGACCGATGAATGATGAATCGGTTAAGTACACGTTTTCGGTCGGTATGAAATCAGTGGGGACTTCTTCATCTATACGTATGCAGGAAAGATGATCCGCGACACCATTGTCTACTCCCCTCTTCAGAAGGGATGATTTCTCAATTTCATTTGTTTTAGATTTGTTCTTGGATCTAGATTCTCGTTCTCTATCTTTAATTTCATAAGACTTAACCATAGCTATGTTTCTAATCAAATAATTTGCTTCTGCAGGGGTCCTAGAGCTAAAATTTCCATTACTCGCATTGTCTAGCGTGATCTGGTAATCCAACTCGAGACCTCCGTAAAAGAATTTAAGAAGCTCTGGTTCAGAATAACCATGGTGGGTGCAATCGCGCTGGTGATTATTAAACCTAGTCCAAGCGTTTCTAAAAGATTCTCGTGGGCCTTGAAGGAAAGTGGAGAGTTTATGTCTCACGTCCCAATATCGAGTCTCGTTGAAAAATTCGTTAATGAAAGCAGTGCGAATGTCATCCCAGCAGGCTAAGGATCCTGCTGGTATTTGTTTTAACCAATTTTTGGCTTCCCTCCCCAAGGAAAAAGGGAAAAGTTTGCAACGATTAGTATTGTTAAGTGCGAATCCTTCTAGATAATCTATGTGCTCATGGGGGTGGTCAGAGACAGAACCACATAAGGGATTCTTTGGTACCAGATGGATGTAATCAAAGTGAAGCGTAGACTTATTTGCTTCATTATCTGGTAACCTGATAGCTGACCTATTGGAATAGGTCTTAAATGGATCTAAGTAGTCTTGCAATTTTTCTACATCTTCAGTTGAAGATGGATGGGTTTTGACAGGGATTTCAGTCCCATGTTTAACTGTAAATTCATTTGTTTTATTGCATAATTAACCTACTGGTTCGTTTGGGACTACTTCCTCATTAATTAAATCGGTAAGTAAAGACTTACCTGCTTCCGGCTCGGTTATATCGATCGATGTGGGATGGTTTATGTTGATCGATTCCTCGGTCAACATATCGCTCGATGTGTGCGTCACGTCATCGGTCGATGCTTGGCCGAAATCTGTCTTTTCCATCTTGGATTCCATGTTAATCAGAGAAAGAAGAAAAAGAATTAAGTAAAAAATAAATAAAAATTATAGACTGTATTCTAAACTAAATCTGGTGGTAATAAGAAAGAGTCCCTGGCAACGGTGCCTAATTTGATATCACTCAAATGTTTAACCCTAATTAGTGATTTACTCTCTCAAATAAGAGGTTCAGTCGTAGTACTTAAGGATTGAATCCACAAGGACTCTAGAATTACACAACAGATTATTAAGTCTTCGAAATAAAGGTAGACAATAAGATTTTAAACAGTAACTTAAAGGATAACAAGTGAATGCTTGATTGATTGATTGGTTTGTTAAGGAAGAAGAAGATAGTTAAACTTAGGTATTTTATCAGGTATGACATACATGCAATTTGTAAAGGCTTTTTACTATTCATAGTTCTGGATTCAAACTCTTAAGGAAATTAAGGATTAACCCCACTGGATTTCGGGTTAGGACTATCGTCCGATAACCTGAAGGGAATATCGATCGATGTTTCTGTCGAAGTTATCGATCGATGTAAATGCTGCTATATCGGTCGACACGACTATCGTCTCGTCGATCGATATCGCATCCAGCGAGTGGTAAAGGTGTGTTTGAATGGATTATCTAGTTTTCATTAAATTAACTTAGACTTAGGGTATTTGCCAAGCTATCGCTTGTCCAAATTGATCCTAAAATCAGAGGCAAGGGTGATCAATCCTTGACCTTAGCATTCATTGATAACTAGATTGAGAACTATATTTTAAACACCCTAATAATGGTTCAATTCAATGCATGAGTCAACCTTAATGAGAAACCTAAATCTAACAAGACAGACTACTCAAACATATTCATGAGAGACAAAGTCATGATGGTCTGAATAATACTTTAAGATAATAATAAAAAGAAACAATACGTAAAAAAAAAGAGTTCAAGATCTTCTCTGTAATTGTAGTTCAGATCTCTCTCTCCATCAAAACTCTTCTCCAGTGTAGCTAGATGCTTCTTCTAATTAGGTCTAAAAGGTCTCCAAAGTTGTCTACCTAAACTAATACAAAACCCTCTTAATATAGCTTAACAGGCGGCCAGGGACTTAGTGTGTAAATTATTAAAACTCTTGTGAAGCAATTAGGGCTTCTAATCTTCATTTAATCGCTTGGATAACTTATGTATCGATCAATGCAAAATGCCATTATCGATCGATATGGGTAATCATCTATCGGTCGATTGCTCTCAACGTGCGTCGGTTGATAGCTTAAACATCGTTTTGCTTATATCTTCATAAAGTCTCCATTTTAGCTCCAAAATGCATGTTTTACACCAGTGAGTACCTGAATCTGTAAAAGCTCTAAAAGGACACCAAAAGTATCCTTTTGTTTCCAAAAACATATATAAATCATGGCTGAAAACGGGTAAAATCCATGATATATCATATTCCACCACCAACAGTAACCCCCCCCCCAGACTCGTTCCCAAGTTGGGACTTGAGTTGGGGACGGGCTTGTCTACTTGGTTTATTTGAATAATGGGTTCGGCCATTGAGCTCGTGAGATGTGATTTTTTGGTCAATCCCCTTCATGTCCGAGGTGGTCCATGCGAAGGTCGATACGTTCTCTTTGAGGAAGGCGAGGATCGTTTGCTGTATCTCGTCAGAGATGTATGCTCCTATTCGCACGATCTTGCTCGGATCCTCGTCGTCGATATGCACCTCGAGGACTTCGTCTCTTTGAGGGTATATCTTATGGATGGGTTTCGCGACGGCGTTCACCCGGGGAGTCGGCTGTTGAGGCTTGACGTTGGCAATTAGGAGATCGCGTGTGGCCTGTTAGTCGCCCTATAACGTTTTGATTCGTCCGTCGTTTCCTGGAAACTTGACGCACTGATGGTATGCTGAAGAAATGGCTTTCATCGAGTGGAGCCACGGTGTGCCGAGTATGACGTGGTAAGGCGCATCTGTGGCGATTACAGAAAGCTTGACCATTCGGGTCACTCCGCCAACATAGACCGGGAGTCCGATGGTACCGATCATCTCTTCCAAGACTTCGTTGAATCCGGTCAGGGAGTGCTTAGACGGTTTCATGAGATGCAGGTCGGCCCCCATCTTCTCGAGGGTTTTGTGGAAGATGAGGTCGACCAAGCTACCGGTATCGATTAGTACCTTGGTTACTTCACAGTCCACGATGCCCAACTCGATGAGTAAGGGATCATTGTGCGGCATATGGACTCCGAGCGCGTCCTCTGGAAAAAATGTTAACGGGAGGTCGTTCTTCGGTACGGATGGCAATTTCTGTGAAGTTTTTGCCTGATGCTGGTGAGTTTTGATAGACCAGACTGAATCGCCGCATGGGGGTGAACCTCCCATGATGACGTTAGCTCGTTTACTTTCAAGTTGGGCGCATAAGTCATAGGGCTAGTGTACGATTGTCGTCGGTTCGGCCTTGGTCTGGTCGCCTTTGTTCGCATCGAGCTGCTGTCGCAGATCTAGGGTTTCTTGTTTGCAAAGTTTAAAACGGAGGTCGGCGACCTTCGAGTTCAGGTGGTCCCTCAAGTTGGTCCTGATAGGGGACGAGTTGGGTACGTCTGGAGCAGCGACCTCGTCTTCGGATTCGACGGACTCAGACGGCGCTGTCTCGGCCGTGACATTTCTTCGCTTTAATTTATGCCGTAGGTCGGCCGAGCTTAAGCTATCCCGCTCTGTAGGCCGTTTGTTAAGGTGTGTACGCAAATCTTCTTGCGCGAGCTCGGGCTTGTGACTCGTTGCTGAGCTTGGGCGTGCGAGGATAACTTTGACTCTTCGTCAGTTTCTCGGCTGCTCCTCGTCGGCGAATGAGTCTTCTTCCTCTTGTGCTTTGGGGGCCTTTTCTTCGGCGTCCTTCTTTTGCTCGGGTCGTGGAGTCTTGGGTTGAGAATTTCGACTCTTCTTGTCTTTGTTCTTGCTCCAGCTGTTCTCCTTTGGTTTGGTCTTGGGTGGTTCGATTTCGATCTTACCGCTGGCAACCGAGGAGAGGAAATGCTCGTACAGAACCTTGCATTCCTTAGTGTCGTGCTTCTTACTCTTGTGGTAGGAGCAGTACTTCTCCGATTCATCGGGTTTCGATCCTGAGGCTTAAGATACGCCTTCTGGCTTTAGCTCGTCGTCCGTCCTGTCCCAGTGGTTCCCTCTCTTTGCTCTGACTACGACCGTCGAGCCCGGGAGGTTATCTTCGTCGACCATGTAGATGAAGCTTCTCTTGGGGTTCGCTTTGTCGTTTGGGGCGTGTTGACGCGGCTCCGGACGGGTGTCGTTACTCTTTGACGACACTTGCTTCGTAGCCTTCTGCTTACTGATGATTGCCTTGGTATCTTCTTCCATGCGGATGAAGTTGTTGGATCGAGCAATGGCATCAGAGAGAGATTTGGTTGGGTGACGATAGAGGTCGTCTCGGAACTTGGAGTGTACATACAGTGTGTTCATGAGGGCGTCGACAGCGATGCTATCTGGGACTTTGACCTTGGACACAATCCCTTTGAATTTTTCCATGAAGTTACGAAGGCTTTGCCCCTGTGCTTGGGAGAGGTTCCAGAGCTCGGACGCGGTAGCTTCCTCGCATGTGAACATTATGTAGTTCTTCAAAAACACGGACGATAAGTCGTGAAAGCCGTCAACAGAGTTTTCTGGAAGGCCAATAAACCATGTGAGCGCCACGCCGGTTAGGCTTTCGACAAAGAGTTGGCAGTAGCCGGCGTCTCGTTCTTCGTCGAATAAGTTGTGTCGCCACATCGCGATGTTGAAGGACGTGATATGGGCCATTGGGTCCGAGAGGCCGTGCAAGCATATCTTGTCCATCTTACGCCGGTTATCTTTTGTGTGAACGGAGTCCGGAGAGTGTCTGCAAGGACGCTTTCGATGAGCAGAGCGGAATTCGTGACGCCGTGAATCTTCGAGTTGATATCGAGGAGAGCTTACTTGAGGGCAGCGATTTCCTGGATAGTTTGCAGATCTGGGCTATTTCCCGGTTGTACGGAGTCATCCTGGGGTCCGGTCGGCAAGATGGGCTGGTCCGCCGGAGTAGGGGTAGGGTTTGTGTTGAAGAGAAATCGCCGAGCTGTGGAAAGGTGTCCTCCGCGCACCGTCGGGATTTGCGAGTACGGCGGCGATGGCAGCGAGGTGCTCATTCGTCGTCTTCTGGGCTTTGTCTTGACGAGCAAGGCGCTCCATGACGGAGTCGACGAAGGTGGGAGCGAGTGGTATTGCGGCACCTGAGGTCGGTGCTGCGGCATCTTCCTCGTCGCCGGAGGTTGAATCGTTACTTGGACTCATAACTTTTATTGACGCTACTTTTTTATGCCCCACGGTGGGCGCCAACTGTTTGAACCGAGTTCAGTCTGTTCAGCGAGTGAGTGACTGGACTCGTCTGTGGGTTATTTCAAAGGCGTTTTCTTATTGTTTAGAGTCGAGATGTAAGCTTTATTAAAGAGGGAGTTCGGTTACAAATGAGGAAATGAGAGGCGAGGCAGAGTCTCGCGGAGAGCTCAGCCGTGCCGTACAAGTTGGAAAGAAAGTACAAGAGTGAAAACTCTAATTCTAGCCGCCTTGTGAATGAAAGTGGTTTCGGATCCCTTCCTCGTTAACTTTTCTTTCCTTTTTATAGCGGCGATGCCTTGACCTAACGAACTGGTCGCGGGTTAGGAGGTCTTTTACCAAATGGACCGCGATCGGCCCGCGAGGGTGAGCATTTTGCTTAAACGTCCTTAATTCGGCTAATTGCGGGAATTATCCGAGTTAAGCTTGGGCCCGGGCATTTTGCTTAAACGTCCTCGTGTGGGCCGTGCCCATTATTCAGTAGGCCTTTGTAGAAGGGAATATTCCACCACCAACAGAGAATCTCTTCAGATTCAAAAAAGTTGTGATCTGCTGAGAGAGACAAGTAGAGAGATGATCAGAAGGCAGAAGAAAACGGCAAGGGTGGTTACAGGGGTAATGGGACTGCATCCTTGCTTACATTGCAGTACGTTCTCTGTATTGGCATCTCAACGAGACCATTAAAGACTCTCCATTCCTCTTGTCTTTGTGTCTGTGACTGTTCTTCTCAGCCACTCCTCTCCATTCGTAACGGTAATCATCTTTCTTTTCTTCTTTTGCAGGTGGTAATTTTCAATTATTTATGTGTGATTCATTGTTTCTTCTGCAGGATTCAATTACACCTTCTTGGGTGAGTGTTCTCTAGCAATACCTTTTATAGTTAGTAAGAACGTGAAGACGAAGCTAAGACTTCATATATTGGTTCTTGTTTCATTGTCAAGATCGTATGAGACGTGAGGAAGGGAGTGAAAAGAGCGAGTAGTTTCACAGAAATGGTAGCGGAAGAGTTGAAGCTAAGAGAACTACAAGCTATAGAAGATGAATGGCGTACCGACAGACTGCTGCTAGATGCTAAGAAAGCAGCGTCTCAGTATCAGAAAGAGGCTGATAAATGCAGCATGGGTATGGAGACTTGTGAGCAAGCAAGAGAGAAATCAGAGGCGAATCTAGACAAACAGAGAAGACTGTCTTACATGTGCGAGCTTCGAGCTCGGCAAAATGGATGGAAAGAAGTTGCTCCCTCTGATGATCTCTAAGAATCAATCAAATCTTTTATTTGTTTCAAACATATCTGAAACTCTTCAACAGAGATTTTGAGTAATGTTTGTCTACTTTGTAGTGACCTTGACATTAGTCTTATCTAGGATAACGTTGAGGATCTTCCCAGGTACATAGATTCTCTTCTTGATCGATTGTCCGTCTAGATATTTCTCAAGTTTCTTGTCCTGTGAAGCTAGAGCGAAAGCCTCGTCTTCAGAACATCCTTCTTCAACCTCTATGGTGCCTCTTGTCTTCCCGTTTATCTGAACCGGAAGTACAGTAGTTGTGTCCTTCAAGTAATCCGGATTTGCCTGCATAAAAACCAAAACAGTCTCAATACTCAATACTGTTAAACACTCTCCTCTGTTGTGTTTATATGTTGGCTGTGTACCTCAGGGAAATTTTCATAGGCCAGAGAACTCGGATGGCCTAACCGTGACCAAAGCTCTTCAGCCATGTGAGGCGCATAAGGTGAGAGCAAAAGAACAAAAGGCTCAATGATTTCTCTAGGTTGATTATTCCACTGTTTAACATGAGAAGAAACAAGAGTAAACATCACTACTTGAAAGCCAAGTAAACGAAGCTGACTTTGTGTAGGAGTCTTGAGATCATACCTTATATGCCGCATTAACAAACTCCATCATCCCTGAAATTCCAGTGTTGAATCTTGTACTCTCAATTTCCTCTGTCACCTACAAATGTTATACATCTATCTAAGTTGGAAGTAATCAAAACCTAAAGGGATCACACTGGGAGTAGGACAACCTTAGCAATGCACTTATGGAGAGAACGGAGTTGTTCAAGGGTCGGTTCATCATCAGTCACTACAGTGCCATCTTTGAAAGATCCATCAGGTTGAGGAGAACCGATGACTAGTCTCCATGTTCTTGCCAAGAAACGATGCACGCCTTCAATCCCACTTGTGTTCCAAGTCTTTGAATCCCTAGTAAAAGCAAATGCAGTAATGTTATCGCAGAGAAAACCAGTAGAGAGATAAATGTGGGAGTGAAGGTTACCTAAACGGTCCCATGAACATCTCATACAAACGTAGAGAATCTGCACCATACTCTAACACAACATCATCAGGATTCACAACATTTCCTCTGCTTTTGCTCATTTTATAAGCACGTGGAATCAAACGAATGCTAGGGTCTTCTTTCAGAACAAAATGATCTCCAGACTTCATAACCTATATACCATTAAAGATCATCAGGTTACAACTCCAGAGAGTCAAAACAGGTTTAATTAATAAATGAGAACGAAGAAGGTTCATACTTTATCTTCCGGGATTGTCACTTGTTGATGCTCATTTAACCGTTCTTCAGTATCTGCAGATACATAGTTTCCTTCTTGGTCTTTCCAAGCTGTATACTGGACCTCCCCAAGGATGATTCCTTGATTTATAACACATTTGAAGGGCTCTTTCGTCGACACAACACCAATGTCATAAAGTACCTGCGATGATGCAATAGCAGGATTTGCAGTTCTGATCACGAGAAAGCTAAAAGAGAGAGAATTTTTTGCAAAGGACACACACCTTGTGCCAAAACCTAGAGTATAGTAAGTGTAAAACAGCGTGTTCAGCACCACCAACGTATACATCTACTGGGCTCCAGTATCTGCCACAAGAATAACAACACTTATAAGAATCTTCCCAAAACTTAAAGTAAAATCATTGCATTTGTTAAAGGCTCTCACTTTTCTTTTTCCTTGTCAACTAATGCTTCAGGGTTTTTTGGATCCATGAATCTCAGATAGTACCTGGAGAGAAAGACACTATCATGAAGAAAATATAGCAGAAAATCATGTAAGTTTTGTTTAGTTCTCACTACAAAACTCAACATCATTCGAGAACACACCAGTAACCTTGTAAAGAGCTTCTAACACAAGAATCTACAAAGCTTACAAGTAGACATTTACCAGCAAGACCCAGCCCATTGTGGCATAGTGCTTGTTTCTCTTTTGGCAGGTTTTTCTGTTCCAGGATCTACAGTGTTCACCTGTAAAATCATCAATCATAACCAAAAATGTACATAGCCATCTTAAGTATCCAAGAAAACTAATCATATTAACCGCAAAAACATACCCATGAAACTGCTTTTGACAGTGGTGGTTCCCCTGTTCCAGTGGGAGTGAAATCATTCAACTCAGGCAAAGTAAGTGGCAGTTCAGATTCTGAAACCGCAATAGTTTCACCAGATTCATCCAAAATTAAGATTGGGATAGGTTCACCCCAGTAACGCTGCCTTGCAAATAGCCAATCCCTCAACTTGTAATTTACCTGCCAAAGAAAAACCTTTGAAGTAAGAAACAAGAACTAAAGTTTCACATAATCCAAATGAGAGAAGACATGACGATGAAACCTTTTTCTTTCCATTTCCGGTTCTCTCAGCCCATTCAATAACTTTCAAAGCAGCTTCTTTGCTAGATAGTTGATTAATGTCAAGTCCTGTTTCCACGCTTTCTGAGTTTTCAATTATGCCCACTCCCGGATAAACCTGCTTAGCGCCGTCACTTGAACTTTCCTCATTTGTCACTACCCACTTGACGGGAATGTTATACTTCAACGCAAACTCATTATCCCGAGTATCGTGAGCTGGAACGGCCATGATTGCTCCGGTTCCGTAGCTGTCACATATAACAATATTCTTTGTTTCACACTGATGCGACTCAAAGCAATGTAAAATGTTAAACTGAAGTTATACCTTGCTAGAACATAATCAGCTACCCATATGGGAATGGCATCCCCATTAGCTGGATTTTTCGCATAACATCCAGTAAACACGCCTGTCTTCTCCTTCTGAAGTTCTGTTCTCTCAAGATCACTTTTCCTCGACGCAAAATCTTTGTATTCCTCCACCTGCAACCATAATGACTCATGAATTCAATGACAGGACTCATGTAATGGAAAGAGACGAAGAAATAAAACTTACTTGTTGTTTCTGCTCAGGTGTTACGAAGTAAGGCAACAAATGATGTTCTGGTGCCACAACCATGTAACTGCAAAATGAAGAAGGGAAGGGAGCATATAAAGACCAGCAAGAATCACAATTTTAAATTTTGAACCATAATGTTTGAACATACGTTGCTCCAAAAAGGGTATCTGGTCTGGTGGTATAAACAGTAATCTCTTTGTCAGTTTCTTGGCCTTCGCCATCAAGAATGGAAAAATTCAGTTCAGCTCCTTGAGATCTTCCTATCCAGTTTCTCTGCATTTCCTTTATACTTTCAGGCCATTCAAGCTCGTCCAAATCTTCTAGAAGACGATCAGCGTAGGCAGTAATCTTCAGCATCCATTGCCTCATGGGCTGCTTGGTAATAAACAATGTCACTGTAAAATCCATGAGAAGTTTCAAAACAGAGGAAAACAACAATGTCACTGTAACAATATGATACGTATGAGGCCTTACGTCCTCCTATATTGTACCAGTATCACCGCAGAGGAAAGGCCCACAAGTGAAGAAGTGCCGCAGGCTTTGGCCCAAGAGCGTTGGAGCTTAAGGGTAGTATCTAGAAGAATAAGCTGAGCTGTACTCACTGCACATGGGATGTTGGTGACAAGGGGTAGTGTACGTGAGGAGGCTTATGA
>CAKOAT010129376.1:13994-78666 GCA_932364175.1 Eruca vesicaria subsp. sativa | reverse complement strand
TCCGGCACGTCCAGCAAAGCGAAAGAGGACACATCAAAACCTGAGGAGAAAACCGAGCCCCGCGATCGCGACGAACCGCCCCCCGAGGAGGAACAACCAAAGAACAGAAAAAGGATCCAGGTCATACTAACCGGCCCCGAGTCCTCATCTGACGACGAGAACGAATCCCGAGACCTACGTTCGCTCCTCACCACGCGACGCCTGGCCCGCACACCGGATGTCTCCCACGATCTCCGAGACACCATAAACCGTTGCAAAACCCGCCGAGTCTCACCAGAAGCGCAAGTTGTCGACCTCCGGGATAAGTTGAACTCCGCTAAGAAAGATCTCCGGGAAACGCTTAATCAATCAAAGCAGCTCGATCTACGCAAGCATTTAGATACGATTAAGTCCCTCGCCAAGTCCGACCCGCATTCGGGAGCATGCACTCGGCTAAATTTCATCATGGGGGGCTCACCGCCTTGTGATGAGTCAGTACGTTCTGTACAAACCGACCAAAAGCGCACGAAATCCTCCGGAGGCTGGCATGTTCAACCTCCAGACGAGCCCCGGATCACGTTCTCCGCTGAAGACGCCCATGGGGTACACATGCCTCACAACGATCCACTGTTAATTGAAGTAGGAATCGCCGACTGTGAGGTAACTAAAGTCCTCATCGACACGGGTAGTTCCGTAGACTTGATCTTCTACAATACCCTCGAGAAGATGGGAGTCGATCTCCGACTCATCAAGCCCTCAACTCGTTCCCTGACCGGATTCAACGGCGCATCCGAAGATATGCTCGGCACTATCCGTCTTCTGGTGTATGCCGGGGGTATAGCGTGAACTGTCAAATTCTCTATAATTGGTACGAGTGCCCCGTATCATGTAATACTCGGAACGCCTTGGCTGCATTCGATGAAAGCGATTTCATCCACCTACCACCAGTGCATCAAGTTCCCAGGCAACGACGGCAGCATCCGCACGCTTCGTGCTGATCAGGAAGCGGCTCGCGCATTACTCGTAGCAAACATCAAGCAAAGTTCACGCCGAGTAAATAATGTAACCGCCAAACCGATACACAAAATCTATCCCCAAAAAGAGGAGATCCAAGAAGTTTTGCTTGATGACAGCGATCCGAGCAAGGTAGTTCGGGTAGGCGCTTATCTACCGGATGCAATGAAGCGAAATATCGTCGAATTCTTGCGAGCCAATCAATCGACCTTTGCCTAGGAGACGTCAGATATGAAGGGAATCGACCCCTCGATCACTACACACCAGCTGAACGTCGACCCAACTCTTAAACCTATCAGGCATAAGAGGCGAAAACTGGGACCCGAACGATCTAAGGCGGTGAACGACGAGGTTGAACGGCTACTTGCAGCCGGCTCAATTACGGAAGTTCGGTACCCCGAGTGGTTAGCCAACCCAGTTGTCGTCAAAAAGAAAAACGGCAAGTGGCGTCTCTGCGTCGACTTCACCGATCTCAACAAGGCCTGCCCGAAAGACAGCTTCCCACTCCCCCACATCGATCGCTTGGTAGAATCGACTGCCGGAAATGAGCTGTTAACATTCATGGACGCATTCTCAGGTTATAATCAAATCTCTATGCACCCCGACGACCGAGAGAAAACCGTGTTCATCACAGATAGAGGAACCTACTGCTATAAGGTCATGCCTTCCGGGCTAAAGAACGCGGGCGCAACCTACCAGCGTCTCGTCAACAAGATGTTCGCGAACGACCTCGGCCGCACAATGGAAGTCTATATTGACGACATGCTGGTGAAATCGTCCCGCGCCGTCGACCACCCGGAGCACCTCGCGGTATGTTTCCGCACCTTAAACGAATACGGCATGAAATTAAACCCGGCAAAGTGCACATTCGGGGTTACCTCTGGCGAATTCCTCGGGTACATCGTGACACAAGAGGTATCGAGGCCAACCCAAAGCAGATCTTGGCCATTCTCGACCTTCCCAGTCCGAGAAATAGCCGCGAAGTCCAACGTCTAACCGGCCGTATTGCAGCCTTAAATAGGTTCATATCCCGATCAACAGATAAATGCCTTCCGTTCAACGAACTGCTTCGAGGGAACAAGCGTTTCGTCTGGGACGAGAACTGCGAAGCGGCGTTCGCACAGCTGAAACAGTACCTCACCACGCCTCCGGTACTCTCGAAACCCGAGTCCGGCGATATCCTCTCCCTCTACATCGCAGTATCCGCAACCGCAGTGAGCAGTGTCCTAATCAAGGACGATCGCGGAGAACAAAAGCTGATATTCTATACCAGTAAGCGTATGACCGAACCCGAGATGCGTTATCCAACTCTTGAGAAAATGGCCCTCGCAGTCATCACGTCTGCGTGCAAACTCCGACCATATTTCCAATCTCACACGGTCGAAGTCCTAACAAATTATCCACTGCGGACAGTCATGCAAAACACCAATCAGTCGGGCCGATTGTCCAAATGGGCGATCGAATTAAACGAGCACGACGTTGTGTTCAAAGGACGTCCCGCCGCCAAATCTCAAGTTTTAGCAGATTTTATTATCGAGCTACCAAAAAATCTCGAAGAAGAACTCATTCAGGAACTCGCGTTACCCAAAGGAAACTGGATACTCCACGATGCCCTAGCTGCCTTAGGAAGCAAGATACGAGACCAAGTAAAGCGTACGATACCCATCCATAGACTCGAAGAACCAAGCATCGACCCAGCCGTCGGTTGTACCGTAGCGGCCGTACGCACACGAGCCTCCGCACGAGCCAGGGAGAACCTTCCCACCGATGACTCGACGCTTTCAGAGCCTCCCCCCGCGAACGAAACAAGTGAACCGGTTCCTGACTGGCGAACCGAGCTACACGACTTCCTTCGCGACGGCACGCTGCCCCTCGACAAATGGAAAGCACGACGACTCAAAGCGAAGAGTACATGCTACGTGCTGATTGACGATCGTCTGCACCGAGTCACCGCGAACAGAGTTTTGCTTCGATGCATCCATGGTGAGGAAACGCGCCTAGTCATGGCCGAGACCCACGAAGGCACAGCAGGGAATCACTCCGGGGGCCGAGCACTCGCAATCAAGATCAAAAACCTCGGTTTCTATTGGCCGTCAATGACAGCCGACTGCATATCTTACGCCTCACGTTGCGACAAGTGTCAACGACATGCGCCGATGATCCACTCCCCGACTGAAATGCTCCGCACCATGACTGCCCCTTATCAGTTTATGTGTTGGGGAATGGATATAATCGGCCCAATGCCGAGTTCGCGACAGAGACGCTTCATCCTTGTCCTCACCGATTACTTCACCAAATGGATCGAAGCCGAGGCCTACACCAGGATTACCGATAAGGAAGTCCAGAAATTCGTTTGGCGAAACATCATCTGCCGACACGGTCTACCCTACGAAATAGTAACGGACAACGGTTCTCAATTCATCTCCCAACATTTCCGCGAATTCTGCGACAAATGGCGAATCCGCTTCAACACTTCGACTCCCCGGTACCCGCAGAGTAACGGTCAAGCCGAATCCTCCAACAAAGCCATCATTGACGGCATCAAGAAACGACTCGACCTTAAAAAGGGTTGCTGGGCTGACGAGTTGGATGGAGTACTATGGTCCCACCGTACTACCCCTCGGGGCGCAACAAAAGCAACTCCATTCTCGCTAGCTTACGGAGTCGAAGCAATGGCACCTGCCGAAGTCAATGTTGCCAGTCTACGTCGCAGCAAAATACCCCAGGCAGACGATCTCAACCAAACAATGTTACTGGACGCCCTAGACACGATCGAAGAACGACGCGACCAGGCCTTACTGCGTATACAAAATTACCAGCAACAGATCGAGAGCTACTACAACAAGAAAGTCCGCTCCCGACCTCTCGCTTTGGGCGATCTCGTTCTACGTAAAGTCTTCGAGAATACCAAAGAGCTAAATGCCGACAAACTGGGAGCTAACTGGGAAGGTCCTTACAAGATCACCCAGGTAATTAAACCCGGCGTTTACCGATTGGAAACTTCTAAAGGGGAAGCGGTGCCTCGGGCATGGAACTCCACGCATCTCTGCTGCTATAATACCGAGTAGATGCGCTTCATATAAAAAAAAAAAAAAAAAAAAAAAAAAAAAAAAACCGAGTAGATGCGCTTCCCAGCCACTTCCACTCACCAAACCCCCGAGTAGATGCGCCTTCCGGCCACTTCTGCTCATTCCAACGAACTACGAACGGCTTGATCCTCCTTCAAGGTACGTAGGCAGCCCAACCGGGTTCAGCTGTAATCCTACAAAAGTCCAAACTGGTCGCCGGGTGTAATTCTTTGCGCCCGAGACCTCGGTAATGTTCGCGCCCTCGCCAACTCGAGCGACGGACTGCGCACGAGTACTTACCTCCTAAGCGTCAGTGAGTCCTGATCAGATGAACCCGATGCTACTACATTTGGACCGACGGTTATTTTCATATTCATAATTGTACCCGAGGAAGGGCACGGCCACCCAAACACTCGGCGGAACAACTTTGTGACATATCGAAAACCTTAACCCTCAAGGATAGAATACCGACTCTCACTTGCACATGGTCGAGTTTGAAATCGAGCGTCCGAAGCAGCGTACGAGTATTTACCGACCTAACTCGATAACCGACCGGTTACTTCGAACGGTCGAAGCTACATCTCCAGCAATTTGTTCCGAGTAAAAATTGAGTCTACCCAAAACTTGAATTACTTCGAACCGGCGATCAGTAATCAGGAGCCCGGTTTCGAAACCGAACATCCGACCTGTCGCTCGATTAGTGTTCGATAATTTAATTGGAGCTAACTCTAAAAAAAAAAGATAATGCAATACTCGGGAACCATTGTTTGAGATTAAACCAACAAAATAAAAAAAAAACATGCGTCCGAACTCGTTAGAGTATTAACATCTTACAAAAGAAGACAAAAGGACAACATAGAATAAAAAGATAGCAGATGCACCGTTTTCACTCCTCGGCCTGCTCGTCCCCCGCCCCGACTCTCGGTGAGGCGTCCGCTTGTTTACCTTGCTCTTCCGGGCTTACTGGGTCAGGCCTCGCCTTGTCACTATCGACGCTATTTCCCTTCCGTCTTGAGCCTCCCGAACCGGAGCAGCCAGCTTCCCCAGACGATCCCGTAACGGATGCTTCAGCATCTTCGTTAGTGCCCTCTACCGAATGTCTCGGAGTACGAAGGCGCGCAGCAGCCTCCGGACTTATCAGATTTAGGTTGGAGCCATGCGGACCCTCAGCGAGCTCCTTCTCGAAATCCGCCACAAGCATGTCAAGCAGGTCCTGATCAACAAACTCCGACTCTAGATTAAGCGGAGATACCTCCACGTCGGGCTCCGTCAACGGACCCACATCCAGTCGCTCGGCTTCAGCAAACCAATGCTCTTCCTTTTTACAGAAGTATTCGATTCTCTCCTGCGGGATCGGATCTCCCCTCTTCTGTAGGAGCTCGAGGCATTTCCGGGTACCAAAGGCCTGGCTGTAACGCAGCCGAGCGTCATCAAACTGCGGAAAGGAAGCCTCCCGGTTGCGGATTCGCTCCATTTTGACGAACATCTTGGTGCACATCACGGTGGTCACCCTAGCTCGCTCTTTGGTAACCTCGAAAACTCGGGACTCTCTCAAGTGAGCAGCTTCCTTCGCGTGTGCCTTGATAAGTTCAAGCTTCTCGCGCTCCAACCAGAACTTATCCAAAAACAAAGAAGCCTTCTCCTTCTCGACCTTAGCAGCCGCGTCCCTCATGGACTCAAACCTGCTCAAAATATCCTCAGCTCGCATCGCCTTAACCTCCACACGACGGAGAGCTTCCTCCTTCTCCGCCTCAACCCGCTTTAAGGAGGCCTTCAGCGACTTAATCCGCTTATTCCCATCTTTAACCTTCTCTCGGGCTTCGCCCGACTCAGCATACATTCTCTTAAGCTCTGAGTCGTATTTCTCGACAAGAAAATTAAAGCTGCCGCCAGCCTGAAATACTCGGCGAATGTGTGGGTTAGGGATAGGAAGAAAGCCAACACATGAATATACCAAGCAACCGAAAGAGACGAATACTTACAGTCAAGAAGTTTCGCGAAGCATCTTTGAAAGCGCTCGGAAAGACCAGCTGATCCGCAGGAGGAAGGCTGCGAGGACCCCCCCCCCTTATTTGGCCGACGAGCTCGGCACATCTAGGTCCGTTGGAGATAAGTGGAGACGCCTCGTCGAATGAAAAAGAGACCTTATCCGGAAAGACGGTCTTGAACCTCCGAGTAATCGGACGATCCACCGGAGAAGATGAAGTCCCGAGGACAGAACTCGGAGGAGGGACGTCGTTTTGAGGCTCCGTGACGGGATTCAGCGCAGCCGTCGTTCTGTCATTCTCCCCAAGTTCTCCTCCAGACGGAGACTTAGACGATCGATCCACCAAGCCATCCGGAAGACCGGGAGGAGTCTCATCAGCCACTCGGACTGTGGTCATCGCCTCCTCTGTTCGGGGGTGTTCGACTAACTCATCTCATGGAGGAGAAACGTTTCCCACCGTGGGGCCGGGACCGTCGTCAGTCGACCCCCGAGCAGGCCTCTCGGTGGACTTTTCGGTTGACCCTCTCTTCTTCTTCCTTTTCTTCTTGGCAGGCTGGTCAGACGCGGCTTGTTCCTTAGCCATGGAGGAGCTGATCCCTTCACTTGGCTTCGAACCGGGATCATCACCATCCAACTTCCGTTTCGATCCTCCAGCCGGCCCCTCGGAAGACTCTTTCCTTCTCCTCTTCTTTTTGGAGGGAGTATCGGAGACAATCTGTGTCTCGGCAGTCGGAGGATCCTGAGCGATTCCCCCATCAAGGCGACTCTCGGGTTCTGCGGGATCGATCGACCCCACCTTTGACGAATCGCCAGTTGGAGGGACATTGGCGTCGGTAGGTTCAGACCCGTCAAGATTAAACGTATCCACGTTCATAAGACCTGCTCCTCCCAGCTCCTCGTCATCCTCTATTTCCTGAGACAAGTCCGGAATGCCTCTCATCTTTCGTGCCCGGTTGATAGCCTTTTGCTCCGCCCTCGTGAAAAGCACCGACCGTTTCTTGTAAGTCCGACTTTTGCACGGTAACTTCGAGTCCCACGTACCTATACCAAATGCATAAACAAGCAAGGGTGTTAGGCGCAGGGCATAGAGACAAAAAAAAGGGGAGGAGAATAATAACGAAGAGCCAAGAGCCTTACCGTCGTCTATGCGGTTCAGCCAACGACGTATCTTCTCCTCGCTTATCTCGGGCCACCGAAGATGTCCGAGTTCAACCAACGCTCGGGCGTTGACGTAGAACGAGCCTGGAATTCCGGTCAGGTACGGATGATTCACTGCACAATAACAAGGGAGTCGGTAAGTATGCGAGAATGCGTTTACAAGGAAAGAATAACTATCTACCAGCATGCCAATTCCAGAACACTCGCGATCCGACATCCGGGGGATCGACAAACGAAAACTCGTCTGATTTGACCAAAAGGTAGTATCGCTGCCAATTGGTGGTCTTCGTCGGATGTCCCATGATCACATTGTAGCTCGGCCTCATCGTGATGGAGAAGAAGTCGTCATCCAGCGGCTTGATTGAGGTCAGTTCCTCGAAAGCTCGGGGACAAAGTACAATGCCGAGCTCGGCTGACATCACCAACAGCGCAACCATCAAGCGGAATGCGCCGTTTACAAACTGACTTATGGCAAGGTCACGACGAGCCGCATAAGAAGTCACGAGTCTCGGAATCGGGAACCAGAGTCTCGTATCCCTTTCAAAATACGCCTCGTACACACACTGATATCCCATCGGGGGCGCCCAGGGCCTCTGATTATCGGTCGGCATCAGGTACGTAACCCCAACGGCATCAAGACGCTTCAACAGATTCTCAACCCGAGTAGATGTAGACCACGTCGACATTATGCGTCTGTTGGAATAAGTACCGCGTTCGCGGATTACGTTTGACGGAAGTTCCGTACCCCGCTCGAAGACGCCGTTTCCCAAGTAACGTGTCGGAACTGGAGCAGGACTGGCAACGATTTGAGTACGTCCGGAAGGACCCGATGTCCGAGCCTCACCCGACGCTCTAGCAGCGCGACCCCGGACGTTGATCCGAACGGGCTGCACTGGGGAATTCCTAGTTAGAATCGGGACACCAAGTGACTCGGCGGCCTCGTTACCAGCAGCTTCTCCCCTCAACTCTCTTTCCGAGTCAACTACAAGAAGTCTTTGCGCAGTGTTAAGACTGGCCGAGTCGCGAAGCGCCCTCCGATGTTCTAACTCAAAGTCGTCAAGAGGCTCGCCGGTTGTCTCGTCTCGCGCTACATCTTTTCCTTTCTCTTCCCGAGTCAATCGCTTTCGGGGACACATCGTGACCGGCAATACGTATATATCTTACAAACAATCTAGAGAGAGAAAGTAGAGAGAAGGGAGAGAGGATACCTGATTTCGCGGAGAAGAATAAAAGAAGTGGAAGCAAGAGGTGTATATATAGGAGAAGCAAGGCGCGGATCTCAGCGCAGCATTTATTAGGTCTACGAAAACCTAGATGGGCTTTATTTTTGCGACTGTTCATATTCCGCCCTTAATGGGCTGAGTCTGATATAAAGAAGCCCATCATTTGCGACGATTCACATTCCCTTCCTGCGCATCCGAGTGAACGACGCGATCGACACTCCACTCGATTACCGAGTAAACCGTAAGAAACCTCGATCAACGAAAGCCGAGTGAACGACGTGATCGACACTCCACTCCATTACCGAGTAAACCGTAAGAAATCTTAATCAACGGAAGCCGAGTAAATAACGCGGTTATCGCCTCTGTTCGATTACCGAATGAAATCAACAACGCATTCAAATTCGTCCCGACTGGTCCGCGAATCCCTCACCTAAATGAGGAACTTCCGAGACCTCCCTCTGCATTCCGAGTATGCTTTCCCGTAAACCTCATCGATTCATTCTATTGACTCGTCGACCGATCGTCAATAGACTGGGGGGACTTACTGTAGGAGGTGGGCCACATCCGCCCCTCAAGGCCCACGGGAAATCACACTCGGCCCGGCAAGGGTAAACAGTCAAACTCGAGTGGCGTCCGTACAAGTAGGAAAAGGCGCTGTTGAGCCGACAACAGGCCCAATACCGGAGGCCCATGAGCCGAGAGCGACCTAGGTTAAGACCGAGGAGTTCGAGCTATAAAAGGAGAGAGAGGGAGCACGAGAGAAGGATCCGAAACTTGACACTGAGACGGCGGCATAGACTAGGGAAAATAGCTAGATTTATTCCGTTGTCTTAATCGATTCAAAACCGAATCTCGGCACGGCCTCTGAACGCCGGGATTCTCTCTGTACTCTCTCCGTTTATAAATAAAACCTCCTGTTCACTCGGTTCATTTAGATTCACACCTTTGTAATAACCCACCGACGAGTCCCGTCACTCATTCTACTGATACTCGACCGAACTCGGTACAAACATCTATGTACCATCAATGTGTCAAGTTTCCTGGAAACGACGGTCGGATCAAGACATTACGAGGCGACCAACAAGCTGCGCGCGATCTACTGGTCGCCAATGTCAAACTCCAGCAATCGATCCCTCGGGTCAACGCTGTTGCGAAGCCTTTCCACAAGATATACCCTCAGAAAGACGAGGTCCTTGAGGTGCAGATAGACGACAATGATCCCAGCAAGATCGTACGAATAGGAGCATACATCTCTGATGAGATGCAGCAAACGATCCTTGCCTTCCTCAAAGAAAATACGTCGACTTTCGCGTGGACCAACTCGGACATGAAAGGAATCGACCCAAAAATTACCTCTCACGAGCTCAACGTCAACCCTACCTTCAAACCCATCCGACAGAAATGTCAAAAGCTCGATCCAGAGCGATCAAAGGCCCTCAATGAAGAAGTCGAGCGTCTGCTCGCAGCCGGATCAATCACCGAGGTAAGATATCCCGAGTGGTTAGCAAACCCAGTTATCATGAAGAAAAACAACGTGAAGTGGCGCGTTTGTGTCAATTTCACAAACCTCAACAAGGCGTGCCCCAAGGATAGCTTCCCTCTCCCGCACATCGACCGTATGGTCGAATCAACAGCAGGTAACGAACTCCTCACCTTCATGAACGCATTCTCTGGGTACAACCAAATCATAATGCATCCAGACAACCTAGAGAAGACTGCGTTCATAACCGATAGAAGGACGTACTGCTTTAAGGTTATGCCCTTTGGGTTGAAAAACGCCGGCGCAACGTATCAACGTCTGGTAAAGAAGATGTTCGCCGATGAACTCGGCAAAACAATGAAAGTATACATCGATGACATGCTGGTCAAGTCGTTTCGTGCTGCCAACCATCCAACTCACTTGCGTGAGTGTTTTAAAACCTTGAACGAGTATGGAATGAAGTTAAACCCCGCAAAATTTACCTTTGGTGTCACTTCTGGGGAGTTCCTCGGTTACATCATTAGGCAGTGAGGAATCCAAGCGAATGCCAAACAGATTTCCGCAATTCTCGATCTTTTGAGCCCGAAGAACAGTCGGGAAGTCCAACGGTTGACGGGATTTATTGCCGCCCTCAATGGCTTTATCTCGCGATCTACCGACAAGTGCCTCCCATTCTATGAACTGTTGCGCGGCAATAAGCGGTTCACTTGGGACAAGAAATGCGAAGAAGCCTTCGGCTAATTGAAAGCCTACCTTACTACTCTGTGTTGTGGTCAAAATAGGTACGACGAAATCAATAGCCAAAAATTTCTGTAAAAAATGCTAAATACGTTTTATAAAACTCGCCAAGTTGTTTTATAAAACTCGAAAAGCCGTTTTATAAAATCCGAGAAGTCATTTTATAAAACTCGAGAAATCATTTTATAAAACTCGAGAAGTCATTTTATAAGACTCGAGAAGTCTTTTTGTAAAATTCTAATAAGTTTCCGAACAAAGGAAATCCGCGGAAAACTCAGAAATCGTTATCTCGAAAAAACGAAACAAACACCGATTACACGATCCTCCGAGTTAAGCACAAAACCGCGAAAAACCGCATCCGCCGTAAACCGCGAGCTGGTTCGGCCGAACTAGCTCGCCGTACGGTGAGCTATCTCGACCTATGCTTGCTCGCCCTACGGTGAGCTATCTCGACCAAGACTAGCTTGCCGTATGGCGAGCTATGGGCGTCCTGTATAGCTCGCCGTACAGCGAGCTGAACCGGTCCGGTCCGGTTCGTCGTACGTCGAGCTAATTATCCCAAGCCTCGATATCCCACGTCCTCGATTCAGGGCCTACGTCCTTCGGCACGACCATGTTCTGAACCATGGTTGAAATGTCTCTCGTTTCGTCTCGATCCGTCCTATCGTTCGAGTTTTACTAAAAACCGTAAAGTTTTGTTTTCTCGAAAGAACTCTAAGTAAATCGTATAAAACGGTAACGGTTAAATGAAACATCGAACATTGCCTAAACTATACGATTTACTCGAGATTTTTCGTTAAAATTTGTAAAAAGCGCGTTTTTAATAGAACTTCAAGAGAATCGTAGAAAGCGGCAACGATCAACCGAAACATCGAACATTGCCAAACCTTACGATTAAATAGAGAAACTTATTAAAAACGGCATTTCATCAGGAAACGATCTCGCATAAAGTTATAAAACGGTTTTATCGCAAAACGGCCCGAAAAGACCTAAAACACGATAAAAGCCTATCTTGCGACTTTGACGAAGTCTAACCCGAAGATACGACGACGTTTTTATGATTTACTCATAGAAAGAAGATAAATGTCAAATTTGAAGATAAATGTCAAGTTTGAAGATAAATAGAAGATTTCCACGGGAAAAAAGGAAAGATCAAGATAAATGAAAGATTCTCGATAAACTCAAGTCTGGGAGAAATGGAAAGACTAAACCGCCTAGGAAGGGAGTATATAAGCAAGATGCAGAGGACATAAGCAAGGGATGAGTTTTCAGAGCTTTCACCACCAAACTTAGCATTTAGGAATATTTCCGTTTTTGTTATCGAGCTGCGTCTCAACTAGGGTTTAGTCTTAAGATTGCTAGGGTTAGGAATCTCGCCGACAGCTCATGCAGCAAAGGCTACTCTCGTTTTAACTGTTCTTACGCAAATTCAGAATAAGATCCTTCTTGCTCTCAGTATCGCTTATTCATACTTTTGTTTCGCATTCGTTGTTGTCTTAATTGTTCTTGTGCGGTTCCGCAGATAGCCGGGTCCTCTGGGAAATTAGGGTTTACTCTAAATTCTGTTATTTACGATTTCTTGACAGTAGGTGAATTTTGGTTCCCACGGTTTGGCACTAGAAGGAGGGGGGGGTCGGATCTATCTTACACTAAAGCCGCAGCACGCTTAATCGAGAAACGATGACAGAAGAACAACAAACTCGCGAAAGCGACAACGTTGACAATACACCACTTCAAGATGTGTCTGCGGCCAACGCTACGAACGCTAAGGCCGAGACCATCGAGACCATCGAACAGGAAAAGCTCATTGGTTCACTCGCAAAACATATCGAAACCCTAACTGCGAAATCTAGAGCGATTCGCCCCCGCGGAACTACTACGATCCGCGGAAGGAGGCTCGATTTCGTGACTCCTATGGATCGCCCCAGAACCTAGTACGGAAACCAGACAGAGAAAGACTCCGAAAAAAATAACCCTGACGCGACGCTAAACGAATCAGAAAAATCTCCTACTCGCGAATAGCAGACCGAGGGAGACGGCATCGAAAAGGTTAACCTGGAAACAAGAGACCAAGTAGACTCGTCAAACGCAAAAATTGTATTCTTCCCTTTACGTCCATCCTAGGAGAAGAAAAAATCGCAGCCCTCTGCTAGAGTCTTCTCCCGAGCGTTCTCTTACTGGAAACGAGGAGGATCTCTATTTTGTGCAATGCGCGAAAACAACCGAGGAACGATCTCCGGTTACTCGCAGAAAACGCCGACGAGGTCGGAAAACTGCTGGCGAACTAACAGAGATTCGCGATCTCCGCGAGTACATTACCAAAACGGCCGCAGCGGTAAAGGCAGTGAAATCTCAGATTCACCATGCTACCAGTGCCGCACCCGAAATCGATCGGCTATTGTACGAATCTCGGAAAACGCCTTTTCCGGCTTGCATCTCCGAGGTCAGGTTACCTGATCCAGGGAAGCTCAAGGTGCCAACCTACGACAGGAATACTGAACCCAAAGCGCACCTACAAGCCTTCCAGATCACCATGGGACGAGCCAAGCTCAAGGATCACGAAAAAGACACAGGCTACAGTCGTCTTTCCGTTGAAAACCTAGAAGGAGCAGCGCTCGAATGGTTCGCCAAACTCAAGCGAAACTTGATCGGGAGCTTCCGCCGGCTTGCTTCCGAATTCCTGAAGCAGTACTCGATGTTTATAAATTGGGAAACCTCAGACGCTGATCTCTGAAGCTTCTCGCAGAAGGAAGACGAATCCTTTCGCGAAGACGAATCCCTTCGCGATTTCATGAGCAGGTTCAAACTCGTCATGGCTAAGGTTAGCGGAATAAGCGACAAAGCCGCCGTCGACGCACTCAGTAAGTCGCTCTGGTTCAAGTCGAAGTTTCAAAAGTGGATAACTCTCGAAAAACCACGGACGATCCAGGACGCGCTCCACAAAGCTACCGATTACATAACCATGGAAGATGAGACTAAAATCCTGTCTGAAAAGCATAAACTGACAAAAGCATCCGCAAAGGATGTCGCGTCCGAGCAAAAGCTGAAACAGAAAAACTCTCGTAACGACAAATTCGTCCATCACGAGGGACAGGATCTCCAAGGAGCGCACAACTACGCCGTTAACTCCGGATCGGAACAAGGGCGAACTACGGGAAACACGTGGTCAAGGAATCCGAACTACGACAAGAATTCCTTCTGCGATCTCCACCAAACCCGTGGGCACTCTACCGTGAACTGCAAAGTCCTCGGCGCGGGAGAACTCTCCGAGATAACCAGCGTCAAAGATCTCATCCGCGATTCAGATCGCCCTCCGAAAACGATAGGAACTCACAAGCGGAAACTCCGCCCCAAGGGAACTAGTTGGGCGAGAAACGCGGACCAAGGCAAGAAGATCATTGGAGAATCGCAGTATTACAACGATACCATCTCGTCTATCAAATCTTGCCAACGAAAGGCCGAAATTGGCTCGAGTTGGAAGGTACGCCGGATTACACTCCAAGGGGAGTGATCTCTTTCGACGAAGCAGAAACCAGCGGAATCGACCAACCGCATGCTGATCCCTTCGTCATTGACTTAGTGATAAGCGACCTAGAAGTCGCTCGAATCCTGGTTGATACTGGAATCACCGTCAACGTAATCTTCCGCAACACGTTGACACGCATGGGAATCGAATTATCGGAGGTCGAACCGATACCGAAGCCGCTGACTAGTTTCTCTGGCGAAACATCTATGACTCTAGGATCGATCCGACTACTGGTCGCAGCCAAGGAAGTGACGAAAATCTTCAACTTCGCGGTCGTCGATTTCCCAGCCATCTACAACGTGATCATGGGCACACCTTGGATAAATTCCATGAAGGCGGTGCTGTCGACTTATCACTTAGGCATCAAATTCCCGACCCCTACAGGAGTCGCAGCAATCTGGGGATGCCAAAGACAATCACGATCTTGCTTCTTAGCCGAACATAAGCTAAGGCAATTGGCGGTTGCAATCGTGAAACCGAAAGGGAAAAAGTACACACCACCGCCCGCAGAGAACGATCTGAAACCAGCAACGGTCGAGAAACACCAAGCTTCCGCACCCATCCCTTTTACCCAACCGAAGGAAACAAACCCGGACCAAGACACCGATCCAGCGACTAAAGTGATCGAAGAGTCTGCGACAGCCGAGTAAACATACTCGCACAAACAATCAGAACTACGAGATGGCTTGATATCCGAAAGGAATACGTAGGCAGCTCGCTTAAAAGACGAGTTCAGCTATCTCGCTTTCCAAAACGGGGGGGAGTGGGTGCGTATACGAGTATTCGTATACTCCCAAATTTTCAAAAAATAATTCGCTTTGTAATCGAAATTTTCAAAACTCTTTAATAAAGACAAAGTTAGAATATTATAAAATCTCTTTTACTATCGAAAACACAAAAAACAAATTCAAAACATCTGGAAATTATTTCCGCAGTAACAACTACTTAATCATTTCTAGGAAACTTCTACACCAAAATATATTCAGAAAGAACCGGCGAGACGTCGCCTAAAGTCTTAAGAAAAATATTTCACAAAAGTCCGTCCAAAACTATAAAAATAACAAACGCTCGGCGATTGGGCCCGTCGAGCACGCTAGCCGTCCTAAACAAACGCACTGACCCATTGGTCCGCATACATCCGACTAGAATAAAATAGCGCACCATAAAAGAAATCCAAATTTTTGGTCAGCTCTTCTGGGCAACTTAGAAATTGTTCCCGGTGAGATGCTCGGTTCCAACCAGACGAATCGTATAAGCCGACAACCTATCACGCATTCTAAAAACGAAAGCCGACTAGTCATCGCATAGCCTCAATCTGAAAGTAAACCTAGGTCTTGCCCCAAACCCAGCACACTGGTCTCTAACGTCTCAAGGCATGAATCGAGATCCTAAAGGCATGTCTCTTCGCCCACATATAAACACTCGCGAAAATCAAAACAATCGTAGTAAACGAACAAGACGATCTACATCAAGAGTTAGATGCAAGACGACAACTCGTATTCTTCCCTCTACATCCAAAACGAAACACTGATTTCATACTTAGAAAATATTTTTATTAAAAATTTTCATTCACATACACGCCGCCCAGCGGCAGGGATTCAAAGCCACAACGGCCAGTCCTGGAAAAACAACAAAATCAGAAAACAATAACGTCATACATCTAAATCATCAAACACGGACGCCGAGCTCTGGCCAACATTAGTATTAAACCACGGTTGATCGACTTCGCCACTCGCGTCCAGGATCTCAGGCCTGATTTCAACTGAATCCGGCAACACCACGATAGGGTTCCACTTATCCCACATGCGCGCCCTGAGATCAAATAGTTCAGGCTGCATATCTCTCCTCTGATCCAAGCGCTTCAACTGCATGGGATACTCTTTGGCATACGAGTAACCTGGTTTTGAGTAAGAGACAACCCATGAACAACACCGCAACACTAGAGGTAATCACCGTTGGCCCGTTGAGCGACCTCGGCATCTGAGTAACCGGTCGCAAACCGCTCACGATGGATCCTCATTTCTTCAGCAACCTCTCTTTTGCCTGCACGACGAGCGCGGCGAACTCTCTGATCAGAAAGCTCCTTAGCACAGTGAGCATTAACTGCACACTCAATCCTTACACGAGTTACTTCCCTCTCGACCATTTCTCCGGATTGGTGGGCCTCGATCTCCACCCGAAGACAAGAAACTTCTTTTTCCGCCATGTCCCCGTGAAACTCGGCAAGACGAGCTTCGGCGCAGCGGTCATTTAGGGCTCGGCTCATGGTCACAAGGCCCTATAAAAACAAAAGATAAGCGAAACTGTCCAATCATAAGTTGTTTAAATAAAACAAACCTCATTGGCTTGCTTGGATCGTCTGGCAAACTCCGGAACATGGTCAGGATCGCCACCCGGGAAGTTAGACGTTGATGATCTGCCTGCATTTTCCCAAACGCCTTAATCCGTCTGACTATGAAGGAAATCCTTCAGAATGTTGTCAGGAGAGGCGGCGCGATCAGATGCATCATCATCAACGGCCAAGTGCTTGTCTTTCCGAGATTTCGACCTATCACTCCTCGTCGAAGCCACATATGGGATGAATTCTCCTACGCATGGATCCTCTTCACAAATCGGAGAATCCGCATAAGGCCGAGACTGAAAAAGGGCAACCGCACGGCGTACCCGCTGCGGAGAAAAACTGTCCTAGCTAACTTCCCCGCATTGAAGCGAATCAGTGACAATAGAAAGATCCGCTGTATGCGGGGGTAAAGGAGGGTATTTCGACATGCAACAAGTGACTATCTCCGTGCGAGGACATAGGTTAACTCTCTGCATCGTCTCTTTGGGTTTCAGTAAACCCTCGAGATGATCAACACTGAGGATTATTCCTCACTCGTAACTTAGTGTCAATAGACCGACGAGTTGTTGCAAACCGCGCGGGTTTGACTGGCTAATCGACAGTCCGAGCCTAGGAAGATATCGAACTACGATTTCCGGAATCGGAATCCATAAATGACACTGCAATAGAAAAACGTTATAGCACGGAAAGAACCCGTCAGGCGCAGCCTTGTCACTCTGTCCGGCTAGCGGGAGGTTAAACTCGACTACCTCTGGAACTCGGCAAAACTTCCTAATAAATTCAAGACCATTGGGAAGAGACAAACTCAGACATTCGGGAGCTTGGTTGGCATCGAAGCTAATCAGGTGGCAGATGCCTTGAGTAGGCGCAGAAGCGATGTTTCGGGAACCAAAGAGGTTCAAGAGTTGAGTGGAGTCCTTGCTAGTCTAAGATTGTGTGCCACCACTGTAGATGGAGAGGCAGCTGGCCTCGAGGCTGTAGAGCAGGCAGATTTGCTTTGGAGGATACGCCAGGCGCTGGATAGTGATGAGGTTTTGCGTAAGCAGATCGAGATCGAGAGTATTGGATATCATACAGCTTCGAGTGGGATGTTTATGTTCCGAACAGAGTTTGTGTACCAGATAATGAGCAGTTGAGGAAGGAGATCTTGAAGCAAGCATACCACTCGAGTTTTTCTATTCACCCAGGAAACACCAAGATGTATAGATATCTGAAGCGTTATTACCACTGGCCTGGTATGAAGAGGGATGTTGCTACTTTTGTATCACGGTGTCAGACTTGTCAGATGGTTACGGCAGAGCATCAGGTGCCTAGCGGGTTATTGCAAAACCTGCCATTACCAGAGTGGAAATGGGACATGGTGACTATAGATTTTGTGACGGGGTTGCCGACCACCACAGGCCATATGGGTAATCGTGGAAAGACTCACCAAGTGAGCTCATTTCCTCGCAGTTAAGACGACTGACAAAGCTGAGCAGTTGGCAAATATGTATATCAGTGAGATTGTTAGACTGCACGGAGTACCTGTCAGCATTGTATCGGATCGGGATGTTAAGTTCACGCATTTTGGAGAGCCTTTCAGAAGGCACTGGGGACCAAGGTCCACATGAGTACCGCTTATCAACCGCAGACAGATGGTCAGTCAGAGAGGACTATCCAGACCTTGGAGGATATGTTGAGAGCTTGCGTTTTGGATTGGGAAGGAAGTTGTTTGAAGTACTTACCTCTGGCAGAGTTTGCCTACAAAAATAGTTATCATTCGAGTATTAAGATGGCACCATACGAGGCTCTTTATGGTAGGCCTTATCGCACACCACTTTGTTGGACAGAAGTGGGGGAGCGACGAGAGATAGAACCAGCAATGGTTCAAGAGACGGTAGAGCAAGTTGAGATGCTCAATAGACGGCTTAAGGAAGCCCATGATCGTCAAAATAGTTATGCAGATAAGCGACATAAGGACTTGGAGTTTCAGGTTGGCGACCTGGTATACCTTAAGATGAGAACGTTTCAGGGAGGATCTACGACCCGGAAGCTGAAGAAGCTTAAACCGAGATATATGGGACCTTTTCCTATTTTGGAGCAGATTGGAGCAGTAGCTTACAGATTGCGTCTTTCAGCAGAGTTATCCGATTTCCACGACGTGTTTCACGTGTCAGTTTTGAGGAAAGTCGTGAGAGAGCCATAGCTCATTCTGCAGCAGCCGCCCAGCGACCTTGGTAGAGATTTATCTGCACTATGTCAGCCAGTAGAGATTGTGGATCGACAAGTGAGAGCGGATCAGGGAATGATGACCATGATGGTTAAGGTTCGTTGGGAGAGAGACAGGATCCAGAAGTAGACCTGGGAGTCTGAGCCGCAGATGAGGATTGATTTTCCAGAGCTGTTTCGAGATGTTATCGGTGAATCGACTCTTGACTCGAATTCGGGGACGAATTCCATATTAGTGGGGGAGAATTGTCATGACCCACCTCCAGGCCCATCATTTTTGGCCCATGACGAAGGCCCAGTCGCAGAAGCCTAAGGTACTTCTTTTATATACAAAATTCTCTAGCTTTGTTTTCTTCACCTGCAACCAAGAAAAGAAAAAAAAAAGAGTTAGGGAAAGTTAGAGAAGAAAAAGAGTTTAAGTGAGAGATTGATGTTTGCATGTAGAGGCTGAGCCACCAGAACTCGTCGCCGGAGCTACCACACGCGAAGAACACACTGAGATCGTCACCACCGACCCCCAGCCTAGGTAACCACCGGAAACCATAACCTTTTTCGAGTTAGTTTTGATCCTTTTAGTAAATCAACAATAACTTCCTAACCGTTGAGAATCTCATGCATGCAAGGCTAGCACCGTGTTCTACTCGTCGAGAAAAAGCCGTAGACCCCAAAAACACCGCGATCCGACCCCGCACGAGCCGTCACGCATCCGCCGAAGTTGAGCTGCCGCTCGCGCGTGAAGTCCACGCGCCACCGCGTCCTCGCTGGAGCCACCGCAGCCGGCCGCCATTCGTCCGCCGCCGGGAAGCCGCCGCCACCGCATCTCCGCCGTCCGTCCGCCGCCAGTGACCGCCGGTAAGCCGCCGCCCTTCTCGCCGGACCGGTGACCGGAGTCCGGTGACTCGCCGGCGACTCGGTCAACTCGGCCGGGTTGACTCGGCGAGTCAACCGTTGACTCGGTCAACCGGTTTAGGCTGGTTAGTTTTGGTTATTGTTTGGTTAGTTAAACCGGCGGTTAAAATCAATTAGAAATCGGTTAGGGTTAAACCGATCAATTAAAGTAACTGATTTTGGTTAAGTGTAACCGGATTGAAATCGATTGGAATTTGCTTCAATTCAATTGAAATCAGTTAAGGTCAAACCGATTTGGTTTAGTCAATTGATTTCTGGTCAAGGGTTGACCGGGTTGACTTTGACCTGCGAGTTGACTTTTTGTCTAATCCATCCGAAACCCGTTTTAATCCGTTCGAAAGTCGTTCTGACTCGATTTTCGATCTGATTTCAGATTTGGAGTCTATTTGAGCATCAGGAGTTCATAGACATCACTTCTCTTCATTTCTAAGGTGAGGGCTACTCCGTTTAAACCCCGAACTAGTTTAGTACTGCTATTATGAAAAGTCTAGATTCGAAACATGTTCCGTCTCTATGAATAGAGTCTTGCTTGTTTATTTTATTTTTGATTGTTAAAATGGAACTACGATAATAGAGGATTCAACGATTGTGTGAAATGTTTGACGCTGAGCATTGTTATATATATGTATATATATAGTTACATAGTAGGGACTATGTGATGTGGGCGGGGGTTCAGAGATGTCTGGACTAGCGACGCCGCGGGTTTTGTGCGGGGGCCCAGAGACGTGTGAGCTAGCGCTGCAGCGGGTATTGGGCGGGGGTATAGTGAGGTACAGCGACGCCACGGGTTTTGTGCGGGGGTACAGAGACGTTTGTACTAGCGACGCAGCGGGTGGTAGTGCGGGGGTACAGAGACAGACTGTACTAGCGACGCAGCGGGTGGTAGTGCGGGGGTACATAGACAGATTGTACTAGCGACGCAGTGGGTATGTATATCCTTATAAGAAGATGCGTGGTGCAGGGAGTAGCTATGTACTATGAGCGCATGGGTGATAGTTGGTAGTTGGTAGTTGACTAGTGTACTAGATTTGCATCGTGTGTTCTGTGTGGTGTTCTATCACCGTGTTTGATTCATGCTAGAGCTAGGCCTACATAGTCGTAGTGCTATGTACTGAGTTAGTGGTTTGAGGTTTAGCACCTCATACCTCACTGAGCGACTCCCCTGTTGCTCACCCCTCCTTTCTTTTCCCCCTTGCAGGTGAGACCGACGAGCAGGAGTGATTCTATCGGACCGGTGCTATTTGGGCTTTTGGGCTTCTATCATATCCTATCATATTTCATCGTATTTTATCGTTATTGGGCTTATAAGCCTTTGGACTTTTATAGCATATGCTGTTTCGTATTTTCACACTTTCAGTTTATGTCGTTATTTATATTTCGGATATTATGTCGTATTGTGAATTTCCGACGTGGATGATGACTTTTTGGTATTTGGTAATAAAGACTTATGTTATTATTATTTGCTTATTTTATTTATAATATTTTCGAGAAGTCGGGTGCTTCACTTTTGTTGGCGTTTAGGTTGATATGCAAAACTTTAAGCATGCTGGTAGTTCAGCCGTTGATGTAATGCAAGCTATGTCATCTTCTATAATCTTGCTTACGTTGAAGGTAAAATTATCTTCTCCCAGTGATTAGCTTTTATTCTCGCTTAACCACATATCTTGAGTCTATTAAACCTTTTGGGTCTTCTATTGTAATCTGTCTTCAGTTACTTAGTACAACACCCTTGTTTATATGTATTAAGCTCATTTATGTTGACGGCGAATTTTACTATCATGGAATGAAATGAATTCTCTAGTGGTCGAAACATGGCGGATCTAGGAGAACTTTTAACAGAAATTGGTGGAATTGTCCCTAAATACATCTTATATTTGTCATCTAACCTTCCAAAATAGAAACTATTTTGTCTGACCATTATACCCTATCTCATTATCTCTCTCTTCTCTTCCCTATCTTCTAATCTCTTTATCTCTTACACATGACATATTTATGCTTTCAATTTTTCATCATAAATCTCTATTTTTTACTCTGATTCTTTTGACATCCATATTGCTAATGTTATTATCTCACACTAATTCTATTATTTCTAATTTCAAATTTTGATATATACATTCTTTTATTTGGATAATATGTAAGTTAGCAGCTATTTCATTATTTATCCGTTATTATTATATTTTAATGAATTTGTAACCGATACATAGAGTGTTAGCTGTTATAAATAGGATTACGGCTACTTGTTAGATAATTGATTAGCGGTTAATATATGTATTTTTATGATAATAGTATTGTTAACATGCTAACCTGTTTGTTAGCGATTTATTTAACACATTAATAAATAGACGTAACCCGATAACAAAATTTGTAGCATGTTAAGATTGTCAATTTGTTAACAATTTTTATATCATGTAAAAATTGATAAATGTCTCTTAGTGTTCAGTTAACATAATGTGTATCAGATATATCTAGAGTTACATGTTTTCGATAAAGTAAGAGGGCATTTTCGTCCACACAGTGTCAAAAGGTTACTCCTTTTTGGATTATCCACAACCATGGACATTAGGCCAATTTGGATCTTCTTTAGGTACATCACACCAATTCTCTCAACTTTTAATGGGAGGCAAAATTTCAAAATTTTTAAACTAGACAGAGGCATTATCATAATATTTGAGCTAATTACTTCAAAAACTCAAGATTTGAACTGAATGCTTAAACAAAATTAAAAATTAGATGGGAAGCTACATCCGCCTATTTATGTAACAGCAAAGGAAAAGGTTTTGCTTGAAGATGTCAAGGTTTCTTACACTACAAGAAACTCGTCCATTACTAGGACGGGTTTTCCTCGTTATTTCCTAGTAAATGGCCCTTTACTAGGAAATAACGAGGAAATAACAAGGAAACGCGTTTCGTCAAAACACGTTCGTCGTAAAGCCTTTTTTCTCGTAAGGTCCTAGCAAATTTACGAGGAAACGTTTCCTCGTAAAGGTGTGGTTAGCGTTTCCTCGTAAGGTCCTCGTAGGCTTTCCTCGTAAGCTCGTAGTAAGCTTTTCCTCGTAAGCTCGTAGTAATACATTACGAGGAACTTACTAGAATTAATTACGAGGACATTACTTGGAAACTTTACGAGGATTTTGCTTCTAAATATTTTATTCCCTATTAAAAATAATTATAAATATAAGTAATTTTTGAAAAATAAAAAAAATCAAATTATAAATAAAAATAAAAAACAAAAAAAAAATATTTTATAAATAACTAAATAATATACAATGAGGTTTTAAAATTCATAATATAGAATTAAAAATAAAAAAACTACGGACGCTGGTCGTGAAATTGCCGAACGAACTCGTCCTGGCTCGCCAAATCCTGCTCCTCTCCAAAGTTGGTTGCCGGCTGTAACTGTGTTGGTGGATGCTGTTGAGTTGGAGTCCCTCCGTGTTCCTGTCTCTGATGCAACATCTCCTCCAACTGCGGGTTTCCAACCGCCAAAATGTCGAGGACATCTGTGAGAGAAGTCACATGCTCGGTGAGCGAACTCACATGAAACTGCGTCGCCTGCAACTCCGAGCGCAGCTGAGCATTGACATCGTGCTGCTCCTGATGATAAGACGATGTCGCTGCAGGGACATCGTTAACCGAGACAATCCCGACGATACGCCCCTTTTCCTAGGGGCGACCTGTAAATAAAAATATTAATAACATTAAGAAAAAATTTAAATAAATATTAAAAATTAATAGTAAAAAAAATTATTTACCTCCTCGTAAATCTTATCCACTTCAAGAGTGGATAATACGACTGGAGTCCCAGTCTGCTGAGTCAGCTGGGTTTGGCGTTTGTCAACTCGGGCAACAACCTCGTTGTAGATCCGCTGGGAAGCCGGATCTACAAACTGCCCAGCCTTGTTCCGGTGAGTCCTCTTGTAAAGGTCTTTCAGAGATGGAAGAACTCCTGTCTCTTTAGCCGAAAAGTAATTTTTAAAATTAAATATTAATTTGGAATATTCAAATAAAATAAAAATTAAATAGTTTTTAAAAATCATCTTACCATGTCTAGACGAACTCCCTCGTGAGGTTTTCGACCCGTGGTGTGAAGCATCTTCGTGTTGCCATGCTCGTCTCTGGTCATGCGGTTCCCGTAGTTTGTGTGGGAGGTTCTGACCGAGTCCGGCAACCCCCAATAGCTGATGAGGCCATCCCACACCGTGGTTGTGAGGCAATCGGGTTTCCCATCCTCGTAACCATCCACCTGATTTAAAAAAAAAAATTAGAATTAAAGTCAATAATATTTTAAAACTATATATATATTATAATTTATAAATATATACCTGATAGTCGCCCTTCCAGTTGTAGACCATTTCGAGCAATCGTGCTCTTGCCTTGCCCTCAAACTCCTTCTTCACCCGCTGGTGAATCCCAATAGACCAACGATAATTTTGCTGTAACCAGAAAAAATAAGAGACGGATTAGTTCAATAATATTAATAACTTAAAATAATTAAAAATAAATTAAGTTGATCATTAAACTTACAGCGAATGATTTGAACCACGTCTTTTTGTGTGGCTCGCCGTCTTCTTCCAGTTTGGAGCTGCATCGGGAAAGTATCCCTTGATACAGTCTGTGACGCTAGTTGCGACACATCCGTCAAGACCAAACCTAGAAAGACACAAAATAAATCATTAATTAGATTAATTTGTAAATATTTTGTTAATTAATAAATAAATTAAAAAACTTTTTAAAAATTAAAACATACCATAATACGTTTTGGCCTCCCGTCGGATAGGATATAACTCTGGCAGCCCTTCTCTGTATGGAAGGACTAAAATATCCTCCACCGTGTACACCGCAAAGGGTGCGTTCGGCGGCACCTGCAAATCGGGATTAACCCCGACCGGTGGAGGAGGAGGAGGAAGTGGTGGAGGAGGACGTGGTTGCCGGGACGCCGTAGAAGCTCCCTGAGTCTTGGGAACAGCGTCACGATCCGGAATCGAAGATGAACCGGGAGCTGACGAAGATGAACCGGGAGCTGACGAAGATGAACCCGGAGCATCCTGACGCCCAAAAATATCTCCGTAGTGACTTCCCTCGAGAGACGACGTCCTCTTACCAGCAGCCCTAGCAATCTTGCTCTGTCTAAGCATCTATATTATAAAAAAAAATCAAAACATTAATTGCCATATAATTTAAAAAAACAGTAAAAAAAAGTAAACCAACCTAATCTAAATTACCTAAAATAACCACCTAATCTAAATTACCTAAACTAACCACCTAATCTAAATTCCCTAAACTAACCACCTAATCTAAATTCCCTAATCTAATCACCTAATTACGAATTAGAGAGAACCTTTAGAGGATTCAGAGAGAAGCTTACTAGAAAATGAGAAATCGGATTGCTCGAGTATATATAAGGAATTTTGTTTCCTCGTAAAGCCCTAGTAACGTTACTAGGGCCTTATGAGGAAATATCTATGCCCGTGTTTTTATTTCCTCGTAAGGTCCTAGTAATAACATTACTAGGATCTTACGAGGAAAACGCTTTACAAGGAAATAGCTATGTCCGCGTTTTTTTTCCTCGTAAAGCCCTAGTAATACCGTTACTAGAACATTACGAGGAAACGGCTATGCCCGCGTTTTCTATTACTAGGGATTTACGAGGAAAGAGTTTATAAATCCCTAAACTCGAAACCCCAAACCACAACTTTCTTAACTTATAACCTCTTCTACAACCAAACTCCTAACCTCTTCTACACGTAAACCCCAAATACAAATTGATTTTGTGATTAAACAAACTTAATACATATATAATCCAAATTCATTTTTGTGATTAAACAAACTTATAAACATACATAATTCATTCGGATACATTGTCGTAATCTGTTGAGACATCATCATTTTCTAAAAACTCGTCGTCTACAACTTCGTCCGTGGAGTGATCAGGAACAACTTGGTATTCACGATTATGCGGATCAATGAGTAGGAACTCATCAATTTATGCTTCAGCTTCCTCGATCTCATTGGTGTTTTCTTCTTGTAATGGTGGTTCTTCTCCAGCGATTATTCGTCGTCGAGGTGTAACTTTGATAACAGCTAACCAGTTTCTTCCCGAGGTAGTAATCTGAGGGTATGGAATGAAGCAAACTTGATCTGCTTGGGAAGCTAATATGAAAGGCTCGAACTTGTTGTACCTACGAAAATAAATATCAGTGTAAAAATTAATTAATACTGGAAACCTTGAAGCTCGTTTCCTTGTACATACTTTCGGTGAAAAGTAGTACGAAGTGAAATGTGATGTTTCTTCCGTCAAACTTCCCGCAACAATAGAACCTTCAACTCTTGCTAGGTTTTGGCTTTTCCTTTCAAAGTTTTCATGGCCCTTTCATACTGATACATCCATCCATAATGCACGGGTTCACGAAGTAATGCCTCATACGGGAGGTGGACAACTAGGTGTTCCATGACGTCGAAAAAAGTAGGCGGAAATATTTTCTCCAAGTTGCAGATTAAGACGGGGATGTTTTCATGAAGTTGTTGGAAAACTTCCACTTTAAGAGTGCGGGTGCTCAGATCCCTAAAAAATGCTCAAATTCCTTATATATATACGAAAATAAAAATTATCCACATTAGTATATATATATATATAAATAAATTAATCATGTCATCGTATTATATTAATTATTTACCTGAAAGTGCTTCATGCACTTTTACCGGTAGTAGCTCCGCAAACGCAAAGGGAAGTAGTCGCTGCATAAAGACATGACAATCATGGCTCTTCATCCCGGAGAACTTTTGCCCTTTCTCAACACATCTTGAGAGATTTGAAACATACCCAGGGAACTTCACTTCTGAAGCCACCCAGTTGAACAACGCAGACTTTTTTTCTGATGAAAGTCTGAATATTGGAACTAGAACTTGCCCATTGATTTTTATATGTAGCTCACTCCTTGAGCAGATATCGGGTAAGTCCAACCTTGATTTTACGTTGTCTTTCGTCTTCCCTAGGACATTCAATATAGTGTTCATGATGTTCTCAAAAAAGTTCTTATCTATATGCATCACATCGAGGTTGTGGCGCAAAAGAAGATCTTTCCAATATGGCAATTCCCAAAATATACTCTTTTGTGCCAATTGTGCTGAACACCATAAGAATCAGGCATATTACTGGGAACATGCCAATTCCCACCACGAGGAGCTGTTTCTAGAGCACCGTAGTAATCGATTTGCGCTTCGATTTGTTCTCCAATTAAATATGGAGGAGGAATGTCTCTAACAACCCTTTTGTGCCTTAACAATTTCTTGTTTCTTCGGTATGGGTGGTAAACGGGAAGAAATCGACGGTGACAATCAAACCAACTAGTCTTCCTACCATGCTTCAACTGAAACGCATATGTCATTCCATTACAATTTGGACAAGCTAATCTCCCACGTGTAGTCCACCCAGACAACATACCATATGTAGGAAAGTCACTTCTGGTCCACAAAAGCATCGCTCGCATCGTAAAGTTTGTTTTCGTTGAACAATCATATGTCCTCACCTCTGTTGACCACAAATCTTTCAACTCTTTTATCAGTGGTTGTAGAAAAACGTCGAGAGATCTTTTTGGATGTTTTGGACCAGGTATTAATATGCTCATGAATAGAAACTCTCGTCGCATGCACATCTCCGGTGGCAGGTTATATGGTGTAAGAAAGACCGGCCACAATGAATATTGTCTCCCAGACAATCCAAATGGACTAAATCCATCAGTACATAATCCAAGATACATATTCCGTCTATTGCTAGCGAAATGTGGATGTACATTGTTAAAATGTTTCCAGGCTCTGCATCTGATGGATAGTCATCTCTTCATCCGTCTGAGTATGCTCGGCGTGTCATCTCATCCCTCCAACAGTCTCCTCAGATTGGTACAATCTTTTCAATCTGTCTATGATTGATAGGTACCACATCCTTTTGCACGGTACCTTATTACGCCCTCTACCTTGCGGTTTGAATCGTGGCTTCTTACAAAATCGACATTCTTCTAACTTCTCATCATCTCCCCAATAAATCATGCAGTTGTCGATGAAAACGTCTATCATCTCCGAGGGCAATCCAAGACTATATACCAATTTCTGAATCTGATAATAAGATTCAGCAGACACATTGTCTTCTGACAAATACTCTTTAAACAAGTCTGCCCATGCATCCATACAATTTTCAGGCAGATTGTGATCGGTTTTAATACTCATCATTCTAGCAGCCAACGACAATTTAGACAGACATTCACTACAACCACTATAAATTGGCTCATTTGCAGCATCTAACATTTCATAAAACTTTTTTGCATCTAAGTTAGGTTCTTCAACTTCATCATCATCATGAGTTACAAAGGCATCACCTACCATATCATGAACCCTATCACAATCTACCATTTGTTCCTCTTGGTGATGATAACTACTTTCACTACGCAAATGATCAACCGATTCAACCTGAAAATTTCTATTACTACTGCTACCTTCATTCCTACAACTAGCATCGTCTTCTCTATGTTGATACCAAATATAATAATATGGCATGAAACCTCTATTTATTAAATGCTTCCAAACATTTTCACGATGACCTAATTTTGTATTGCAGCATTTCGGACAAGGACAGAACATCTTACCACTTTCCTGCGTGAGTGGTGTAGAATCTGCTTGATGCATAAACGTCTACAACCCTTCGAGATATTCATTCGTCACCCTCCCATTATTATCTCTGTGTGAATACATCCACTTCCGCAACTGGAAAATATTTCTCGGACCGGACTTTTTTTGTGTTTGATCAAGCTTATAGCTGATTATTTTTTGGTGTGTTTCAAATGAATCACAATTGTGGTATTTATAGAAATTTTCGAATCTGAGCATTTACTAGGAAATTGCTAGGAAATATAGGTACAAAATATGTTTTTGATTTAAATTCCTTATTTCCTTTCCAGTTCCTCCTAATTTCGTAGTAACAAATTTGTTCCTCTTAAGTAGTAACACTTTACTAGGACTTTACGAGGAAACTAACTTACTACGGGCTTACAAGGAAATGTACTACTGCCACGTAATTTCCTCGTAACATTACTACGGTGTTACGAGGAAATATTTTTCTCGTACCTACAAGGACCTTACGTGGAAAAGTAGTTTCCTCATAATTTTGAAGTAATTTCATAGTAATTTTACGAGGAATTATTTTCCTAATAAAATTTCGTAGTAACTTCTTAGTTTTCTTGTAGTGTTACCAAGAGTAGCAGCTATGCAGGTAAGGGAACTTCTTCACTATCATCTTGTTTATTCCGGTTCAGAGATTCAATATGTATTATCTACTCTATTCTGATATTGATTTGGGGTAAAACGCAAGCAAACAGGTTACAGATTTTAGCATGAAGACACACATAATACAAATAACTCGGACACCAGCCTTCACAAGCAGCTTTGACTTCACAACAACTGTACAAAGAAAAAAACTGATCTTCCTTAAGAGAACAAATTTGTTCTTTTTGACTACAACAACTATTCTTACCAAGAATAGATTTGCTAACACGTTGTCTTTTCCATATCTTTTTTCAAACCAAAGATTAAAGTGAGATTCGCACTTCTTAACGAAACGTTAACTCTCGCGGTGGTTGATTACATAGATACCCTTAATGAAATGTTAGATTTTAAGATTATTATTAAATTTTTTATTTAGTTTCTGTTTTTACCTTTTTCCAAATAACATATATAATAAAAAAGAAATATTTCTAAAATTTTAAAACAAAAATATATGTATATCATATAACTTTATTAAAAATGAAAGTTCACAAAATAGTAACACCCCCATCTATCTATCTATCTATCTATCTATCTATCTATCTATCTATCTATCTATCTATCTATCTATCTATCTATATAATCTAGAGTTTCCCTCTTTTTCCTTAGGTCACGTCACTAAATAAGTGATTCTGGGCACCCCACGTGTCAGGTAACACTAATTCGCAGCGTTTCATTTAAGTTATTCTACGCACTGATGGGCATTGTCTTCTATTTGGGCCTTACTTTTGCACAATTGACCCAGCCCGTCAAGAAGTTCTAAGTGTAAACGCAACGACGTGTTATAATATTAGAGCAGCTGCAACGGGGGTTGAACACCAATCCTTGGCAGTGAAACCTAGGCAAAATTGAATAAAAAAATAATATGTTAATTCAGAAAGTTAAGGATGAATCCTTATTCAAGGACTTTAAGAGGTTGATCCTTGCTGACGTGGCGGGTAAATTGGGCATGAATGTGCGATGAGAAGAAAAAAAAAAATTCATTCTCGCGATGGAAATAAAAAAAAAAATCTCCAGAGACAAAGGCGATAGAAAAGGGGAAAAGGCGACGGCTGTGTGCAAACCTCCTCCTCCGTTCTACTCCTCCGCTATCCTCCTCCACCACCCTCCTCTGATTCCTCATCAACCGCACAACCTCCTCATCCTCCTCCCCACCAGATTTGTTTTGATTGATTCACTCTCAAAGTCTAAACCTTTTAATCAAAGGAAGAAGATGGTGTTTGTTACAACTGCAGAAATCTGTGACGCGAATCAAGACCTGATTCGGAGTAGTGAGCTCAGAACAACGGATGGACAGTAGTTAGGTTTCCCTCACTCCCCTTTTAACCAAACTTTAAGGCTTTCTGTCTCCTCATCTCTTACTGTGACTTCTCTTCGAGTAGATTTGGAAGTGGTTGCCTTCAGGTCAATGGAGACGCAGAGACAACAAGAGTCATGGACCTGCTCTGTCACTGAGACGCTTCTAATCCTCGTTGGAAAGAATCTGACTTGTCTTCTCCTCACGGTATACAACAGTTTCCTTAATTTCTCAGATTTATCTCTTATTTCACTTTGTCTTTTGTTGGATTTTTCGAATCTATCCTGTAGATGTCTCTGTGTTCCGATGTCTCTGTGTTCCTGAATCCAAGGATTATTAGATTTTTCATACTCAGATTTCTGCTTTAGGGATAAGGTTTTGGCTTTTTTTTTTTGAATTTAGACAAGCACTTTAACTTCTGTCTTTAATTAGTTTGAGATGGGTCTTTGGACAATTGCAGTTGAATGCAGATTTGAACAATGTCAAGTGTACACTCTCTGTTTCACTTTTACTTTTTGTCAATTTAAAAAAATGTGTTTGGATGATGTTATAAGAAAACAAAAGAGTACTTGTGGTGGATGGTGGAGGGAGCCAACGATGTGCGAATGTGCGATACTCGGAGGCAACCCTGTGGTTCAATCTCAGAACAACGGATGGGCGGGAATCATTGTGAACGGATGCATCAAAGACGTTGATGAGATCAACGGTTGTCATATTGGAGTCAGAGCTTTGGCTTCTCATCCAATAAAGGCGAGTAAGAAGGGACTTGGAGAGCAAAGAGTTCCAGTTAATATTGCAGGGACTCGGATTTGTGATGAAGAACTAAATGGTTTAGTCTTCTTGTGTGTTTTCTGTTTCAAAGAGCAAAGTCGAAGGGATGACCTAGAATCTCTTGGATATGTGCTTTTGTATTTCCTAAGAGGCAGGTGTGTTGACTTCTCCCACTCTCTACTGTGCGGCATAATTGTTTTCCTAATCTATTTAATACAGACTTGATTTAAGTTATTTATGTTTATGTGGTTATATGTAGGATTATATTTCTGCCGCTATGGGCTTTTCATGCAGTTGTTGCAAGAGGAAGGTTCTCCCTTCCTGCTCATGTTGCTCCCCGTAACCGTCATGTATGCCCCTTTTTTACTTACTTCTTTTAGCAGTAGATCCTATTGATATTACTACGTTTTGTTTATGATCCCTTTTTGTTTTCTACAGTGGGCTCCATGTCATGCTGTTGTTGCCACACCTTTGCTTGTGGCATTCGAATTGCTCCTCTGTATATACCTCGATAGTTCTTATGGTAAATATAAGCTCTACCTTCATATGTCACACTACCGGGGTTTGTTTGTTTGTTTGTGTGGTGGTATATAAAGCCTTTAGTGATTTAGTTTCTTTGGAATGGGGACAGATTGATATTTGTAGATACTTAATAAAAATGATCGCTCTGATTCGCAGAGCTTCATATTGCTACCAATACTTATGGTTAAGTTGGTGAACAACAAATTTTTAATTCCTAAGGACTCTATAATGGATAACACCATTGGAGACACAATTTGGACTTGAGTCCTTAACTATTTGAAAAAGGAAAAAAAGACTTTAATAAAGGTTAAGGACTCCAATGGTAGTAACACCATTGGAGTTGCTCTTAGGGTTAGACTAGTTTCATCGCCTCCGTTCTTGATCGAGTCACATCCTGAGTTCTGATAGCTTTCTTTCTTCTTCTTCTTCATATCAATCACAAAAGCTATCAGTTACAGATTCATCCTATTAAATTCCATCTTAAATCATTTACCCACAATCCACCTTGAATGTGAGTGTCACTCATGCATGGCGGTGGAATTGCAACTATAAAAAGGGTAACCTGGCTACTTGACGAAGATGGGTCATAGAAGTATATGGTCTCTTCTGGACAAAGATAATTAAAGCCTTGAAAGCCAGCAGGGGTCTTCCAATTATTGGAAAGTTTGTGGTGACTGTTTGTTTTGGCTTATTTAGTATCATTAGAATCCATTTTTAATTCTTTTTATGATTGTTTTTTTGTGTTGTTTGCTTGATATTCGAGATCTCAAGTATACAGTTTGTTCAGTTGTTGATGTCATGCACAATATGGCGTCTTCCATATCCTCTCTGATATCAAAGGTAAATTTATTTCTTAGGAATTATAACGAGCTTATGACTTATGAAACTTATCCTCTTATGGCTTCTCTGTGAAATGGACGGACAGAACTCGATATATAGTAGGTGGTGCTAATATGAGAGGGTGGTCTGAGAAGATGAGTGATGATGAACTTGAGATCGTGAGGAGTGCTGGAGTTGTGCTCTTTCAAAGAGAGATCCCATACTCCATCAACATTCAAGTTGCTAAGGTTTGTATCAAGTTTTAAAATTTATATGATTCCAATATTGATGTCATTCAAAGGATGCATCTTTAGGTTTAGATAAAGCAATGGTGTCGTGAAGATATACTAGAATTTAAAAAATCTTCTCATTCGCTCACTTGAAATCTCAGCTATACCTTCTTTGCTGGTTGCTTTTTATTAGGCAACATAGATAACCCGTTACGTTTCTCTCATTTTAGTTTGTCATCTCCACATTTCTTGCTCCTTCACTCTTCGTTTAGATTCTAGTTTTACATTTCCAGCTTTAAACTACACAGCCTGCTATAACACAGCATGGATTCTCAAGTTGCATGTATGCCTGAATGTATGGCAATGTATAGAAAAGGATTAACAAATGATCATAGTATGTGATTTGAGGTTTGGCTTTTTCAATACATACTCTTGGGTTGGATATTCCGTTCAAATGTCCATCTCTGTTCTCCGTCAAATTGAATAAGCCAAGTATTTTCAAAAAACATCCACGAGTTGTGAAAGAGGAATAAGAAATGGATCCAAAGCTTTTATGGAGAGAGGTTCTTCCGGCCATATGGATGTAACACCTTGAAACCTCCTTTTTTGTGAAGATTATGGATCGATTTTTCTCAAGTTCATGTTTTTAAATGTTTGGTTTGTGATTTTTGTTTTGATTTCATTGGGTAATATGATTTAGTTCAGATGTTTCACGAGTGTGAAATAAATGGATTCCAGACCCGACATTAAGAATTATTTTTTCTTTAGAAGAAAACAGGAATGTAAATGCTTTGTATTAACAACGGTTGTAGTTTTTTTGGGTTTTGTAACTTTACAGTAGTCATCATTGGTGGTGGTGTATAAAAGGTATATGCAACTGCGTATTTAGAGACTGATACACCCACTAAAGAGATGAGTCATTGTCAGATGATGGAATCAATTAAGGGATCGGAGGAGCTTTGGCTTAAAGGATGGAGATGGTCTGCTTCATTGTCATTGTCATATTTTCTCCTAAAAATAATAATTTATACGATGCAAAAATAGATTATTCATAGTCAACATCTACAAGTATATCATATCACTTAAACATAATTTTTGAATTCAAAAGCTTCTGAAATGTTTAATATATAATTTAACTATTTTAATATCTAAATATATACATAGAATTTCCATGAATGATCGCTGTTCAAAATTCACTTAAACATACGTTAAAACTTTATTAAATGTGTTTTTTTTTTTGAAATTGTAAGATACATAATTTAAAATATCTTATAAACATTCACTTTAGATCGAGGGCTCTAAATGTTAGTATATGAGATTAAACCTTAAGAACTACGATATCATACGAAAATAGTAACATAGATCACAAGTAAAGTATACTCCGCCCGTAGGGCGGGCCGACCCTAGTTAATATATATTTTAAATAACATCGAATATATTTTCACAAAAATAAAAATATATCTGTTCATAAACATTCTAAAATTTATCAGTTACACTTTCTAATATTTTTTTAGAAATCAACATATAATTTGATAAATATTATGAAAATACATGTATATTTAAGCGAAAAATAAAACTAATTTGATTTGACTTAACTAAAATAAAGAGTAGATAAATATTATGAAAATACATGTATATTTAAGCGATAAATAAAACTAATTTGATTTGACTTAACTAAAATAAAAAGTAATTATACTTCCATTTTAATTTAAAAATATATTTAACTCAATATACTCACAACATGAATGATTCGATTAATCTAATTTATATCCAAAATTATGCATCTAACTACAATAAGAACATATAATTTTATAATAATAATAAGCTATTTGATTTTATACATATAAATTAGAGGTTGACTCAAAGCAAATTAAAAAGAAAAACAAAATATTAACCAATTACAATTTAATTCTATTGTAGAATATCTATATATGCACGAGACTTCAAAATATTATCATTATATTCATTTATGTAATTTTTAATCAAACACTTCAGCTTATTATTTATTTAATTTTAAGCACAATATATATTAAGTTATACATAATTTAACTATAATATATTTACATATCTAAGAATATAGTTACATATATAAGACAATAACCAACCAAAATGAAAAATAAGAAAATTAATTAAAGTTTTATTATATATAGAATAAAAATATTACACCTGAATTCGAAAAATAGATATTATCCGATATACCAAATTGATAACCAAACCGACTATTAATCCAAAAATTAATTAAACCGAAAATAATATATCCAAAGTCATATGTATAATTAAAATAATATAATTTTTGTTAATATAAATTATACATATAAATTTATTCAAAACTAAAACTAAATATCAATCAATTATTATAAAGTTTTATTTTATGAATATTCATACCCGTGCATGAGCACGGAAAAATCACCTAGTACTCAATACTTGTCTTATCTTGTACGAGTAATGAAAATTTTGACTTGTAATTGACTTGTCAAAAACGAGTACTTGTTATAGTGAGTACTTACTAATAAATAAGTTACTTGTAGTTATTTGTTATATTCTATTACTTGCTATTTGTGAGTGTTTATAAATTACGTGCAAATATTTATGAGTTACTTGTGAGTAATATAAATGTAATTTTAAGTATTTAAAAATTACTTGATGAATAATGCTATACCGAAAAATTGAAAATAGGAATTTTTGTATAAGGAACAAACACGATAATTAATATAAATAAAATATTTGTACATAATATAAACGATAAAAATGAAAAAAATATAAAATATTTCTAATGGAAAATTATTTACTTCACACAATAACAAAAACATATTTTCTAAGCAAGTAACAAGTTGTATCAAGTCGAGTATTTATTTTTTTACATACTTGTTACTTGACTTGTACTTGCGAATATCTAAATTATACTACTTAATATTCGACTTGACTATGACGAATCCTTGAAAAAACGAGACGAATACAGGGCGAGTAATGAGTTTAAGGCGAGTAACATGTATTTATGCCCAGCCCTAGTTTTGTATACAAAAGTTTTTTTCTAAAGGTTCTTTGGCTTGTGTACATATACTGATTTTGTCTTTTTTTAGTTCTAGACTTGTAGCCATTCTTTCTGTATGTTAACATGTCTTGTCGTTACTTGCTTCCGTGCATTGACGCGTTGATGTCTTTTTCCCTAGTAGAGATTCATCAGCACACAAACACTACTTTTCTACACTTATCTCTCTACCTGTACCGACAAGACATTTAGCTTGTTCTTCTGTCTCCTTCACCACAATCACAGAGCATCTGTTGAATCAAAATTTTAAATATCAAAAAGTATTTTCTTTGACATAGGTTCAGGTTGTTTAAGAGATAAAATAGTGTTTTTGTATGTTGATCCTATAATCCATAAATATGATAATACAACTTGCCTTAAGTTCTAGGAAAATATGTACATGTAAAGTCCTAAAACTTGATTGAAAATCTCAAAGTTAACAAATCCAAAGAAAAAGGATATACTAAACTGTAAGGAAAAAGTAACAGACACATACAATTACTGCTTACAACTACAAAGAGTTCCCAAGTAGAGAATCATCATCAAACACACACAACACACTACTTCTCTCTCAACACATTTAGCTTCTCTCTCCGTCCTCTTAGGCACGAACCATCTGTTGAATCAAAATTTCAATACAACCATTAATAAGCACTTTTTTGTCATAGAATTCATGTACATAGTTGTGTGATAAAAGGAGTGTGTTTTTACCACCTTGCAGTTGTTGTATCCTCCTTTCAGCGTCTTTAAAGCTTCTTCTGCAAAAGCTTGAGCTGCTTCTGCTTCGGCTTCGGCTAACTCTGCATCCTTTGCAGCTTCTTCAGCAGCTGCCATGGCAGCCTCTGCCTCTGCAACTGCCTGTGCTGCAACCGCTGCAGCTTCATGTACGTTCATAGTCTTCATTCTAGCTAACTCCGGATCAATCTGTGCGTTTGTCTCAACACTCACTTCATCTCTGTCTGTTTTAGGTGAAGGCAAAGAGAGACTTCTCTGTTTCTCAGACGATGTCCCCAAATGTCTTTTTCTGTGGGAAGACAAAGGAGTGGAGTTTGGAATTCTATACTTGCGTTTAATCTGTAAAGGAGAAAATCAAGTCACTGTGAATGAAGCATGTCTCTGCTCTACTAACAGCCATGAAGTAAGTTGATTTCACAAAGATTATATATGCACATGATAGCTGCGTTCAAATAATTGTATTAACGCTTACCTTGATAAGTTTCCGACAACCTGTCAAGTACTTTAGCTTAGCCGACAGCAACAAGTTGAAGTCTGGCGGAGCGTGATATTGTTCCTATACAACCGAATAAAAGGAGGACATGAACAGTAAATGACTTCACAAATTGTAGTAAACAACATATCAACCCACTGAGAATCATCAGATGGGTCTTAGCTGTTCAACAATTTGACAACACATAATGTCTACTGAAAAAGGAAGTGAGAACTAAAAGTGAATACCTCAATGTAGGCACCAATTGTTGTTTTGTTAGAGCCACCAGGCTCTTTTATGGTAGATATTGCTTCCATTATAAGGCTATCCAGCCTGCAACATTTTTTTTAAAAAAGGTTACAAACTGTCTATAACAATAGATTCAAACGATACATAAACATCTATTTAAAAGTGTGACTTTCAACACTTAAAACCCTCGTCATAATTTTACAAATTAAAAGGTGGAACAAACAGCTCACGTACTATCATAATCAGCATCTGGACAATGATGCAACAGAGTAAAATGCTGAAAGTAGAGGATAGATGACACTAAGAATATTTAAACAAAGTTTACAAAAGGCGTGAACAGAGAGATACATTCCATATCACATAAGTGTAATGTAATGTAACAAATTATAGATTCACAGGAAAAACGGGTGATGGCATACCCCTTCATTTTGATATGTATCAACAATGCATGTTATAAACTTCAGACATAGCATCTGGATATATGCGAATGCAACAAAGTATCTCCTCTCTAGGATAAAAGAAAGAAACAAGCATAGATGATAATTTCTGACCTTACATTAGGTGCAGAAGTGCCAGTGGCATCAGCCATTTCTTCATCACTCTGCAATGGGCTAGTAGTATTGGCAAGTGAGGTATCTTCCTGTTTAGGAAGAGAAAGCGTCCTTTTAACAGCTAACCTAGACCTCTCACGCGATCCCCACCCATTCGCCATGACACTCATGTTCCTCCATTTGTCCTGTCTCAGTACAATAAAACAAAATCAGATTTTGAAAGAGCTTCATAGAGTTGAAACAGAGGATAAGAAGGAAGCATGACCTTAAGATCAACATTGGAACGCAGGAACAAGACTTCACTAAAGTCAGGGTCTTTGAGAATGGTGCGCCATTTGCCAGGTCCATGCTTGATAACGCCAGACCTTAGAGCTGACTCTTCTTCCTGAGTCCATTTCTGCTTCGGAGCACCCATCACGGTTTTGAAATGCAGCTACTACAGTGTCTGCTGCGTCAATGTTAATTCTGTTCTGCAACCACAAAAACAAAGTATATATCACAGGGCAAAATCAAAACAAGCATCCGGTAAAGAAAAAAAAAAACATTTCCTTTCATTGTAACCCAAGATTCACTCTCTGTTTACAAACATAAGTAACATTACAGAATCTCTGGTTCAGTAAACCCTGCGTTCTTGTTCATGCCGAAACCCTAACAGATAGATAACAAAACCCTAGAGAAGGAATCCTCCTTTTGATTGAAACCTAATCCCATTCTCAGAATATAACAATCGACAAATGGAACATATGAATTCACCAGATTTCTGAGAAGAATTTGATCTTCGCGAGACCAACTCCAACTTCTATTGGTTGTCAGATTTCGAGAGGCTTTTGAAATATAAAACAAATTAGGTTAAGACATAGATTCAAACAAACGGACCTCCGACCATTTTATTTTATTACAGCAAAACCAAACCAAACCAATTGCATAAAAAGGAAAATACAAATTAATTTACTTCCATAATGAAACAATTGCATTTTAGCATTAAAACTATATTTTTATCCGCGCATTGAAAACTCAGAATAAATTTTTGGTTATGTTTTCTAGTTTAGGAATTAGTACTATTTTTTTTTAATTTTAATATTTGAATTTGGACGTGTATAACTAAAAATAATTTACATTGTTGTCTTATACTAATTCGGGTTGGATGTATAGGTACCTTTACATTTTTTGGATCAGTTTCGTTTGAGTAATGTTGGATTGAGTTTGTATTTATACTTTTTCGAGTTATTCGGGTTTGGGTGTTTAGGACCCATGTAAAAACATTTTCCGGATTAGTTCCTCCGAGTAGTGTCGGATTCGGTTTCCATTTATATTTTTTTGTAAAACCTGAAATGAAACTTAATTATAAATAGATTGAGTTTGAGTCATGCCATAAATCTCAAAAAACTTTGAAAAATCAAATTAACCCTAAAAATCCAAAAAGGTATTTTAGGTAACTAAGGTTTTTGCATATTATCATATATAAATTATATATATATATTATGATAATTAATATTTTAATATATTAAAAATATTTGGATACTTGCTCGGTTATCGGTGCGGTTCTGATTTTAGTTTTGGTTTCCGGGTTTGAGAAATAGTAACTGTTTAGGGTTTTCAAAATTTTGGTATGGTTTTAATTTTATTTTTTTCGTTTCGATCCAAGTTTGATTTCTTATTTGGATAATATTTTCAAGACTAACTTATCATTAGTTTTCTTATATGTGTTTAATACCAATCTTACTAAAATATATGTTCTTATTTTTAACCTCAAAGTATTTTATAATATCACTTTTGTGCTATTGTATTTTTAAAGGATTTTCACCTTCATTAAATATTTTTTATTTTTTATAAATTGTTTCGACAAAATTATTTTCCCCAAATATCAGACTTATTATCCATAATAGTTACCCGATTCTCAATTATTTAACTATATACGTAATAGTTACCCGCTTCTCAATTATTTAATATACTTATTATGCATAATACGTGAATGAACATAAAATAAATAATAATATGTATAAATGATTTGCATACATGATTAGTGTTTATTCCGCGCAATCGCGGCTCTCAAAAATTATTTTATTATTTTAAAAATACAATTTTTCGTATCAAATTGAGATTGTGAATTTCAACATCTGGATGATAATATTGAAGTCTAATGTACTTAAATAGGTTAAGAAAATCAAAAATATCAACAAATATTACCCTACTCATCAACCTTTATTGACGGTCAAAGTTATGATATGATAGTTGAACGATCAAAATTAGTATTCAATGATTATTAATATATAAATTTCAACCCGCACATATGCGCGGATTATCACCTAGTTATAATTATAGTTCAAATCATGTAACAAATAGATATTCATGCGTCATTATAAATATATACATATTTACATGTTTCAGTTTAATTGGTTATAAATCAAACCATATCCAAATCCTATGGTTTTTATAAAATCACATCCATTCAGTTTGTATGTATATACAAAAAAAACATATTATCGATTGTTTAATACTTTTTAATAATATAAAATTTAAAATAAGAATTAAGATATTTAAATCATTGATAACAAAATTTTTCAATGTGAAAAATTTAATAAGTTTATAATTTATAAATGTTTTTGAAAATTCGTTAAAATTTTTGAAATTAAAATATTTATGTAATCTTATATGGTATATAATTTAATGTATATATATTTATTTATTAATGAATGATACTTTTTACTCATATGGTTTTAAAATCATGTTTATCTTTTTATAATAAAAATGTTAAATCATTGATCATTAATTTTTAACATAATAATTTTAATAGTTTAGTCATTTATTCTTGTTTTTTTTTAAATTGAAATTATAACATATACAAAAAAATTAAAGTTTAATTTTATAGCTAATTTGATTGTTTAATTTATTTTAATAATATAAAATTAAACAAAAAATGATGGATGAGATATAAATTGTTATCAAATATTTATTATTAGAATCATTAATTGTCCTATATATATTAGTTATTTATGGTAATTTCCTAGGTTTTATTTCGAGAAAAAATAAAATAGTAATTATATCTAGCAGAACAATCATAAATGCTTCTATCGTAAATATCATATCATATAGTTTGACCAACGAATGTATCTAGCGACATATAAAAATCGAATGTGGACCTACTTATTTTTTTTTCATCAACAAACAGACTCATATTGAATATGTGAACCAAACCGGTAGCTCTGTATCCATGTGAACAACGAAAGACGATTGTCTTCGGGCACTGCGTGCAAGACTATCTGCCTGTGAGTTTAGTGTTCTTGAAACATGGATAATTGGTGAGCTGTTGAAACTCCTCTTAAGCGTCTTGACATCTTCTAGATAATTTGCAAAGGCTGGCCATTCATCTGGTTCAGACACCATCTTCACCAATTGAGAGCAATCTGTTGCAAAAGTAACATTATATTGACGTAAATTCCTCATACTCTCCATCGTCCAGATAAGTGCTTCAACCTCGGAGTGCAGGGGTGATAAACTTGCTCTAACATTCCTCGCTCCCATTAAACCCGCAAAACCTTCGAGTGTACTATACCAACCATGACCATCAAACACAACATTATCTTTCCATGAACCATCAATAAAACACCAACGCCCTGGTATGGACGGAATGATCGTCTCCTCGCCCGACTGATTTTCACGCGGAAGCGCTTTAATTTGGGCCTCCTCCCAGAGAGTTGATTCTGTCTCTGCCAATGTAAGTGTGTCCTTCGGGTCGACGTCTAAATTACTGAAAATTTTGCTATTTCTCCCCTTCCATAGGTACCACAAAATCAATGCAAAGTGATGATCATCCATCTTAGGAACCACCCGCCAAAATAAGTGGTCCATATTGGTAAATAGCGACCTTGTAGGAAAGGTCACGGGGTTCAAAAGTATCCGAGACAAAGCCCAAACCTGTCGAGCTGGTGGACATTCAAAAAAAACATGATTAACCGATTCTTCTGAAGCTCCACATCTGTCACAACATAACACCCTTTATCCCTCTTGCCTGCAAATTAAGCTTTACAGCAATACACCCCGATAACAATTGCCATAAAAAATGTTTTATCTTGGGGGGACACCGTACTTTCCAGCAAAATGCCTTTAAGACGTCCACCGTAGGTCCTTGAAACTCCGTCATCCTTCCTTTATCTGGGTACACCCTTTCAACTTGATATCCTGACTGAACAGAGTATTTTCCATTCTTGGTGAAATGCCAGCCATCCCTATCTTCCATATTTGTCCTACCCAATGGAATACTCTCTATTATTTTCACATCCTTAGGGTCTACTAGAGCCCTAATAACCTGCATATTCCAAGTCCTTGTATCAGTATTGATGAAAGAATCCACAGTGAGTTCCGGGTAAAAGTTATGTTGATTTTTTGTTGCTGGTCTCGGGCGAGTGGTTGGGAGCCATGGATCATTCCATACTGAAATAGATGATCCTGATCCCACCCGTTTAATAAGCCTTTACTAACCAGAGATCTAGCGGAAATCATACTTCTCCAGCCATATGACGGAGAATATGATCTTATGGGTTCTAGAGGTGACCCATTCCTGTAATACCGACCTTTGAAAACCCGAGAAAATAAGGCATTTGGTTTCTTAATAAGTTGCCATAGTTGCTTGCCTAGCATTGCTGTGTTAAAATCCTCAAGATCCTTAAAACCAAGGCCTCCAACTTCCTTATCTAGACATAATTTATCCCATGATTTCCAATGCATTCCTCTTGTGCTCCCCCCAGGGCTCCACCAAAATTGTGCTACTGCACTCGTTACTTATTTTTCAATTGAATGTAATTGACTACCTAATTGAGTGACACTTAAGCATGAGGTCTTTTTTAATTATTACAAAATTGAGGTTACAATTTTTCAAATGTTTCTCTTTTAATATATAGAGAATGTAACATAATTTATTTTGAAATATATATATATATATATATATATATATATATTCAATGAGACTTCTTACTTATCTAATTTTGTAATCATTTCTGTTTTGTTATTAAAAAAAATTTAACTATGGATCACAAAAATTTTAATGTGAGATTTTGTCACAACTTTAGTCATTTATAGTCGTTTCAAAAAATTCAAAGTATAGCATATACGAAAAAATCTAAATTTTTATTATATAGTAAATGTAGTTGTTTAATTTATTTTAATAAGGCAAATTAAAAAAATACACTAATTTTTTTTATCAAATCTTTATTATTGAAAATCAGTTATTGTTCCATATTTGGCAATTACGTTATTTATATTTAAGGAAACACTGAAAAACATTAATAAGTCATTTATGATTAGTTTAATAAAAAGCTTATTATATATTTAGATGGACCAACATATTTTTCTAAGGATTTTAAGAATGATTGTGGTGATGACACGTGGATACAAAAAAATGTTGTAATGCTTCTCCTTTAATATATAGAGGATTAAAAAATGGAACCTGTTTTTCATTGGTCAAAGTTCATTTTAAGCGTTATAACTGAATAGATTAAATCATTCTTCATTCCATCTTTTAATGAAATATTTTATTTATTTAATGAAAAAAGATAGAAATTGCAGTCGTAAAATATCAGTTGTAACCCGATCATTTATACAAAAAATGATATATGCATTATTGTTTTATTTTTTATGAACTTAAATATATATTAAGAATTTTAATATCTTAATTTAACATTTTAATTTATAAATAATAATTAATGGATATCTACTGAATATTCACTATAGTAATATTTAGTTATTAAAATGCTAAAGAATGAAATAAACTTTAGAAAACCTCAAATATATTTAGAACGTATGAAAAATGGAAGATTAATTAAAAGTTAAAATGTTACCACTTACGGTAATATTATAATTGTACAGACCAAAAACTTTCGACGTACGAAAAGAATATATATTAGAAGGATAAACGTTTCTCCGATTTTCTCAAACAAACTCAAAATGATATAGAAAAAAAAATCCGATAGATTTATGTATCGGATAGATAAACAAACTTATTTATGTTAGTTATTTGTTAAATATCTGGATAATATCTCTATCACAGATACATAATCTTTTTGAAATCATATTAATATATATATATATATATATATATCATTAACAATCTAAACTATTAAAATGAAAGTACAGTTTAAAACCTTAAGACTTAAAACTTATTTATATATCTATGCCTTTCAAGTTATAACTTAGCCTAAATTTAGGAAATTATTTTTTCCTAATTTTACAAATAATTTCCTAAATCTAAGGAATAATCAGTTTAGTTTGATTATTTTACTAACATATAGTAACTTTAAAATTTTGTGTTGAGAAATAAAATATTGGTATAAATGATTTTAATATATTTCGACCATGAAAACTTCACGATACACAAACTAATAAACAAAAAAATGTAAATCAATACTATTAATAAAAATAGATATTTATCTACTCACAAATAGTATAAGTGGGCTATTTCATTTATTTAATTTTTATTATTCTGAATACAACAAACTTATTTATTATGAAATAAACACATAATCTTAACACAATATTATAAATATTTTTAAAATAAGATATCAAAAATATATTCTTAACTATTTTTCTAAGATCACATTTTAACAATATCTTTTAATATCTTGTTATTTAAAATACAAATATTTATTGGTTTAATATTATTTTAATAATAAAAATCATAAATAATATTCAATTTAATTACAAATGAATACTAACTCATTTTAATTTCTAATATAAAAAACAACCTTCTATAATATTTGTATATAAATATTTCATATTTCTAATTAAAAATCACACAAAATATTACTATCAAATGAGATAGCTGTAAATATTTTCAAAAGAAGACACCTAAAATATTTTATATATATTTTTATTCATATAACCATGAAAAATATATATTTAAAGTATAATTACACATGGTAAAATATCAAAAGAAGTGAAAAATAGTTCTCTTAATTAGGAGATGATTTAATATTAACTACCAAAAAAGAAAAGAAAAAAAAAACATTTAAATCAAATCATAGCCTAAAATATCTCAGTGGCAAGAAATTTTAAATATTATTGAAACATGAGGACACCTCAAAAAGGGCCTTATGTGTTAATAGTATTGATTGATGCTTACATAGATTTCAAATTTTTTTCTTGTATTTTAACTTTCAAATGGAAAGTTTTAACATATCAAACATTGAACTTTATTTCATACTCGAAAGTTGTTGTTGTGTTAATTAATGTTACAAAAGTTATTGATATAGAAATAAAACCACAGTGTATAGTTTATTGAAAATAATACTTAAAATATATGATTATCTATGATATTTATTTTCAATTAAAATATTAAATAAAAATAAGAAACTTCAGAAAATTACAAGAAATATGTTTTAGGAATTTTTGAGTTTTTAAAATACAAAGTTAACAAAATGAACTTCTTAAAAAGTTTATTTTATGAAACAACGTGGACTGTATGATATATTTTATTTTCCATACATACAATTCTAATCATAAATTCAGATGATTATGATTCTCAATATGCTTTTAATTTATTTTATTATTTTCTTGGACCAATTTGATTATGTCATTACATTTTTAACATAGATAGTAATATATAAAATATGTTTAATGGGTTTTGGAAACATAGATATCATTATATTAAAAAGAAATAAAAGATTTATGGTACTAAGAAAAATTAGAAGTCTTATACATTATATTAAAAGGTAATGGGCTTATGTTACTTGATATACATATTTCAAATCAAAATATTAATTTAAAATTTATTTATATAAAAAATTCATTCAAAAATATACATATATCCAAAAATTGATTTTTACTAAAATATTTTCCAATAATCATTATAAACTATTTTTGTAATATTCATAAGAAAAATACAATACAAATCCCAATTTCAAACACCAACTTTTATTATGATTTTCATATTTTACATTAACAATATATGTGATTATTTATAGGGAAAATTGCCAAATATGACTCACAACTTGATTTTAAATGCAAAAGTAAACTCAAATCTGAATCAAATGCAAAAGTAAGACTATTGAAATTACAACCAGCCCCTTGTGAACAAACAAAAAAACTGAATTATTTTTTACATTTCTAGCCCTCGCAAGTATTCTGGCCAGTCGACTTTCAGGAAAGTCGTCTAGTAAAGTTCTTCTTTAAAATAATTTAAAATTTTTGTAAGAAACATTTTGATAAGTGAAAAAATGAAAGTATGTAATTAACATATGTTTTAATTAAGTCATCTGGAAGTCTTCCAACTGGACGACTTAGTAGAAGACTTATAATTACGTCGTTCGGGAAGACTATCCAGACGACTTAATTATAAGTCGCCTGCTGAGTCGTCCAGCTGGAAGACTTTCCAGACGAATTAATTATAAGTCATCTTTAAGTCGTTCACCTGGAAGACTTTCCAGACAACTTAATTATAAGTCCTATGCTAAGTCTTTTCTTTCCATCTTTCTTAATCCGTCAAATATCTAAGTTCATATCTTCTATTTACTGCAGACTAGGGTAATCAACTTTTTTGAGAAGGACAATGGTGAAATGTTTCCACAATGGGACTCTGATGTTGAGGACCCGGCCGCAGAGAACATAATTAAAGCCATGTATAATCAGAGACCGTGGAAGTGGTCCATGGATTGCTGGGAAGTCACCGGTATTTGGGTCAATACAAACCCGGCAGTTGTGAGTAAAGCGAAGAAAGCGATAGTTCTGGTGAAGGAAGACAAAAACAGTCCAAGACCTCTGAAGAAAGCTCGTAAAGAGGCTAGTGAAGAGGCACCTGCAAAGGCACATTAAGAGGTTCCTACAGAGGCTCGTCCATAGAAGACTACGACTGTTGGTGGGATGACCAAAGAGGATATTGAAAGATTATTTGACGAACGTATTTGATGTAATGAGTGAAGGGTTTGAGACGTGCCTTAAGGAGAGCAAGCATATGTTTGAAATGGTGGAAGCAGTGGAGAAGATCGTTGGTATGACCAAAAAAGGGGAAGGGGAGATCATCTGATAACACTACTTCTCAATGTAAAACGGACGAAACTGGGGTTAGTAACGAATCCTCCCCCAACAAGAAATTGACTAGACAAAGTCTTAAGAATAAGAACTGAAAGTTGGATTTGAATTGTTTATAGTGTGCTTGTTTTGTATCTATTTATGGATTTGTATATAAATGTTGTTTCCTATTTGAAATGGATAATTGTTTATATTGTTCTTGTTCTTGTTCTTGTTTTGGTTAATATTGTATAAACCCATCTTGTACATTGTAGAGTGAAAGTGTTAATGGGGCGAACGCGGAAAGGAAGAGCTTGCCCGAGGATAAAGGTCCAGATGTGTCCGCAGATACTTCTTCGAAAGAGATGATTCTAGTTCCGAGCTTGCCCAAGGATAAACTTCCAGAACCGAGGCTTGCTCTATTGGACAAACTAGCCCCAACTGTTTCGGATTTACAACAGGGGGAGATATCAGTTATACGTGCAAAGAGTGATCGAACAAGGAAACTTGCTGCCTCACAGAAATCTCCTTATGCGGCAAACAAGACGGCCAAAGTGATCATTCCAAACAAAAATCTTTTTCCAGGCTATAATCCTTTTGCACCAATTGATAAGAAGAAGTTGAAGGAACTCGCTGAATGGTTGAAAACTGATCCGTAAGTGTTTGCTTTTCCCATAATAGGTTGCTTTAGTCTACAAAAACTGATTGCTTTTCAGTAAGTCATCTGATATCTTATGACTTCTATTATTTTAAATGCATCATATTGATGCTTGGATTAATGTGCTGAGGAAGAGGTATGATGTTAAGGCACAACATTCCAGGAGCGAGAGAATGTGCTTGTTTTTATGTTGTACATGTTCCCCTGACAATAAACCCTTGACCATAGGCTGACGTCGGTATTCTCCAAATACGTTGCAAGGTCCGGGTTTGCACTCCGTATCTCAGCCATGTACTGGTCAAAATCTAAAACCGTATCGAGTATAAGGAGCATCTTTCACCAAGTACAAGAGATGTTTCTCTTTATACTTTTTGACAATGTTATCTTGAAGGTGATAATAACATATTCCTCGGGTTCCCCAAGGAAACACCTTATCACACACACTTTTAATGGTCGTGTGCGCGGTCCGAGACTATCACTAGAGGCCGCTCATCAGATACACAACTAGCCAATTTTGTGAAAAACCATTCCCAAGAAGGTTCATCTTCAGCATCTACGATCCCGAAAGCCAATGGAAATATCTGAAAATTCCCATCTTGCGCGGCTGCAACTAACATAACACCTCCATACTTCCCATTTAGGTGATTCCCATCCACCACAATGATCCTTATCTGATACTTAAAACCTTTGATAGAAGCTCCAAACGAGAGAAATAAATACTTAAATGTATTGATAGAATCAAGTTCTATAGCCGTGACATAATCAGGATTTGCTAAGAAGATTTGCTCGAGATATGATGGCAGACGCGAATACCCATCTTCTGCTGATCCTCTCACCAATATTTGTGCATATAACAATGCTTTGTATGAAGTGGTGTAATCAAGCTTCATGCCAAACATGTTCTTCATTGCATCAGTGATATGCTGCAGAGTCAACCCATCAATGATTCCAACACGATCAATGAAAAGCTTACCAACATATTTCGGAGCACAGTGTTTCCGCTGAGCCATTCGGTCCACCGATGAGCACGTATGTGTTTCCACATACTTTGTTATCCAAAACATGTTTATCCCATGTTTCACACTCGCTCTGATCTTCCATCCACAACCACTAACCCGACATGTTGCCACAAGGAGAGGTTTTGTTGACTTGTATATTCTGAAAGAGAACCTATGCCTCACTGCTGTCAACCGCAGCTCTGAAAGCAGTGCATCCTTGCTAACAAAACTCAGGTTGACATAGATACTGTTACCATTCGCTCTTCCTCCTTCAATAGCACAATAACATATGTCTTTTTGAAGTCTTCAAAACACATATCATCATCTTCTTCGTCATCCTCATCTTTAACCTTTACATAAACACAATAATCCTCACCATTCTCGTCCGCTTCAGCAACAATAAAGATATCAGCATCCTCCTCCCCATCATGAGTTTCATCTTCAACCAAATCATCATCATCATCATCATCATCATCATCATCATCATCATCATCATCATCATCATCATCATCATCATCATCTTCTTCTTCAAAACATTCATCAGCTTCTTACCTTTCCTCTGAAACCGTTTCCACCTTGCTACGGCTTGATACACAAAGCCGTACTCCATGCGTTCTGGATATCTTGAGCAAGTTTCAAACTTGTCTATCACTTGTAACATGAATATGAGGGGTGTCTAGAGTCATCTGTTGCATCATTTCTAATGGTAATGAGTAGATTATCTCCACAGATTTTGTGGTTATGTCCAGGTTATAATCTTCTTGAGCCATTGCAACAAATTATCAACCACAAAATCCCAACGGCAATTTTTCGACAACCATTCTCCATACACTGCATGTAACTGACACATCATCTGCAAAAAGTCAAAATAAAACACATTAATAAACATAGAGAAAAAGAGAGTTTACTAAACATTGACTCATACGACATACCAGTAAGTCATCTGGAAGACTTAGATGACTTACCAGTAAGTCGTCCTAACATGTCATTTTTGCAATTGACTTTTAAATGGGACGATAAAAAATCTATTTTCGAAATAAAAATTAATGGAATTTTCGTGAATAATGTGACTATGTGGGGTTAATATGGAAAAAAATGAGAGGTTAGTTTTGTGTTCGAATTTGAGTTTTTTTGTCAAATTTGCAAAAAAGCCTTTATTTATATGATGATCTATATAAAATACTATTAATTATACGATTACTTATATGATAGTACGTATGCAATCCAATTAATTATATGATGAAACATATATGATATATAGTAATGACTAGGGGTGGGCATTCGGGTACCTATTCGAGTTTTGTTTGGGTCTGTTTAGGGTTCGAGTTTTTTGAGGTCAAAGACCCATTTAGACATTTCTAATTTTTTTTTCAGGTTCGGTGTGTGGATTCGGATACCCCATTTAAAGTATTTTAAAAATTTTAAATTCATTATATACTTTAAAGTTCTCAAAATCTATAAACAAATAATATATTACGTATAAATTTGAATAAAAATGCCAGAGTGCCTAAACTTAACATATAAATTTGTTTGGTTTACTATTTGGATAGAGAATCAATAAATATTATAAGTATTTTGGTGTTTTTGATACCCTTTAACTATTTTAGATATTTACTTTTGACTATTTGTATATATTTTCAAGTATATAAACCAATTGAAAAGCATCATATATATTCTGGATGTTTTGATATATACTAAATCTAAAAATAATTAATATATATAATTATGTAAATCTATTTCGGATATATGAAATACTTCGGTTGGGATCAGATTAGGTTTCAGTTTTCTAAATACCAAAAATTTGAATAATTCAGATATTTACCCAATTTCAGTTCGGGTTTGGTACTACCTTTTTGGATTGGGATCGGTTATGTTCTTTGGATTCGAGTTTTTGGCCAACCCTAAATTGTGAGATGAAAAACAAATATCAACTATTTTTGAAAATATATATATATATATATATATATATATATATATTCAAAGTCTAGTAATTTATTATAACATGACATTTTACATTTTTTCAAAAGTAGAATTTTGTAAAAAAAACATATTTGATAATTATTTTCTTAATAAAAATTTATAGAATATAATTTTCAAAAATTTAGTAAAGGTAATTCTCTTCAATAGCCCATTTTAAGTTTTCATTTCAAAATTAGCTTTTTAAGATCTACAAGAAGCTGACTGGAAAATTTGAAGCCTTGGACAACCTTGTCATGATGATACCCAAGTTTTTCAGGCTACAGAAGCCATGAAAATGCAAGAAGCTCTAGTTAAAGAGAAAGTTGAGGAGAACAAGAGGAATCAGGTTGATGTCATCTTAGATAATAACCTTGGGGAAGTAATTGAGCATGAGAAGCTGGAAGAAGGTGCCTTTCTAGTCGAAAGTTCTATGTTCTTTGGCAGCTCGCAGTGGTGTCAATAAACACCATCTGCTGAGCATCGATCGGCACCCATTGATGAGTACGTAGGAACGGTAAAAATTCAGAGTAACTCAGACTTCATTACAGGACACCTGCATCTTCCCAACCTGGCCGACGTCGATCAATACCAACATGACAAAATCAATCGACAGGCGATCAACGATCGACAACCGCAGCCGAGCACAATCAACACCCACCCATGGCAAGAACTAATGCAAAACACTCACTAGCAATGCAAACATTGAATACAAACTTAAATCAACAACTTGTAGATGCACCAGAGCAAGAACAAACGACCCTAGCTGAAACATCTTTCGTTGACAATGTCGATCGACGGTAAACACCCAATATCGATATACACCAAATGGACAGACATGAACCTGTCATGGAACACCAGGCAACAAATGAAAGAAGTCCAAATGGGAAGAGAGTGAAATCTAGAAACTCTTTGTTCCCAAACACCTCAGAAGAGAAGCTAACAAAGTAGAACAAGATGGATTTCACAAAAGAGTGAAGAGGGTTCCTAAGGATATGTGTCTCAAAGATGCCTATCATTAGAATAGACTCGTAATTTATTCAGAGAGAGTGATATACCATAGTTTTGACCCACTTTTGACCATGGTATTTATATGATTTTATAATATTTATATATGTTTTGGAGTCTATTAGGTATGTTTTCAGGTTCATGAGAATTTTGGAGTAGAGTGATGATTTAGGTGCCCTTATGGAGCTTAAAGGAGAGTTTTCCCGAGCTGACTATAAAGATCAGACAGTAAGGTCGATATCTAGAGATACATGTCGATCGATACACATTTTGTGTAATCGATCGACGACGCTTCCGTAGAAGATGACTTTGGATACTCCATCGATCGATGTACACCATGTACCATCGCTCGATATGAAGCGTGAAGAACAAGTCTATCTTGGCCGACTTGAAGCCCAAGTTCTCTCAATATTACAAGATTACCCCTGACGAGTTTTTAACCTAATGGAACTCATATTTATAGTCTTGCCTATGTGTTTTGGCTAGACATGCTTTTTATGCTTTTAGATGCTTTTGTGCTTTTCATACTTTTTATGTTCTTTAATTTATAAAAGTATTCTCTTCATCTCATTCTCATTTTCATAAAGGTTATAGAATTCTAGATTTAGAAGAAACACACAAAGAGATTTGTTGTTCCAAGAACCAACAGTTCAATGTTCTAATCTAATGAATTTCTATTATTACCTTGTTTCTATGAATCACTTAGCCATGTATGAGTAGATTCACTTGTTAGATTTAGGGTTCAAATAGTTATGAGGGATTAGCCCCAACTATGGATTGTTGAGTTGTGATATTCATTATCCTCATGAACCCTAATGCTTACTCTAGAGTAGCTAATTAGAGTATGATCATGGAATGATTTAACTTGTTAATCATTCTGAAATCATCTAGTATAAGCTAGGATTCTAGGGACGATGCGAGAGCCGGTCTATGATCTTGGTGAACACATTCAATTCGATCTGAAGCTATATCGATCGATACTCCTATAGAGTAATCGATCGACGGCTACATATATCGGCCGATGTTGCGATAGCAATATCGATCGATATTGTCGGCAGTCAGATCAATAGATGAGTCTAATAGCGAAAACTATAGATTTATCTAAGAATTAAAGTTCTTTAATATCTTGCAAGCAACTTATAAAGACATCTATAGCATTATAATCCTGATTATCTGAATAGTAACCTTGAATCTAACTACTTTCTTTTATTGTTTAAAACCTAAACCAAACTCTCTTGAGCCACTCACCATTGCTCACAACTGCAATTTACTTTTAAAATCTTGATCAACCTAGCATAATCACTTAGGATTTTATTTTTTTTGTTCCTTAGTTCCTCGTGGATTCGATCCCTAAGTACTACAGTTGAACCTCTTATTTGAGAGAGTAATTCACTTCTTAGGGCAATTTGAGTGATATCAAATTAGGCGCCGTTGCCGGGGAACTAAGATCGCCATTAGATTTAATCTGATTAGGTCTATGTTATTTTTCTTTTTATTGCTCAATTATCTTCTGACACAAAATTTTTTTCTTGTCTCTTTCAATACATGCCCAGCAGTACTAGAAGCAACAAGAACAACAACCTTTTGTCTTCAGAAGACCGTCAGAGTTTGGAACGTAGCATCCGCAAAGACTTACGACCGACATCGATCGATATTAACAACCGTACATCGATCGATACTCGCTTACCACAGTCGACCGAGACACCTTCAACGTCGACCGATGCTCGCACCCTTCCATCGATCGACATCAACAACCGATCGTCGACCGATACCTTTCATCCTACATCGATCGATATCCCTCATCTTACATCGATCGATACTATCGGCGAGACATGGCAGCGACTATTATTCTCACTACTGATGAGAATGGAGACCTGCGTGATCAAGATGGTCACCTGCGTAATGCAGCAGGTCAGAAGCTGAATGCTCAGAAGGAGATCATTCCTGAGCAAAAGACTGCACCTACAGATCTTATTCAACCTGTAGAAGAGGCTAACAGAGCTAGAACTTTGGATGACTACAACCGTCTGGATCAGTTCTACACCAACCGATCAGCCATACGCCCCCTTGCTATTCAGAGAGGAGCTTAAACCGCAGTACTACACACTTGTAGGACAAATACCCTTCTGTTGTCCCATGAGCATCCTATGGACCATCTAGAGAGGTTCGAGGATTTCATAACTGTCATCAAAGCCAATGGAGTCCCTTAAGACTATCTTCTCTGCAAGCTTTTCAAATACTCTCTATCTGGAGAAGCTTTGCAGTGGCTAAGATAACTACCACCAGGTTCTCTCACTACCTGGAGTAACATCAAAAACACATTCTTGTGTAATTTCTTTGATGACTCACGCGCTGAAGAATGGAGGAGGAAGATTGCTACATTCACTCAAGATCTTGGAGAATCATTTAAGGACACATGGAACAAATTCAAATCCTACCAGCGAGATTGTCCACACCACGGTTTCAACAACGTGCAACTGCTCTGCACTTTCTACAGAGGCATCACTTTGAAGTACCAGATGGCTCTTGACACAGCAAGTAAAGGCAATTTTACCACCAGGAATCCTCAAGAAGCTGTGAAGTTGATTGATAACTTAGCTTCAAGCAACAACATAAAGAATATCATGAAGACAAAAGCTACATCATTCCTTGGGAAGGAACAGATTAATGAAGTGCAAGCACAGCTGGATCATGTTCAGAAGCTACTAAACAAGCAGATTTGCTCAGTGGAGGATGCAGAAACTGCAGCTGAAGAAGAATACACAGAAGAAGATGTGAACTGGATCAGTGGAGCTGGTTTTCAGAGGCCTAGAAACCAAGGAGGATACAAAAACTTCACAAGACAGAAGAGAAACTTCAACCAGAGTTCACAGAGGCCTACCAACTACAGCAGCAACAACCCCAACAACAACAGGAGTTATGGTAACTCATTCTACACAAATCCATCCCCACCTACCCAAGACAGTAAGCTAGAAGAGATGCTAGACAAAGTTCTGGAGAGTCAGCAGAAACTTCAGATGGACTTCAATGGAAAGATCGATTCTATCTACACAAACCTCAACACCAAGCTTGATGGTTTGAGCACCCATGTGAAGAAGTTGGAAACTTAAGTGGTTCAGACAGGTGAAGCATTAAAAAAGCAAGAAACTTTAGCAAAGGGAATGAGAGAGTTTGCTACTCTCCATGATGTGCATGCCCTCTTGGATGATGATTTTTCGCAGAAGCTGATAGATTCTGAAGATGATGATGATACAGACTACGAACTCGAACTCGAATACTATCGATCGACAGGGAATCCTGAGTATCGACCGATGCCTTCCAAAGCACAGCGATCGATAGACTTTGCCGAGTGTCGTTCGATGGACTTAGCCGAAGCCTCTAACGAGTGCAATGCCGTCAAGATTATGTAACACAAAGCCTTCGCAGCACGACACCCACATCCGCCCATCGCTATCCGCCTCGATTCTCATGACATCGATCGACATGATTCCTACCCCATCGATCGACATGATTCCTACCCCATCGATCGACATGAAGACCAAGCCATCGACCGATCCACTCCAGTGATTGTCGATCGATACACAACACCCCAATGTCGACTGCAACTTCCAAAGATTGACGTTGCACGACTTGATGCACTCCGGGAACAGTCTAAACCTTCCAGAAACCTTCCTACCATCATCATGAAGAAACCCACAGACATCTTTGAGCCCATGGAAAGAGAAAAGGAAAATCATGGAAGAGTTCTGAGAAAAATGAAAGAGAAGATCCCCAAGCCTTATAAAAGGGAAGTTAATGAGAAGGAATTGACAGGTTTCAGAAAGAGAGTTCTGCGAATACCTAAAGAGAAACCCTTTGAAGAAGCCTACTTTTCACACAGATTGTAGATGTTTTTCAGAGAGACCAGAGAAACAGAAGAAGACATCAAGAGAATGTTTCACCAAGTCAGAAATAGTCTAAAGAAGAAGATCACACTGGAGAAGAAGAGTGATCCATGGAAGTTCACAATACCATGTTTTATAAGAGGTATTGAGTTCCCTCGTGCCCTTTGCGACACAGGTTATGGAGTTAGCATCCTATCCAAAATCATGGCAGACCATCTAGGTCTGAAGATAGAGCATACTGAAGAATCTTTTATCTTTGTGGATTGTTCTCAGCAGCACTCTGGAGGCATAGTTCGAAACCTTGATTGGAGATGCCCTAATTCTACAGACTTCCACGTCTTGGAGAACAAGCTAAACTTTATGACTTCTCTACTACTTGGAGATGCCCTAATTCTACAGACTTCCACGTCTTGGAGAACAAGCTAAACTTTATGACTTCTCTACTACTTGGAAGGGACTTTTTAGCAACTGTTGGAGCTGTTTGTGACCTCCAATCCAACAAGCTCTGCCTTACCCTCATCAACCCTACCATCCACTACAATCCTGTTCCAGTACTCAAGTTTCCAAGGATAAAGAGCCCAGCATTCGTAGCAATTTTTTTCTGTGCCCACGAGTATGATTCACTGGCCGAGCATGAAACCGATCCAGCAGTATCGACCGATGGCAGACTTCTACCATCGACCGATACCAGTCGACGGATAGACACTCAAGGTCATCGATCGACAGGCTATTCCAGAAGATCGAAGAGGAGTTTCCAGACGACGATTTTAGCGCAAATGATTGGGAGAACGATCATTACATCCCAAAACTTGCTAGTATCACTACTCAGGAGGAGTATGATGAAGTTTATGAAGAGGAACGAGCCACAGAGTATAGATTTCTTCGGGAAGATGAAGAAAGACCTCCTCTCCCATCCTTCATCTTCAGAGCATCGATCGACAAAGACCACTCTCCGTCGACCGATATGCCCTAACCCAGATCGCTCAAACGATGTTTCGAATCAACAAGTGACGACCCCTACTGTGCACCAGTCTACGTCCCACATGAGCCACGAGACACAGATTATTCGATCGAGAATTGGGCTAGCAATTACAACAAAAGTTTCGCAGTGGAAACAACACCATTAATGCATGCAAACGAGCCAGAAACAAACGTATCGACCGACACGAAGCAACACCTATCAATCGACACATCTCTCAAACTATCGACTGATTCCCATGCCACGCCATCACCCGATACTACCACTGCACCATCCGAGGTACAAACACATAATTTCAATTTTACCTTACTAATTCCAGATGAGTTTTGTATTTTCAGGGATCCAGATGGCCATGCACGAGCAATGGATGGAAGAATCATTCCAATCTCCTAAGAAGACGTTTCAGACATCCTTCAGATGACCAGTTCCGCCTATCCATAATTTCAACACCCATCGATCGATATGTGGAGAATCACATTGACCAATATACCTCGAGAACTTGGGAAACGAGCCTTCAGATCCGGGATTCGTCAGTTCTCATGGGAAAAGAAGGACGAATATGGTGTCTACAGAGATGAGAATGGTTTTGCAAGAGGCATAGCAGATGACATCATCCATGTTTCCAAAGAAGATATTGAGAAGCTGCTGAATAGAGCCACACTGTTTGGGCGCTCTTGTTTCTGTTTACCAGAACACGCTGAACAGTTTGCTAAAGGAGTTCTAGTTTGCAGGCTCTGCACACAAGCAGAGGTCACATACATGCTCAATGGAAGAACCGGTGAACATAACTGGGAGATGGCATCACTGAGATTTGAACATGAGAAAGCCATAGCATCACTTCAAGGAGAACTACAATGGAATAAGTCTGGCAATGACTTCGCTCGCAAAGAGAGAAAAGCCCTGCAAGAAGAAGTGAATGCACTTCGCGAAGAACTTGATCACAGAAGCTGAAATCGATCGATACAGCCACAATAGCATCGATCGATATCACCACAGATAAGCCAATCGAGTGTCACCTACAAGAGCTATCGATCGATGAACCTCCATTGCCATCGACCGAGACTAACACATCAGAATTCTGTACCAGAAAAGAACTTGAGGAAATCACAAGGGAGATCTACAGATCTATTTAAGCCTGTGAAGACGAAGCATATAGATTACTCGACAAATTTTGGCTCCCAGTACAGAGTGACGTTCAACGATTGGAATGCACAACAAAAGTATTTCAGAAGGAGATCGAAAGCATTCAGAGACAGCTCGCGAACCGACCTGCAAAATCCCCATCGATCGACGTGCCTCTGAACCCATCGACCGATGGACATCCATCCACATCGACCGATAGACCTACACCGAGATCAGTCGATACTATCCCTTCGCCTCTGCAAAACACCCAAAACCTCTACACAATGCAGATGAGTACTGATCTAGAGCACACCTACAACAACATTGGACAACATGAATGCAGTTTAGCAAGCATTGAGGAGTGGCTACAGAGAATCCACTACGAGGTCCAAAGATTGCAAGCTAGTATGACCAGAAGCGAGAAAGCCACAAGAAGCTTCTTAACTTCATGGTTTAAAGAATCACAAGACAAGGAGGATACTTGTTTCCCAACAAGTACCTTCAATTCACATCATTAGCCACCATACGTCCATAGTCAAGCTATATGACTTTAACTAAGCGCTGAGTGGGAGGCAACCTACTATTAGGTATTTTATTTCTTAGTTTTATTTTATTTTTACTTATTATTTTCGTTTTATTTATTTCAGATGACACACGATCACTACCTATCGGCCGATAAGACCCTGTCTACATCGCTCGACAAAACCCTATCCATGACGATCGATGGAAGTGATTCACCATCGATCGATACGAACATCGATCAGGTATATCATTTCCAATTTTCGATATCAATATTACTTTCTTTATTAATGCCTTAACTCCGACTGGTTATACACTAAGGACAGTGTATGATTTAAGTCTGGGGGAGTGAGATTACTGATGCTACTTTACCTTTATGATCTCATTAAATGTTTTCAAAAATTGGTTTTATTGAGTCAAGAAAGGGATAAAAAGATTTCAAAAATTTTGCTTTCTATCTAACCACCCTTTAGCACCATTCTTAGAATTGTTGATTGCAGAAAGTACTATAGATGCTAAAGTGGATCACCAGTCGCCTATGAAAACACTTTTCATGATTGTTTGGAAGAACCAAAGCTGATTTCCAACCTAACCTGACATCTATTGCTTGTCTTGGGGCTTGGTATACAAGGGATCGGAATCCTCCTGCAAGTCTGGAAGGTAAAACTCTTAATAGTTTTGGTTTTTTTCTCTCCTCCCTTTGCCATCCAAACAATATATAAAAGATTGAGATGATTTCCTGAGAGGCAGAGGGAGAGGTACATTACCCATGACCCCACTATTCTAATTCAAAGGAATGATCACACATTGTAGAAGCGAGGGAAAGGTACATTACCCATGACCCCACTATTCGCTTACACTTTGTCAGAAAAGACTACAAAAATTAGAAAGATCAATAAGATGAACACCTGTTGTTCATTGGGATTGATATAAAAGAAAAGAAAGTTTGGGATTCAGAGAAGGGGGATATATGGAGAAATGAAACCAGAATGAGAATGCCTGAAACTTGCTTGAGTTGAATCCAAGTGTTCCTTGATCGATACTCCCAAGGTAAAGCCCTCACTTTTATTTTATGCGTAAATGAAATCAGTAGAGAGGATAGACAGACAGGATTGCTAAGTTGATTGGCTAGATGAATTTGGTTGCTAAGCTAGGATATGGTATAATGTACTTCTGTAGTTAGTAATATGAGATGTGGCTTGCAACAAAGTAGAGGTTATGATTTTAATTTAAGATTTGATTGAGTCCCTGCTGTTTTTTTTAAACTTCTTTCAAAGACTAACTATTGTGTTTGCTTGACGACAAGCAAAAGGTTAAGTCTGAGGGAGTTGATATACCATTGTTTTGACCCACTTTTGACCATGGTATTTATATGTTTTTATAAGTTTTATATATGTTTGAAGTCTATTTGGTATGTTTTCAGGTTCAGGAGCATTTTGGAGTAAAGTGATGATTTAGGTGCCCTTATGGAGCTTAAAAGAGAGATTTCCTGAGATGACTATAAAGATCAGACAACAAGGTCGATATCTAGAGATACAGATCGATCGATACACATCTTGTGTAATCTATCGACGACGCTTCCGTAGAAGATGACTTTGGATACTCCATCGATCGATGTACACCATGTACCATCGATCGATATGAAGCGTGAAGAACAAGTCTATCTTGGCCGACAACCGCAGCCGAGCACGATCGATATGACAAAATCAATCGACAACAATGGGAGACCAACGATCGACAACCGCAGCCAAGCACGATCAACGCCCATTCATGGCAAGCACTAATGCACAACGCTCACTAGCAATGCAAACATTGAATACAAACTTAAATCAGCAACTTGTAGATGCACCAGAGCAAGAACAATCGACCCTAGCTGAAACATCTTTCGTTGACAATGTCGATCGACGGTAAACACCCAATATCGATATACACCAAATGGACATACATGAATCTGTCATGGAACACCAGGCAACAAATGAAAGAAGTCTAAATGGGAAGAGAGTGAAATCTAGGAAACTCTATGTTCCCAAACACCTCAGAAGAGAAGCTAACAAAGTAGAACAAGATGGATTTCACAAAAGAGTGAAGAGGGTTCCTAAGGATATGTGTCTCGAAGATGCCTATCATTAGAATAGACTCGTAATTTATTCAGAGAGAGTGATATACCATAGTTTTGACCCACTTTTGACCATGGTATTTATATGATTTTATAATATTTATATATGTTTTGGAGTCTATTATGTATGTTTTCAGGTTCAGAAGCATTTTGGAGTAAAGTGATGATTTAGGTGCCCTAATGGAGCTTAAAGGAGAGTTTTCCCGAGATGACTATAAAGATCAGACAGTAAGGTCGATATCCAGAGATACATGTCGATCGAAACACATTTTGTGTAATCGATTGACGACGCTTCTGTAGAAGATGATTTTGGATACTCCATCGATCGATGTACACCATGTACCATCGCTCGATATGAAGCGTGAAGAACAAGTCTATCTTGGCCGACTTGAAGCCCAAGTTCTCTCAATATTACAAGATTGCCCCTGATGAGTTTTTAACCTAATGGAACTCATATTTATAGTCTTTCCTATGTGTTTTGGCTAGACATGCTTTTTATGCTTTTGGATGCTTTTGGATGCTTTTGTGCTTTTCATACTTTTTATGTTCTTTAATTTATAAAAGTATTCTCTTCATCTTATTCTCATTTTCATAAAGGTTATAGAATTCTAGATTTAGAAGAAACACACAAAGAGATTTGTTGTTCCAAGAACCAATAGTTCAATCTTCTAATCTAATGAATTTATATTATTACCTTGTTGCTATGAATCACTTAGCCATGTCTGAGCAGATTCACTTGTTAGTTTTAAGGTTCAAATAGTTATGAGGGATTAGCCCCAACTATGGATTGTTGAGTTGTGATATTCATTATCCTCATGAACCCTAATGCTTACTCTAGAGTAGCTAACTAGAGTATGATCATGGAATGATTTAAGTTGTTAATCATCATCCTGAAATCATCTGGTATAAGCTGAGATTCTAGGGACGATGCGAGAGCCGGTCTATGATCTTGGTGAACACATTCGATTCGATCTGAAGCTATATCAATCGATACTCCTATAGAGTAATCGATCGACGGCTACATATATCGGCCGATGTTGCGATAGCAATATTGATCGATATTGTCGACATTCAGATCAATAGACGAGTCTAATAGCGATAACTATAGATTTATCTAAGAATTGAAGTTCTTTAATATCTTGCAAGCAACTTATAAAGACATCTATAGTATTATAATCTTATTTATCTGAATAGTAACCTTGAATCTAACTACTTTCTTTTATTGTTTAAAACCTAAACCAAACTCTCTTGAGCAACTCACCATTGCTCACAACTGCAATTTACTTTTAGAACCTTGATCAACCTAGCATAATCACTTAGGATTTTATCTTTTGTGTTCATTACTTCCTCGTGGATTCGATCCCTAAGTACTACAGTTGAACCTCTTATTTGAGAGATTAATTCACTCCTTAGGGCAATTTGACTGATATCAGAGAGCAGAGAGATATATAAGGACATTAAGATGCTATTTAACAAGGTCAGCCGTAAACCTGAGAGGACACTAAAGAAGGAACAATATCATGGGAAGTTCCTGATTCCATGTTGTATACAATAGGACCGGTCCTGGGGCAAGCCGGGTGAAACATTCGACTTGGGCCCCCAAATTGTTTACAAAAAGTTATATGTACATAGGCCCTCGAAAAAAAAAATTTAGGCCCCCAAATCCGGCAAAAAACAAATTTTAGTTGAAATCGCTAAAATATCGCCTTAGGCCCCCGAAATCTCAGGGCCGGCATGACCACGATTTTCCAAACTCCCTTATATGATACTGGATCTGCAGTCAGCATCATGGCCATAGACACTACTGAGCTATTAAGACTAAACTCAGCATGCATGACCAAGAATGTTAATGTGGAGATAGGGAAATGCACTGTCCTTGTGGACTTTCATGTCGTGGATACAAAATCAGGAAATATATCTTTTCTTCTATTTGGAAGAGCTTTCATAGCTACAGTAGGGGTAGTTAGTGATCTAAAGGAGAATAAGATGTGTCTGACTAATTTTGATGAAAATGTATTCTATGATCCTGTGGAGATTGGAGCAAAGTGTGGAGTTTATTTTGTGCATAGAGATGTCTGATGATCCAGCACCTACATTTAAATCAAGTAACAAGACTGCAAAATTAGCATCAGCTTCGATCGATACTCAGCCATTGGCATCGATCGACCCTCAGCCTTCATAATCGATTAACATTCAGCCATTAGCATCCATCTATATCCTCCAAATTTCAGAACATGCTGAGACTAAAAAGCTTAAGTCTGGGGGAAGAAGTAGGAAAAAAAAAAAAAAAAAAGATAGATACAATTTTCTTGTCACTGGATCCTTTGCGATGTCATGAGGGAAGTTTTGTGTACAGAGTTGATAGACCATGATTTTGACCCGCTATTGGTCATATTTTCTATATGTTTTTATTATATTTTCGAGATGAAACGGGAGACATTTCGACCGTGATTCGGAATACGATTGTGTCGAAGGACGTTTGCCTTGAATCAAGGATGGGGGAGATCGAGGCTCGGGATGGTCGGCTCGACGTATCGCGAGCTAGTTCAGCTTGGCCAGGTCGCCATATGACAAACTAGGCGATAAGAACCAATGGGGCAAAGTCAGTAGTTCGCCTCCAGGCGAACTAGTTGAGAGACTCCTAGTTCGCCTGCAGGCGAACTAGTCAAGTGACTCCTAGTTCGCCTCCGCTAGTTCGCCTGCTGGCGAACTAAGCCAGCTCGGCTTAGTTCGCCAGCAGGCGAACTAGCAGAGAGGCTCCTAGTTCGCCTGCTGGCGAACTAAGCCAGCTCGGCTTAGTTCGCCAGCAGGCGAACTAGTCGTGACTAGTTCGCGTTTTGCGGCGGTTTCGGTTTTTCGCGGTTTTGTAAAACGATTTCTCGAGTTTTATAAAACGATCTTCGAGTTTTATAAAACACATTCTCGAGTTTTATAAAACGATATTTGAGTTTTATAAAACGATCTTCGAGTTTTATAAAACGATCTTCGAGTTTTATAAAACGATCTTCGAGTTTTATAAAACGATCTTCGTGTTTTATGAAACCGCTTCTCGAGTTTTATAAAACAATCTTCGAGTTTTATAAAGTGACTTCTCGAGTTTTATAAAACGATAGAGTTTTATAAAATGGCTTCTCGAGTTTTATAAAACGATCTTCGAGTTTTATAAAACGATCTTAGGGTTTTATAAAACGAGTTCGAGTTTTATAAAACGACTTCTTGGATTTTATATAATTATTCCTTTTGTATTTTTGCGGGGACTTTTAACCATTGATTCCGCCGTGACCGATTTTGACACCAACACCACGAATTCAACCAAGTGCATCTGCTCTGCACCTTCTATAGAGGCATCAGCCCCGATTTAAAGAGAGCCCTTGATACAGCTAGCGATGGCAACTTCACCACCAGGAATCCTCAGAATGCTATCAAAGCTAATTGACAACTTAGCTTCCAGCAACAGCACAAGAAACTATATGATTGAATTCGGACTGAACCTTATGAAACGCTGCCTACGTACCCCTTTCAGGGATCAAGTCGAACGTAGTTCAGTTGGTAGATCTGGACCAGAGATTGAACTGCCTGGGCGAGTTCGTCTAGTAATTGAGCGCCAGTCATAGAAACCGAACTTGTCGAGAAAAAGCCTAAGTTTCCAAGTGCGGAAAATTCTAAGTCTAGAAAAGTTGTGAAAGTCTCAGATGAGAGCTCTGGATTTCGTCCCTCTGCTTCTGCCCTATGCCTCTTGCTTATATACTCCCTTCCAAGGCGGTTTAGTCTTTCCATTTCGCCTAGATTCGAGTTTAACCGGAATCTTCCATTTATCTCGATCTTTCCTTTTTTCCCGCGGAAATCTTCTATTTATCCTCAAACTTGACATTTATCTTCAAGTTTGACATTTATCTTCTTTCTGCGAGTAAATCGCCAAAAAGTTGTCGTATCTTCGGGTTGGGCTTCGTTTAAAGTCGCGAGTTGCTTTTATCGCGTTTTTTAACTTTCCGAGCCGTTTTGCAATAAATCCGTTTTACGACTTTAGACGAGATCGTTTCCTGATACGATGCCGTTTTTAGATAAGTTTCTCGAGTTAATCGTAAAGATAAGCAATATTCGATGTATCGATTAATCGTTGCTGTTTTCTACGATTTTTACTCGGGGTTTTATTAAAAACGCGTTTTGTACGATTTTTACGAAAAATCTCAAATAAATCGTATAGTTTAGGCAACATTCGGTGTTTCGTTTAACCGTTGCCATTTTATACGATTTCCTCGAGTTCTTTTCGAGAAAACAAAGTTTTACGGTTTTTATTGTAAAACTCAAACGATAGGACGGATCGAGATGAAACGGGAGACATTTCGACCGTGATTCGGAATACGATCATGTCGAAGGACGTATGCCTTGAATCAAGGATGTGGGAGATCGAGGCTCGGGATGGTCGGCTCGACGTACGGCGAGCTAGTTTAGCTTGGCCAGGTCGCCATATGACGAACTAGGCGATAAGAACCAATGGGGCAAAGTCAGTAGTTCGCCTGCTGGCGAACTATGCCAAGCTGGCTTAGTTCGCCAGCAGGCGAACTAGTCGAGGGACTCCTAGGTTGAAAAAGGTTTAAAACAGTAAATAAAATAGGTAGCAGTGGTAAGTTGCTAAAGAGAATAGGTTTTGGTTTTGAAAACAATGAAGGAAAATAGTTAGATTCAAGGTTACTATTCAGAAAATCAGGATTATAGATCTATGGATGTCTTAACGAATTGCTTGCAAATATATGAGAACTTCAATCCTTAGACAAATCTATAGCTGTCGCTAGTTAGACTCGTCCATTGATCTGATTGCCG
>CAKOAT010129376.1:1068-13894 GCA_932364175.1 Eruca vesicaria subsp. sativa | reverse complement strand
TGTAAGCGAATAGTGGGGTCGTAGGTAATGTACCTCTCCCTCGCTGTGATCATTCGGGTCATAGGTAATGTACCTCTCCCTCTGCCTCTCAGGAAATCATCTCAATCTTTTATTTTTCTGGGGATGCCGAAGGAAGGAAAGAAGGAAACCAAAATTTTTGAGATTTTTACCTTCTAGGCTTGCAAGAGGATTCCGATCCTTTGTATACCAAGCCCCAAGACAAGCAATAGATGTCAGGTTAGGTTGGAAATCAGCTTTGGTTCTTCCAGACAATCATGAAAGTGTTGACATAGGTGATCGGTGATCCACTTTAGCATCTATAGTACTTTCTGCAATCAATAAACCTAAGAATGGTGCTAAAGAGTGGTAAGATAAAAAGTAAGACTTTGAAAAGTTTTCCCTTTCTTGACTCAATAAAACCAAATTTTGAAAATTTTATCAAAAAGATCAAAAAGAGGTAAAGTAGCATCAGTAATCAACTCCCCTGAGACTTAAATCATACACTGTCCTCAGTGTATAATAAGTCGGAGTTAGAGCAAAAGAAAAATTAAATATGTGTAACTGATATCGAAAAGTTGAAACGATATACCTGACCGATATGGGTATCGATCGATGGTGAGTCGCCATCGTCGATCGATGCGTGTTGGTCTGTGTCGAACGATATCGACTGGTTCGTATCGGTCGATAGGTATGGATCGTGTGTCTATCTTCCTAAAAACAAATAAAAACGAAACTAGTAAGTAAAAATAAAATAAAATAAGTTAGTAAAATACCTAACAGTGGGTTGCCTCCACTCAGCGCTTGTTTAAAGTCAGTTTAGCTTGCTATGGAAGTATGGTTGCTAGTGAGGTGGGTTTCAGGTACTTGTTGGTAAACAAGTGTCCCCCTGTTCTTGTGTTTCATCAAACCAAGAGGTTAGAAAGCTTCTTGTGGCCTTCTCACTTCTGGTCATACTAGTCTTCAAACCATAAACTTCTGCATGGATCTTTTCGAACCACCTTTCTAAGTTGACAAGGCTGTACTGATGGTTTCCAAGCATGCTGTATATATGTTCTATTGTGCGCTGCATGGTGTCGTGGTGTGGTGGATCGTCGGTTGAGGTTGGAGGTTGCATATCGATCGATGCGTTAGGTGCTTCATCGATCGATGGCGATGGGTCAGGTCGGCTGGCCAGCTGTCTTTGGATATCCTCAACCTCCTGAATATTTTCCGTTCTCAGTTCCAAACTGTTAACATCATTCTGCACTGGGAGCCAATACTTGTCCAGTAGATAGTAATCTTCGTTTTCACAAGCTTCAATGGATTTGTAGATCTCGGCTGTGGTTTCTTCAAATTCTTCCCTGGTACAGAATTCTTGAGCACGGGTGTCGATCGATGGACTGGGTTTGTCATCGATCGATACCTTCTGGAAGTGGTGCTCGATCGGGTTAAGTGCGGGTGTATCGATCGATGCAGGGGGATCTGTATCGGTCGATGGCTGTGGTTGAGACTGCAGTTGTGCGCACAGAGTGTTGACTTCTTCTTGTAGGGCGTCTTGTTTCCTTCGTACTTGGTCATTGTGGCTGGTCTGCCATAGCATTTCACCTCGAAGTCTTGATAGTTTATCCTCAAGGTCAAATTTCGCGCTTGCTATCTTCGAGTTGTGATCGCTGGTAAGGCCATCAAGCATGTAGGTGACTTCGTTCTGTGTGTAGAGCTTGCCATCTGGAACTCCTTTATCAAAATGATCAGCATATCCTGGTAGGCAGAAACAAGAGCGACCAAATAGTGAGGCTCTCTTCAGAAAGTTTTCCATATCTTCTTTGGTGACAGGGATGATGTCTCCGTTTACTGCTCTTGCATGGCAAGATTCATCTCTGTACACTCCATATTCATCTTTCTTTTCCCAAAAGAAACGACGTTCTTCGTTTTGGAAAGCTCTCTGCCCATACTCTCGGTGGGTATCGATCGATGCTAGTCTCCATGCATCGGTCGATGGGCGCTTTATCTGGTTTGGGTCGTTTTCGATGATAGGTCCATTGGCCATCTGGAGTAAGTCTGCAACATCTTCTGTGGAGATAGGAATGATTCCCCCGTCTATAGCACGTGCATGACCATCTGAATCCCTGAAAATACCAAACTCATCCGGAATTAGTGAATTTAAATCAAATTTAGGTGTTTGTACCTTGGATGGTGGTCTGTGATTGATATCGATCGACGGAGAGATGTCTTTGTCGGTCGATGGCTTGTAGGGCGTGTCGGTCGATGGCTTGTACTCCTTGTCGAGCGATACGGGATCTGCAGGTTGAGTTGCGGCTTGTAGTGGTGCTGTGTCTACAGCAAAAATTTCGTGATAACCGCTGGCCCAGCTTCCAATCGAGTAATCTCCGTCTCGTGTTTTGTGTGGGACATAGACTGGTCTGCAGTAGGGCTCGTCGCTTGTTGATTTGAACCGCCGTTTGCGCGATCTGGGGAAGGGCATATCGATCGGTGGACCAGGTGTCATATCGGTCGATGCTCATCGGATAAAGGTCGGGATTGGAGGCTGTGCTTCATCTTCTCGAAGAAATCGGTACTCTATAGCTCGTTCCTCCTCGTAATCTTCATCATACTCCTCCTGAGTATTGATACTAGCAAGCTCGGGCAAGTAGTGATCGTTTTCCCAATCTCCTGCGTTGAAATCGGCTTCTTGGAACTCGGCTTTGGTCCGTCGGAATGCTCCATCGGGCGATGGCCGGGTAGTACTGTCGGTCGATGGTGCTTCAAGGATATCGATCGATGGGGTAGTGGTGTCAGGTCGATACTGCATCTTCGGTGTCATACTCTTCCACAGAATCAAATTCGTGGGCACAGAAACATGTGGCTACGAGTGATTTCATTCTTCTTCTTCAGTGTGATCTTCTGCTTGAGACTATCTCTGACTTGGTTAAACATCCTCCTGATGTCTTCTTCTGTCTCCTTTGATTCTCTGAAGAACATCCACAATCTGTGTGAAAAGTAGGCTTCTTCAAAAGGTTTCTCTTTAGGTATTCTGAGGACTCGTTTTCTGAAGCTTGACAACTCCTTCTCATTAGCTTCTCTTTTATAGGGTTTAGGTATCTTCTCTTTTCTTTTTCGGAGCACTCTCCCCATAGTTTCCATTTTTATCTCCATGGACTCAAAAATATCCGTGGGTCTCTCTTTTAGGGATGCTGTAGGGTTTCTGGTGGTGTAATATCGCTCCGGGAAAGCGTCAAGACCTGCATTGTCGATTTTGGGAAGTGGCACTCAGCGTTGGGGTACTTCATATCGATCGACACTGGTAGGTGTGTGTCGAGCGATGCCAGGGTCTGGATGTCGATCGATGATGGGGGCATCATGTCGAACGATGACAGGGCTGGGCGGATGCGGGTGAAGTGCGACGAATTCAGCGTGAGACATAATCTTGACGGAATTGCACTCGCGAGGGTTTTCGTCGGAGTTCATCGATCGACACTCGTCGAAGTCAATCGATCGATGAACTAAAGTTGATATTGATCGATGTCGAGCTGGTGATATCGATCGATAGTAGTCGTAGGCGAATTCTCTTTCACTCTCATCATCAGATCTCTGAATCTCTTCTACTACCTCTTGCCAAAAGTCATCATCTAGGAGGGCATTCATGTTCTGGGTGTGGGCAAACTCTTGCTTCTTAACTGCTTCTCCTGTCTGGAACACCTGCGTCTCTAGCTTCTTCACATGGGTGCTGAGTGCATCTATCTTCGTCATGAAGGTGGTGTAGACAGATTCTATCTTTCCATTGAAGTTTACCTCGAGCTTCTGCTGACTCTCAAGTATCTTGTCCATCAATTCCTCCAGTTTAGTATCTTGGGTGGGTGGGTGTGGATTTGAGTAGAAGGCACTTCCATAGCTTCTGTTGTTGTTAGGGTTGCTGCTGCTGAAGGTGTTGGGCTTCTGGGGATTCTGGTTAAAGTTGCTTCTCTAGCCTGTGAAGTTTCTGACTCCTCCTTGGTTACCAGATCTCTGAAAACTGGCTCCACTAATCCAGTTGACGTCTTCTTCAACCATTTCTGAATCTTCTACTGCACAGATCTGCTTGTTTAGGAGCTTTTGAATGTTGTCTAGCTGTGCTTGAAATTCATTGATGTACTCCTTTCCAGGGGATGATGTAGTCTTCATATAGTTTCTTGTGCTGTTGCTGGAAGCTAAGTTGTCAATTAGCTTGATAGCATTCTGAGGATTCCTGGTGGTGAAGTTGCCATCGCTAGCTGTATCAAGGGCTCTCTTGAAATCGGGGCTGATGCTCTACTACCACAACCTAGCAAGGTCTACACACTAGACTACACTTGCTACCCCGACACACCGTCCACACTACTACACACAGCAAGGTTGCACACGCAACACCAAAATAACAATATAGCAACCAAGCAATTGCAACACAACAATGCAACAAACAATGAAACAACAATGCAACAACACAACAGCCACACATGCCAAAAAGAAGGATCAGAACCCACTTACCTTAGCCCCCACGGGCTCCAAAAGAAGGCCTCCTAGAAAAGTCACGGTTTCTACGGTATTCTCCTGTTGCAGATGAAACATACCGAGCAGGGCTGGCAGGAGGAACGACAGAGATGAGTACGGCTCTGGTTACGTTGGGCCTGGGGCAATCCACAGCAAAGTGTCCACTTCCTGCACAAAGAGTGCATATCGCAAAGTGACTCAGATCCGGCTGACTCCTGATTCTTCTACACTCTCGACCTTGATGATCATTCCTTCCACATATGACACAATCTTCAGGTATTGGGGTACCGTCTGAGGCATGCGTTGGTACTGCATTCTGCGATGGTTCTCCACTCACTCTGATCACTTCATTCTGAATACCTTCCATCATCTGAACTTCTACTCCAATCTCTTGCCGAACTTCCACCTCCATTTCTCTTGATTCTGCTCCGACTTCTTGGTTGACTGGTGGTGACTCCGATGGCTGTGGCGAATAGTAGTAATCATAATATGGATCTGAGTTCTGCCCAATACTCTCCATGCTGAAATCGAGAGATCCTCCAAATATAAACGTTGGACTACAAGCTGGCATTGGGATCCATGGACTGTTCTCTCTAGAACTGATGTCGATAATGTTGACGGCCACTGTGCTATCTGATGAGATCTCAATGATTTCTGGCGGTGGTGGTTCAATGATCTCCACATCGAACGAACTGATCTCCATTTGTTCACACAACTCGTTGCCATAGCCGTACTGGAAGAGTGATGAATTGGATGATGCTTGAAAATTTGCTTCCACGCTTTGGGCAAAGTTCATATCTTCCAAATGATCAGACTCTTCTTCAATCTCTTCAAGTACCTCAGCTTCTTCAAATTCTGATGACCCGGTCACATGTGAACTCTCAGTGCTCTCAACCACATTCTCTTCCTCGAAGTTGGAATCAGACTCGGATTCGCTGGAATCACTGGACAAACTCGACTCACTTGATCCATCATACCCGGTAGCTCCAGCCGCTTGACCACTTCTGCGTAACCGTACAACATTCCTCATCCTCGGCCTAATTCCACCCTGTCGACTGCCAACACCAAAAACTACAACACAAGCACAAGGTAAGGTCCTAAATTCCCAAGGACTATTCTAACATACCTACTCCTAAGCAGAGGACGTGCCAGTTCCCTAATGATGTTGTTTGCGACTCCTTTTGACTCAATAAAATATTTGAAAACCCATGAACGAAAGCATGATCATACAACCATGCTCTGATACCACCATTTGTAACACCCCCAAACTGTCCTAGGCCGGACTAACCCGGAACGACCCGGAAGCGTTACAAGGTTGACGAGAACCGCAGCCGATCCGACCAAGACTTCAAAATACTTCCAAAGTCCCGACCAGTTCGACCACAGAACTCGTCCCTCTCGACTTCAGCCTAAGGCTTGCCAACCCGTACCTCGGTCAAGAGTTGTGTTAAGTTTGGACAAAACTATATATCAGCGTTACAGCAGGGATTTTAATAAACAAACATAAATTTTATTTATTTTACAAAGTTTGGGAATTCGACTAAGGTCCTCAAAATAAAACAGCGGAAACAACATAAAATACGAGTCAACGAGTACCCATGAAAAACAAAACAACTGAAAACAGCAACATCCTTGCTCCTTGCAAACAACAACAGAAAACTACGCCTGGCCGCCGTCCTCCGCACCGCGCGAACGCCCGATCCCCCTAAGGTTACATGCATAGTAGAAGAGGGCATGAGTAATCTTAATTACTCAGTGAGTTCCCAACAAAACAACAATGACTACCCCCCTTCAGCCCATGCTTAAACAAACACAAACAAGCAATTGCACAATCAATCAATACGGGGAAAAATTAGATGTGCAACAATAACAATACAATGCAAAGCAAATGGGATGCAACAAGCAAAGACTCAAAACCCTAAGTCTCCCCCCGAGACCAACACGAACATAAAACGTCTAGACTCAATCCTAGACTCCACTACACTACAGCCTAGACACACTTCTAGACTGAAGGCGCCTAACACTACACACTACGAATGTTCACACATCCAGGGATCCCTTCACACAATGTAGATCTCTAACTCATCCACTCTGAACACTCAGACCACAAACACATAAGTCACGTGGTCGGAAACATCATCTTCGGGGATCGGCTCTTCCAATACAACCCGAGCCGCAGCGTCCCGCAGCGCTCGTCCATGGGCGCTACCCACTTCACTTGACAAGCTGTGGAGAAAAGTCTATCCCTACCACTGGAGAATTGGTTCACTCCCAATCTAACTCCAGGGTTACATCACAAAAATTCTACCACTAGTCTAGACTAAGTCTTAACCACACAATCCGCATGAGGGAGCTCTACCTCTAACCAACATGCCACACTTAGTCTAAACTACGGTCACACCACACAGTCACTAGCGTGAGTACACACCACACACAAAAGCTAGTTCTAGGTGCACCACACACAGAGTCACTCGCACACTACTAGTCTAAACCCGTGTACACAACACCACAACAACGAGCATGGGAAACTCCACCTCTATGTAACACGTTTAAACTAGAGACAAACCTAAAAAAAGTCAAAGCGAGCGACACACCTAGACTCTACCCGGCAATAGAAAGAGTCTCACTCAAATCTCTATGCAAACCTCAAACTAGACCTCCCCGGTCCAATCACTATACACGGCTACATGCCATGTATTACACCACACACAAATGCATATGATACGCAATGAGAGAGCCTCCCTCGCTCCTCACGCGACTATCTACAAACAAAATATATGCAACTACACAATTCTACATGCACGTAAACTATTACATTACACAATACAATCCATGCTACAACAACAACACACCCGACAAGAGAGAGTTCCTACTCAAATCTCTTGCAGTTCAACGCAATATAAATTATCATCTAGATATGCATACTCACACGCCATACACAATGCATATCACTAAACTACAATTTCTAGATGATAACTACACAAAACATGCAAGTACTATTAATCCTAATACACGGTTCTAGGTACAATCTAGAAACGTAACTTACAATGCAAATAACACATCAAAACACACATGAATGGGGTTTACCAACTCCCCCCCCCACACACACACAAACCGCAAAAGCGGTATAGCTTCAAAACCAACACGGTCCAAGCTCTCCACCTGCAAAAGCCTGAAGACACTTCCTACAGCACCGGACCTAAGGGTTACACCAAAACCGATCAAAAAGAGGCTAAAAGCTAAAAGGGAAAAGGAACCTCTTAACCATGAATTAAAGTTGTTACCACCTCTCCTAGATCAACACAACACCTCCTAGAGTAAGGATAACACACGGAAAAGACTTCCTTACTCACCACACTCACTCACTAAAATTTTCGGTTTTTGGTAACTTTCTCTCCCAAGAGCAAACCATAAGATCGACTGAGAGAGAAAGCTCAGGTATTTCTAAACTCTCAAAAATGGGTCCTATTTATAGCCAGTGGAGTAAGTGTGAACACAAAATACATGGGTATATACTTGCCTTCATTTTAAGCTTCGAAACCATGCATGAACGAAAAATGCACTGAATCAGCTCCTTTACGTCCCATCTTCGAGAAGAAATACCTCCTTCCTGGTCACGTTCAATGTACAAAACTTCAGCTTCAGACTTGCTCCCGAAGTCACTTGGCCCACACTCCAAGTTTTAACCTCCAAATGGCCTCTTCACTTAACACATAGCAAAGCTATGGATAAACCTTGTCTACCTATCTCCTGTATACCTCCTGGTGTAGTATAAGAACCAATGCATGTCCATTCTCGTGCCTGACATGTTTCCATACTCCTTTCTCTTCATTTACCAAACTGCCGTTTTTGGCCCAATAAACACTCTTGGGTCTTCAAGCTTCAAAATCAAATTCCTTGTGATCCAGCCAACTCCAATGCACTCTCTGGACTCCAAATGAACCTTATATATTGTGGATTTGAAGTAGAAATGGAATTCCTTAGTCCAAAACCTCCAAACCCATTTGTAGCCCATTATGGGTACAAAATGTATCTTCATGTTCTCTCCCTCTCTAGATATATTTTGCTCATAATTTCTTGACCAAAAGACTCCTTAATTTATTCTACATCACCTCCAGAAATGATGGAAAATTTTCCCCTCCACGTGGCACACTTCCATTGGATGCTCGGATAGCTTATGTGGACCAATGGGGTCATTTCTCTCTCCTTGGAATTTTGTTGACTTTGACTTTTGAGTTGACCACTTCCAAAAGTTGAGCAATTGCACAAAATACTCCTTTGAACTTCTTGACCATGTTTGCACATCTTGATTTGGCTTCCAAAGCTCTTGGTTAGCTCATTTTGACATATCGGCCAAAACTGCCTTCTTCCGGACCATCTTTGTATTCTCCTAGTTCTGGCTCGACCAAACTCTCTTGAATGTCTTCAAACTCCTTAATATGGCTTCTAGATTGATCCTAGATTGATCTCCAAGCTCCTGGAATCAAAATAGTCTTCTTTGGTCTTCACCCGATTCTAAACCTTCTCCTAAACCATCTTCAGAACCTCTACTGACCATCTTCTCTTTGGCATGCTCCAACTCCATTCTATCTTGCCCATATGTCTTCTTTTATCTTCTAAAGATGATTGGAATCAAGTCTCACTTGATTTGCACAATTCAAAATTCCACCATTGCTCTACCTTGTCCGTTTCGAAGCTTCAGGTCTATCTCCTCGACCAACTCTCGTTACCACTCGACCACTCTTCAAAATACTTCAACCAAACCTCTATTCAAGTCTTCTTATAGCTTAGCCACACGTGGTTGTCTTGGTCATCGTTCGTTGACTTTGGTTGACTTTCTACTCCTAGAACAGGGTTACTACAGTCCTGGTTCCCCATCACGACGCCCTAGTCATCTCCCTCAGTGTAGAAAACTGCTTAGTGAGATGGATCCTGATAGATAACTGTAGCTCTGGCAACATCATCTTCCTCCCAGCCTACACCGATCTAGGGCTGGAAAAAAAGGCGCTAACAAGCAAAGTAACTCCACTTATAGGCTTCAGCGGAGAAGTAAAGAACACCCTAGGAGAGGTAATCCTTCCAGTATACGCCGAAGGAGTGAACCAACCAACAAAATTTACCATCGTCGACTGCGCATCCTCCTACAACATGATATTGGGACGGCCCTGGATCCACGACATGGGGGTCGTACCCTCGACTCTCCACCAATCCATCAAATTCCCGACCCCCTGGGGGATCGTGGTAATCCAAGGAGACCATGAGAATGCCAGGACCTGCTATCAAACCACATTGAAAGGAAAAAGTCCGGTCTTATAGCAATTACCGAAAGGCCCTCCGGCCTTTTATACGGAGGAGCCCGAGGTAGAAGAGATGGACGAGATACCCTTTGAGGAAGGAAATCCGACCCGAAAACTGCTAATAGGGCCAAGCTCCCCATGGGGATAAGACAGAGACTGATCGAGTTCCTTCGCTCCAATTTCGATTGTTTCACCTAGTAACACGAGGATATGCCCGTGATCGACCCCGAGGTCATCATGCATAAGCTGCATGTAGATCCTCAAATCACCCCTGTCCAACATAAAACAAGGAAATTTGCTCCAGAAAGGGACGAAATCATCAACAAAGAGGTCAAGAACCTGCTCGACACTGGATTCATCAGGGAAGTCCAGTACCCCGAGTGGCTGGCAAACGTCTTCGTAGTCAAGAAGAAGAATGGGAAATGGAGGGTCTGCATATATTTCACTAACCTCAACAAATCATGCCCCAGAGATCCTTTTCCCCTACCTCATATCGACAAGCTCGTCGACGCCACCGCAGGCCACCAGCTCATGAGTTTGATGGATGCCTTCTCTGGCTACAACCAAATCCTGATTCATCCAGACGACCAGGAGAAGACCTCCTTCATGACCCCCAGGGGCATATATTGTTAAAAGTCATGCCTTTCGGCCTGAAAAATACAGGATCTACATACCAAAGGCTCGTAAAACATGATGTTTGCCGTACAGATCGAGCGGACCATGGAAGTCTACATAGCTGATATGCTGGTAAAGTCCCTCGAGGCAGAAGACCACATCTCCCATCTAAAACAAGCCTTTGTCACCGTCAAGAAGTACAACTTGAAGCTTATACCCTAAAAGTGTTCATTCGGGGTCATCTCCGGAAAATTCCTGGGATACATAGTCACCTACAAGGGCATCGAGGCCAATCCAGAACAGATGCGAGTCATCCAGACGACCCCTTCCCCGCGAAATGTAAAGGAAGTCCAAAGACTAACAGGTCAGATGGCTGCATTAAGCAGGTTCATCTCCAGGCTGTCCGATAAGTCTCATGCCTTCTTTGAGGCCATTAAAGATCCCAAGGACTTCCAGTGGAATGACAAGTGCGAACTCGCTCTCAACGACCTCAAATCCTACCTCACCACGCCTCCTCTCCTCTCAAAACCCCTAGACGGAGAGACACTTCTACTCTACCTCTCTGTGTTCGAGCATGCAGTAAGTGGAGTCCTTGTGAGAGAAGAAGGAAGGAGACACCACCCTAACTACTACATGAAAAAGTCCTTATTGGATTTATAGACTTGCTACAGCCACCTCGAAAAGCTAGCACTGGCATTGTATACAGCATCCCGCAAGCTATTGGGGTCAAAATCGGTACGACGGAATCAATGACCAAAACTTTCCGCAAAAATAAAAATACGTTTTATAAAACTTTCCGAACAAAGAAAATCCGCGGAAAACTTGGAGATCGTCATCTCGGAAGAACGAACAAAACAATCGCTGATCACATGATTTCCCAAGTTAAGCGAAAAACCGCATCCGCCGTAAATCGCGAGCAGGTTCGACCGAACAAGTTCAACGTACGACAAGCTGGTGGTCACGAACCAGCTCGCCGTACAGCGAGCTGGTTGCCTTCAAAGCAGCTCGCCGTACATCGAGCTGACCGTCCCCAGCCTCGATCTCATTGGTCCGCATACATCCGACTAGGACAAAATAGCGCGCGATAAAAGAAATCCAAATTTTTGGTCAGCACTTCCGGGAGGCTTAAAACAGGTTGAAACCTTAACTGCGAGAACCAGGCAATTCGCCCCCGCGGAACTACTAGGATCCGATGAAGAAGGCTCGATTTCGGGACTCGTTTGGATTACCCCAGAACCGAGCAGGGAAATCTGCTGGAGCAAAACTCCGAAAAAGATATCCATGACGCGACGCTGAACGAATCGGACAAATATCCTACTCGCAGACGGGAGACTGAAGAAGACGGTGTCGAAAGGGTTAACCTAGAAACGAGCGAACAATCTGATCCATCGGATGAGGACGCAGACGTCCATCCGAGGAGGAGGAAAGATCGTAGCCCTCAGCCAGAATCCTCTCTCGAGCGTTCTCTTACTGAGGACGAGGAGGAGCTCTACTGCGTGCAACACGCAAAAACGGCCGAGGAACGATCTCAAGTTACTCGCAGCAAATGCCGACGAGGCCAGAAAACTGCTGGCGATCTATCTGAGATTCACGATCTCCACGACTACATCACTAAAACGGCCGCAGCGGTAAAAGCGGTGAAGTCTCAAATTCACCATGCTACCAGCGCTGCGCCCGAAATAGATCGTCTGTTATACAAATCTCGAAGGACGCCTTTCACGGTTCGCATCACCGAGGTCAAGCTACTCGATCCTTGAAAACTCAGAGTGCCAACCTATGACGGGACGACCGATCCCAAAGCGCACCTGCAGGCCTTTCAGATTACCATGGGACGAGCAAAGCTCAAGGATCACGAAAAATACGCGGGCTATTGCTGTCTTTTCGTCGAAAACCTGGAAGGAGCAGCACTCGAGTGGTTCGCCAAGCTTAAGCGGAAATCGATCGGGAGCTTCTGCCAGCTTGCTTCCGAATTCCTGAAGCAATACTCGATCACTACAAAAAAACACATCGATTCCTAGGGACGATTTCCTCGGAATGTCGTCGGAATCAGGCGATTCCGACGATATTCCGAAAAAAATTTCCCTCGGAAAAATCTCCTCGGAATCGCAGTTTTCGTCGGAATTTCCTGGGAATATTCGGAGGACATTCCGACGGACAATATTCCGAGGACATTCCGAGGATGTTTTCCGATGGAACCGTTTGTCGGAATTTCAACGAAAATTTCCGAGGGAAAAAACTACTCGGAATATTCCCAGGAAGCCATCCGTCGGAATATTCCGAGGACTTCAATCTCTCGGTAAATTCCGAGGAAAGGTATTCCTCGGAATAATTCGAGGGATGGTATTCCTGAGAATATTCCGACGGAGATTCCGAGGAATGTTTTCCCTCAGAATATTCCGAGGAATATCATTCCTCGGAAATTTCGTAATTTT
>CAKOAT010129265.1:1238-153999 GCA_932364175.1 Eruca vesicaria subsp. sativa | reverse complement strand
ATTCCGTGGATTCTATGCGAAACCAACGTTTCAACGTTCGTCTCGCATTGATCTCTTCGGAGTTTTGATCCGAGTACCTTTCTCTATTCTTTTTCAAATCTTTCCACACTATATCTAAAATATTTTAAAATTTTTGTTTATCTTTTGGGAGAAAACGATGGTTCTTTTATAGGGGACATTACGACTACTTAGCTTCGAAATTTTACGACTAATTAGCATCTCGTACCATCCCTTAGTCGTAATCGAGTCGTACATTACGACCAATTAGCTTCAACCTACCATTAAAGCTTTGACCGAAATCCTAAACACGTGTAGTCGTACACTAGTCGTAATTTAACGACCAGAGTACGTTCACAAGGACATGTAGTCGTATATTGGTCGTTATGTTACGACTAATTTACGTCTATTGAAATTGGTAGCAATTTAACCTCTGAGTTACGACTAATTCTTTTTTAGACGTAAAGTAGTCGTAATTGCGATTTAAAATTACGACTACACATCTGTAGTCGTAATTTGTAGTCGCTATGGCCACGTTTTCTTGTAGTGAGACGAATTTCAACAGGTGGCTAAGATATAGTAACCAAAATATCCAGACAGTAGGTAGAAATATGGCTAGTCTTAAACTATTCTCATGCAAAGACGTCCAGCTTTTGTTGCTAGTGACAATCATAATCTGTAAATGCGTTGTTTTTACAGAGGACATGGCCAGATTTGTTGACAACTACCCTGAGTACAAAAAGATGCAGGGCAACGTCTCAAAGCATGTGACCCTGGTTACTGAAATGAGCAAGCTAGTTGAAGCAAGGAAACTGATGCTGGTTTCACAAACGGAGCAGGACTTGGCTTGCAATGGTGGCTAAGGAGCTGCATATGAGGTATTGAATTTTCCATTCTCTATCGCATGCGAAGTACATCACATGTTGCATCCATCGAGTGTACATCACATCTTCTTGTCTCATGTTCTTGTCTTCGTTCTTCATGTCAAAAAGAGTTAAAGAGTGTAGCATTGTAGTCACGGAGAAGCTCAGTGTCATGTACTCTTCTGTTCGGTGTAGCATTGTAGTCACGGGAGTATTCTGTATGGATGTGTCAATGTTCTTGTAGTCTTGTGTAGTGAATTTTATCTTAAATGAAACAATTTTTGATTTTTTTTAAGAACTCTTAAATAAAATACTTGCATTGGAGGAAAAAATCAGAGGTTGCTTAAAGAGGATGCTTAACACACATTTATTACTAAAAAATTATTAAGCACCTCATTAGAGGTGCTAGGGTTAATGGTGCTCTAAGTACGTACTCGGCCCCACCACTAATGAACTTGGAGATACCACCACATCTGCTCCAAACTTGGCCGGAGACAGCACCATGGAGGCAAAGGTATTGTCCACCACCTACTTCTCGTGTGCCATACGGCTCAACTCAGGTGTGTCCTACCCTCGACGATCGCATCTGCCACCGCTCCATGGTCTGTTATGTCCACGAAGGACGTGGTTATGTTGCAAGTCCATGGCAAGAAATGAGAAATCAAAGCGTGTGTTCCTCCGTAGAGCGTCTTTGAAGCCACCACGTGTCCCCCACTGCTGCATAGTTGCAGCAGCACCGACGAAATTGCTGACATACCTGACGTCCGTCCCACAATAATAAAGATTTGCCTCCCTTTAGTTTTAGTCAAAAGTCAAAACATTAAAAACTGTAGTTCTACAAAAATATTCCGTATCAAACTCAAACAGGTTCCATCATCTGTATATCTATTATAATATAATTCTTCTTTTTATATATATTTACCGCTTGAGGTACAGTAGGCGGCTTGGGTGCCTTCGAGAGCAGCCATCTGGCGACTGAGGCTGAGCACGGTGGGGTTGAAGTGTCGGCTGTATACGAAAAAGTCATTTTCCGGTCCAAGTTCTCCGGCAAACATCCGTCTCATGGTGTCCGGTTCCATGACCGTGAAGGTGGCCGATGCCTCGATGGACATGTTCACTCCACCGTCCTCCCCAAATTCGTGTCGGATGCTTGCCAGCGCCACCGCGGGGTCAGCTTTACATGCCATCAGTGAAGATTTCTTTGCAACCATGGCGTCTCCGTCTTCGTCATCGCGGTTGTTTCGTTTATTCCCGGAGAACGTGAGGGGATGTTGGGTATTGAGGATATGGGCCATAGTACTTTTTTTAGTTAAAAAGGAACTTTGTTTGAAAATGAGATATGCAAATAATTTTGGTGTTAACAGAAGGTGAGGAGTGTTCTTCTATACATAGAAATAATGTTGCTCATATTTCTCTTATTACTGTATATTCCGATGTTCAAAAAATTACTAGATAGTAACTAGGTGCATTGTAAAAGATGAGCAGTTATATAGATTATTCTAAATAAAAGTGTGTAGTCATTCACGTGTTCCCTGTCTAACTCTTTGGAAGGTAATGTTTTTGGGGATTTGTTATGGTTGTTCTCGTTGTTGTCAGATAAATGTTTCAGTTAGGTTAAGTACACCAATAATTAAGTAAATTGTTTGGATGTGTAGTGTGAGATAGAGAGTACAGACAACTCTTTGCACTATCTCTCTTCTATTCTCCGATTCACCTTCCGCCAAAGTACTGTTTCAAAGCCCCCTTTTGGGAGAAATTTAATGAACTAAATATTTAAAAAGTACAAAAGACTTATCTTTGCATAATGCGAAATCGATAGGGTGAGATAAGGAAAACTGTAATTAATGTAATGGATGCACGATACCGACTATGCATGTTTTCATATTTAAAGATTTAGAAAATAATTAGGAAACTCAAGATATATTGTAGACTTGTATTATCATTTGTCCACTTTACTCGAGTTTATAGCACTTAACTAGTCGGCATTTGTAAAAGATTCTTTACCAATTGAAAACTTCTTACTTACTACAGAGCTGGTAAAAGATTATCACAAAGACAACACCTCATCAAAGTATGTGCTCTAGATATATATCCAAAGCGTTTGATACATTTTGGTGGAGCTTTCTTATCAAAACTTTGGAAGCAATGGATTTCCCTGCACCTTTACTACATTGGATCTTTCTATGTGTAACAACATCATCTTGGGTACAGGTGAATGGAGATTAGCTGGTTATTTTCAAAGTGAAAGATGATTACCACATGGTTGTGCTTTGTTTCCATACCTTTCGTCATTTGTATGAATGTGCTGTCCAAATTGCTAGATAAATCAGCAAGTGACTGCAGATTGAAATACCATCCAAATGTAAGAATATTGGCTTAACTCATTAAAGTTCTTTTGGTCATTACTGGGGAAAGAATAAGATCAATAGATAGCATCATCGAGGTCTTTGCTTATATTTGAAGAATATCTGGACTAGAGGTTAGTATGGAGAGAACACTATCTATTCTGAATGGGTGCAAGACAATGTAAGGCAACAACTTGAGCAAAGATACAAATTCAAATCAGGAACTTTGCATGTGCGCTATCTTGGGTAGCCATTACTAACAAGAATAATGGGGAAAAGACTATGAGATCTTGACAGAGAAGATCCGACCTTGTATCAATCATCGGATAAACCAGTTCATATCTTTAAGTGGGAGATATAAACTCATTTGTTCTATACTGATCAATATTGTTAATTTTTGGATGTTTGATTTCATTTTGCCAGCATCATGCATTAAAGGAGTTAGCAAGATTTTGATCCGCACTTTTGTGCACAGTGATAGAAGTTCTTATAATGTTGTTTGTGGAGTTAAGGTTTCACTGAATCTCCTTTGTTTTGCTTTTGATCTCAGAATGCTAAGAGTAAGAGGGGCATGTTACATCCGCCATCTGCAAGAGTCCCATCTTCTCTTGCCCGCAACCTGGAGATTGAGATGCGTGTGGGTGGTACTGAGACGAGCTTACAAAGTGTCACTGCTGATGTTAGTGTGGTGAAGGAGGACATGTCAACGATGAAGGATGACATGGCAGAAACAAGAGATGCAGTCAATCAGCTCCTCCCAACATTTCTGGTCCAACAAGCATCCACTCAGCAACAAGCGCCTTCTCCTCAGCCTCAAGACCCTTCGGCTCATCCTTCTCAACACAATGACATCTAGATGTATGTTTTTAGACTTGTCTTTTGTACCATAACTCTCTCTTTTGGTCTCTTAAAACTCATGTCTTTGTGTCTTTTGTACCATAGAAAACCTACACCGATTACAAACATTATGTAGGTTAATCCTAAATGACACAACAAACATCAGAGACAAAAATCAGAGACAATCCTAAAGTACCTAATCAATTCTAATATGATAAATATTAATCAATCCTAATCAATTCAAAGTTTATAAAAAATCAGAGACAATCCTAATGTACCTCAAATCTTAAGTTGAACAAGAAGATAAATAGTAATAAATTCAAAGCTTACCACAGAGCTCCATTGAGTTTATCCGGATGAAGATGTGGCTGGGATAGCCTAGCAGGAGAGTTGAATAGAGCATTGAGAGACATCTGCGGGTAGGTATTTTATCGGCATGATGAAGCAGTACGGTTTGGAGCAACTCCTGTGGCACCATAAGGCATTGGAGGACACGAAGCTTTCCCTGGTACTCTTGTTGAGTTCATCTGTTCACAACCAAAGGAAAAATAAAAATAACTGAGACAGAGACAAAATCTAAATAAGAGAGACATGGAAAACAAACGAAATTAAAGAGACAGAGACACAAATAAATCTAAAAAGACACAGAGACAAAAATCCCTAAATAGACAAAGCCAAAAACGAAACAAACGAATCAAAACCCAAAAGGAAAAGAGAAATGAAAAAACGAATCAAAAAAGACACAGAGACAAAAACATTATAAAAAAAAAGACAGAGACAAAAACAAACTGAATTAAGAAGACAATTGGACCCAAAACCGAATCTAAAAAGAGACAAAGACAAAACAAATCGAATTAAAAAGACAGAGACAAAAACCCCTCCTTAATCTAAACATGCAAGACAAAGAAACGCGAATTAAACATCATAAACAACAATCTCAACATGCAAGACAAAGAAGTGAGAATCGAAGAGTTTGTGGTCCGAGTTAAGGAAGGAGAAATCGAGGGTTACCTTGAGAGATGTGAGAGGGAGAGGAGAGGATTGGTATCGGAGAGGATTCAAATCGGAGACGGAGAGGATTGGAATCGGAGACGGAGAGGACTGAAATCTGAGACGAAGAGGAGAAGGTTTGAGAGAGAGTTTCTGATTTTTCACTAAGTATTGAGAAAAAAAAAGAAGAATACCCTAAACTAAGCTGACTTTCGAATAAGCCACGGTTATAGAAACGTGACTTAATTTACTCATAACCGCGAAATGAAAAACAATTAGAGCCAAAACCGAATTTAGTGGAGGCAAAACCGATTGGTTTTTGCAAAATTTCGTAAAAACCACGATATACCCACAAAAATATACGTGGCGAAGCCCTAATATCAGCCGCGAAATGAAAAAAAAATTGGAGCCCAAACCAAATTCAGTGGAGGCAAACCCACTAAGCCACAAATGTACCACGAAATTTTTGTGGCTATGTTTAAATTACTAAATCAAAACCACAAACTTCAAATCCCTAAACTATAACTCTTACTATTATCCATCAACCTACACTCATACAACAAATACATTTCTCATCCTTCCTACATATTTTACAATCTTACAACATATTATACATTATTACAACATATTTTACATCATTATAACATATTTTACATCCTCACAACATTTTTTTACATTTACACAACATATTTTACAATCTTACAACATATTAAAAAAATTTAGAACATATTTGACATACATATACACATATGTTACAATCTTAGAATATATTTCACTATCCCGAATCACCATCTGAATCATCAGATCATTCAAACTCAGCATCCGATACATACTTTCATTGTTTGGCGGATTCGCTAGGACAGTATCATAATCACAAAAAGCGTCAACAACATGTGTCTCTACTCTTAACAATGATGAACTTTTAGCAACTTGGTCACGTCTATCATCTTGCTACGCTGTTAAAGCAATTTCTGACGTTTCTCGAATTCCTCGGAGAAATTTTTTTACACATGCCCACCAGTCATCGGTTGACTGTCAACGTATCCGTGGATAAGTAATAAAATATGCTTGATCACAGTTATCTGTTCAATATACAACAACATCATAGTTTTAAATCTAAAAAAATAATATATATAAATATATATGTGTGTATATATTTACTTTCACTTACTTGGTAATATAAAAAGATCATATTTTGCATATTGTCGCGTGGTGAGACATCAACTAGACTAGAAGAATGTCCCTTTGTGTCAAATCACGAACAATTGAAAACCATGATTTTCAAGGCAACATTACCATGATACTCTACCATCATGATCTTCTGAATGATGTCATTGTAGTCTGTATCATTGGTTCCAAGGACACAAACACCATAATGTTGAGTTTTCTTATTTTGACCATGGTTATGGGTGAAAAGTGTTGATATTATTTAGCCTTTCATGCAATATTTCTTCCCCAATCAACCATGGTGGAGTAAGATCCTTAATGGTTTTTCTCCGTCTAAACGCTTAAGTGTTTTTCCAGTAAGGATGATTTGCATCTAAAAATCTTCTGTGGCAATTAAACCAACTATGTTTTCATCCATTAGACAACCAGAATGCATCTGTCTCATCTTGAGAATATGGGAATGCCATCCGACCATGAGTCGTCCAACCTGAAAGCATCCCATACGCTGAAAAATCGTTTATCGTCCACATCAACACTGCTCGCATTATGAAGCTTTCTTTCTTTGAAACATCATATGCCTCCACACCATCCTTTCATAAATTTTGTAATTCTTTAAACAACGGCTGCAAGTAAATACTAAGCTTTTCTTCGGATGTTCGGGTCCGGGTATTAGTACCGAAAGTAACAAGAATTCTCTTTTCTTCACTTTCATCATCCGTGAAGCAAGAGACAACAGAGATATTCCTTCTGCACACCCTTCATAAAGAGGTTGGGTGGCTGCTTCAAATGCTTCAAAAACATTATCATGATATGGCTCCACTATCTCCGTCTCCTCTATAGGTTCGTGCATGTAGGGTGGTGCAATGTCCGCTTGTCCTTGGGGAATCTCCTGGTAACAATCTTCATGAGCATTCCAAGTAGGATTCTCCCACATTCCATATGCACCCGTCGAGTTATTCACCCCAGAACTCTCACTGACATCACAAGATTTCTCTCCATGATTCGTCCAGACATAATAATTCTCCTTAAAGCCGTATAAGAATAGATGTTTTGAGATAACTTTTACATCTCGTTGCTTCACATTTTTGCACCGCGCACACGGACACAATAATGTTTGTCGTTTCCTGATAATCAGCTTGATTACATGCAAATTTAAGAAATGCGTTAATACCTCCAAAAAAATTTCAGAAACGCAATTACTTCTTGGATCAAACCTTTCATCCATCCATTCTCTTGAATCAAAGTAGAAAGACATTGTGTTTTAAAAAATTTTGAGAGACAATAATGAGCTGAATCTTTCTCTCGAGCAACTTTGATTATTAAAGTAAGCCACAATGTAGGCACGAAAAAACTGTGACTTCTTCACTTTCATCGATCAATGTGGGCACAAAATACCAAAAACAAATAAGCCACGATGAAGCCATGGCACAAACCATGGCTTTGTATGCCAGCATAAAAAAAGCCTTCCCACTACAGTTTTCGTGGGAAAAGTGTTGCTTTTTGTTGCTACCACGAAATAATCGTAGCCGTTTTTGTGGCTTTTTGTGCCACGTTTTAGTTTCGTGGCCAGAACGTGGCTTATTTTCGCATTTTTTGTTGTTAATGTTTTTTGTGGCTCTTATGTGGCTGTATCTTGATTTTTTACTTTTAGCCATGGTTTTACAGTGAAAACGATGTGGCTATGCAGTAAAATTTTACTAGTGTTCGGCCTGGTCCAGATCCAAGGCAAACCTATTTGGTATTTTTGGACCCGTAAGTCTTTGCTACCCTAACCCAATTGAGTACCTAAAGTACATGAAATGTTATGTGTACATATATTAGGTATATTTGGGTATTTCCTATATGTTTTTGGTATTACATATATTTTTATATTTCATGTTTGGGTTTACGATCATAGTTTCGAAGTTTCAGATAAAACTTCAAAATTTTAAAGATTTATTGAAGTACACTTGTACCATTGCCAAAAAGCTTGTCTCAATCCATAAATGGATTTACGCAAGCGACAAACAAGACTGGGAGGTAAAACTTCATCAGGACCTGGAGTGTAACCCAACATCAAGCTCATGTAGATTTTTTTCATCCATATCACTATGCAAAAAAAAACACATACATTTAGAAAAGACTCCAACCATGAAAAGCTGCCAATTAAATCCAAAATAAACTTCACAGTTCTTAATTTGGTCACATGAGAGAAAATATCCTAGAAATCAATACCCTCATGCTGAGTGAAGCCATGAGCCACCAGACGAATCTTGTGTCTATCAATGGTATCATCCACATTAAACTTCAATGTTTATATCCATTTACAAGTTACAACCAACAATATTCTTCCCTGGAGGCAAAGACTCAACAACCCAATTAGATTCCATGTCAGCCATTCATAGCTACTCTCGACACAATATATGTTATGGCTTGTTTAAAAGTCTTGAGTTTAGTTTCAACAGAACTGGAAAGAACATAGTTTTAATATTGAGGATGAAGGTTAGAGTAGAAAAGGACATAAGATAAAGGATATATAAAGGGTGGAAGGAGTGGGAAGAATTTGAGATAATGGTGTAGAAAGATGAGCCACAGAGCAACAGTAATAAGATAAGTAGGGAGGGGTTTTAGCACTCCGCTTTGGTCTGCCAATATTCAATAAAGCTTGACCATTCCTAGAAGTGATAGTTTTATGACTACCCATAGTAGCACTAGTTGGAACAAGAAGAATGGGATGCATATGCACGTGAAGATGGAGATATTGGAGGAAAATGAATTACATAATCTAAAGCAGTGGGAGTAAGAAATGGTAAAATCATATCAGGAGATAAAGAAGATGATTAAGTAAAATGTGGATCAGTGTTAAAAGAAATAAAGTTTCATGGAAAACCACATTACGTAAGATAGAGATTGTAAATGTATCCAAATGTAAAACTTTGTAGTCGTTAAACTCTGAAGGATATCCTAAGTAAATACAAGAATCAGCTCTTGGTGTGAATTTGGTATGATCCTTTTGTAAAGTAGGAACATAACAAAGACAACAAAAATTGTAAAGAAAACCATAATCAGGCTGTTTGTTTGCTAAAACCTTATAAGAAGAAACTTTTTTCTCTGTAAAAGTAAAGAAGGTATTGTATTGATTAGGAAAACCGTAGTACGCATAAAATCACTCAAATAAACTAGAGGAACATTAGACTTAATCATTAAAGAACATGCAATATTAGGAATATGATGATATTTCCCTTCAACTACAAAATTCTGTTCAGGCGTATATGCACAAGAAAATAGTGAATTATGACATTATCCTTAACAACCTGAGCAAAATCCAACTCATGTATATTATCAATACGACTTAGTAAACACATGATATTAACTGTATACTTAAAGAAATCAGGAAAAACACAAGCAACATCACTTTTATTTCTTAGCATATAATTCCATGTTACACGATAACAGTCATGAGTCATCAACAATAGTAAAAAAGTAACAATAATCTATAACTAGTTCAACAAAAAAATCTCCATACATCCAAGGTGAACCAAGTGAAATAATTTGCATTATGATTTTCTGCGTGAATATTTACCTAGTTATTTCTATAAAAAGAAATATTATGGTGCACTACTTGAGCTGCTTACTATAGGTGAATGCCTCGTATTTAGTGACGAGTCATTCTCAACGACGACCCTGCTGTATTCCCATATCAGAGCAGAAAACCATAAGAACTGAAGCAAAAGAGAAGAAACACAAGATTTTGCTGGACCATCAAAGGGCTTTTTACTTACGATCATTTTGCATTAAAGGGCCTATAGACGGAGAAGAATACCAATTGTCGACCCAAAAAAGAATAGACTGCATCCTTCCTACATAAATGCTTATTCCTTATTTATCTTTCTTTATTATTTTCATAAAGGTAGCGCAGAAGGAAGTGAAGTTATTAAATCAAATCTCACTAAACAAAACAGATCATCGCAATCATCCGAGCGAGGGAAAAATGGAGATCTTCTACTTGGTGGTGTTCGGTGGGCTGGCTGCGATCGTAGCTGGGTTGGAGCTGAGCAAATCGAACAAAGACCGAATAAACACCTCATCCGCCTTCAACTCCTTCAAGAACAACTATCTCCTCGTCTACTCCCTCATGATGGGTGGGTACATCCCCTTCCTTCTTCTTGATTTTTCGTTAAAAGTGTTATAATAGATCAGGTGATTGAATTGATTGGTGGTTGTATTGTGTAGCTGGGGACTGGCTGCAGGGACCTTACGTGTACTATCTGTATAGCACTTATGGATTCGGCAAGGGAGAGATCGGTCAGCTCTTCATTGCTGGTTTCGGATCTTCTATGCTCTTTGGCACCATTGTTGGATCTCTCGCCGATAAACAGTGAGTCACCAATGCAATTCAATGCATCCCTCTCTTCTTCTAATTAATCATTCTTGTGTTCCTTAATTAGGGGTCGCAAGAGAGCTTCAATCACCTACTGCATTACCTACATTCTCAGCTGCATCACCAAACACTCTTCTCAGTACAAAGTTCTCATGCTCGGCCGTGTCCTCGGCGGCATCGCCACTTCTCTTCTCTTCTCCGCCTTCGAGTCTTGGCTTGTCGCTGAGCACAACAAGCGAGGCTTCGAGCAGCAGTGGCTTTCCCTCACTTTCTCCAAGGCTATTTTCCTTGGCAATGGTCTTGTCGCCATCATTGCTGGCCTCTTTGGTAACTTCCTTGTTGATTCCCTCTCCCTCGGCCCCGTTGCTCCTTTCGACGCTGCTGCTTGCTTCCTTGCTGTTGGTATGGCCGTTATTATGTCTTCGTGGTCCGAAAACTACGGAGATCCTTCGGAGAACAAAGACCTTCTTACTCAGTTCAAGAACGCTGCCTCTGCAATTGCTTCGGATGAGAAGATCGCGTTGCTTGGTGCTATTCAGTCTCTGTTCGAAGGGTCCATGTACACCTTTGTGTTTCTATGGACTCCTGCTTTGAGCCCTAATGATGAGGACATCCCACATGGTTTCATATTTGCTACCTTCATGCTCGCTTCCATGCTTGGCAGCTCCGTTGCTTCTCGTCTGCTGGCTCACTCGTCTCCTAAAGTAGAGAGCTATATGCAGATTGTGTTTGTCATCTCTTCAGCTGCTCTGATGCTTCCCGTTGTTACAAGCGTATGTATTTTCTGCGATCGTATTTATTTACTTATTTTCAAGGAGTTTGCATCCTGTATATATATATATATATATAACTTTTGCTTTCCACAGTTCTTGGTGGCCCCCTCTGGTGTAAAAGGTGGAAGCATCTCTTTCTCTGGCTGCATTCAGCTTATGGGTTTCTGCACTTTTGAAGCTTGCGTTGGAATCTTCTGGCCTTCTATCATGAAGATGAGATCCCAATACATTCCAGAGGAAGCCAGAAGCACCATCATGAATTTCTTCCGCATCCCACTCAACATCTTTGTCTGCCTTGTCCTCTACAATGTTAGTCTTCTCATTTTACAAGAAATATATACTGCTGCGATGGATGGACTTAACGAGCTGTTCTTTGTATATGCTAACTAAAGGTTGATGCGTTTCCAATGACCGTGATGTTTGGGATGTGCTCCGTATTCCTTTTTGTGGCCTCTGTATTGCAGAGGAGGTTGATGAACGTAGCCGAGATCCACAAGTCAAGTAAGTCTTCTGACACTAGTGGCGAAACATTTTATCTAGTGGGAAGTACAAGCCATTTGCTTGATTGGTTCATAGAAAGTAGCTAGAGGATTTGGGAACATGTTAATAGTGAGTCATGAACATGTTTGATCTGATCATCTTGAGGACCGAGTGGTGATTCTTATTTACCATTGCAGGATTACCAGAGTGGTCAGGAGCAAAAGAGATGACCTCGGAAGCTGACCCTCTAAATCCAGAATAAGCTATCTCGATGACATAAAAAAGAGAGTAAACGTCGTTACTTAGACGCCTTCTTTGTCTTGATGATTTTCTACTTGTCTTAGTACCTTGGTAAGTTGGTCCATAAACTCATAAAGCCATTCCATTCAAACCCTGCTGAACCCATATATAGTATCTTGTTAGTTATATTTGGATTTTTGTGATTTCACCGGATGTAGCCTACACTCAAACCTTTTACCTGTTCAACGTTAATCAGCCTTTGGGATTCTTCTTTCAATTTTTATTTGTGCTTTGGAAAAATAATCTTTAGATAGAAGTTGGCTCTAAACCATAGAAATGCGGAAACAGTGTTGGTGTTTAAAAGGAAGTCCAATCTTTCTACGTTGAGACAATTACAAGAAAAACACACACATAATGATGGAATTTGCGACGAAGAGGGAGTAGTCATAAACTTGTACAATTTGATGAACACATGAATAATAACGGTGGCCATGTGAAAAAGCAGACACCAGAAAAAAAAAATATATGCGACATTGCCCAGTTGAGGCCATGTGCCCCAATCCTCAGTCAGGGGTACAACCGTCATTCCCTTACTCCTTGGCTTCACCAATTTATATGAGCTTAGCTTTTCATAAACAAAACTCATCATCACCAATCCAGACAGAGGGAGAGAGAAATGGGAATGGTTAGTTGCAAGGCGAGCGAGTAGACATAAACCATTGTACAATTTGACGAGCACATGAATGTATAGAAACGGGTCTTGTTTATGACCTGGTGGCCATGTGAGAGCAGACACTATATGTTAAAGAAAATGAACTTTTATTAGATCCCTCTATTGTATTGGGATAGGATGCTCGACATTGCCCACTTGGACGCCTCAATTATCAGGGGTAGAACCGTCATTCCCTTACTATTTGGTTTCACCAATTTATATGAGTTAGCTTTTCAGGAGATCTCAGAAACAAAACTCACCACCAATCAAGAAAGCGAGAGAGAGAGAGAGAGAGATGGGAATGATGAGTTTGAGCAGCAGCGTAATGGTTGTGTTGATGATACTGTTGGTGGTGCAAGTGTCGTCGACGCAATACAAAGTTGGGAACTTGGACTCATGGGGAATCCCAGTTGATGCTAAAGTCTACTCCAAGTGGCCCAAAACTCACTCTTTCAAGATCGGTGACTCCCTCTGTAAGTAAAGTTATACAAATCAACGAGATTATTCAAATCTCTAAATCGCTCATTAAATGATGATGCAACCTGTAACAGTGTTCTTGTACCCACCAAGCGAAGATTCAATGATTCAAGTGACAGCTTCCAACTTCAAGAGCTGCAACACCAAAGATCCAATCTTGTACATGAACGACGGCAACTCTCTCTTCAACCTCACCCAAAACGGATCCTTTTACTTCACCAGCGGACAACCTGGCCACTGTCAAAAGTACCAGAAGCTCCTCGTCTCCGTCGGCACTTACTCCCCCGAAGCTGACGACGCCTTGTCTCCTTCGTCTTCTGCTGATGCCGACGCTCCCTCTTATCAAAACGCATTTGGATCCATCCCACTCTCTCAGAAATCTTTTTCTTCTTCGCTGCGATTCTCCATCATCGTTGCTTCGCTGGCCTGCGCTGTCGTCGTCGGTGCTATCATGTGAAATTGTCCCATTTTTTTGCATTATTTTATTAATTTTGTTCTGTCCAAAAAAGCAAAATTGATTGGCTCTTTTTATGGATATTTTATTAATGTCTTAATCATTTATAAACGAGTAATGTATTTCTTCTACATTCCGAACTTTTAACTAAGCATTTTAAGTTAAAAAATTATGTTTATCTAATCTTTTTTTTTGGTGGGAATTATGCTTATCTAATCTATTAAAACATGTTATGATATATCGTATAATATCATATCTCCTCGTATATTCTGTTATGATAATGTGTATATCGTATATTTCCTTTTGTCGTTAACTTCCATATTTGTGGGAAGCTAGGTTAGAGATCTTGTAATATATAAACAGGTCTATTGGCCTCAAAGGAAATACAAGAGAAACATTCATCGATATCATATTCTCTTGACATGGTATCAGAGCAGTAATACGATTCTGCTGTTTGATTTTAATTTGAGACTATATTCTTGAGAAGCGTTCTCGTCAACACGAAGAGATGGGAAGCAACGATGGGAAGAATGAAGAATCTGGTGTGAGCTCTACGACAAAAACTCAGACTGGAGGAAGACTGAATGTTGAGATTAAAAGAAGAACCATATCGCCCTATGACTTGTCGTCAAGCGACAATCCGGGTTCAGTGATATCTAAGCCGCAGCTTAGTGGGACGAACTACAACGAGTGGGCTGCAAATCTGCGTATGGCGCTCAAGGCTCGAAAGAAGTTTGGGTTTGTGGATGGGTCTATTCCACAGCCTGGAGATGATTCTGAAGATTTGGAGGATTGGTGGACAAATAATGCGCTTGTGGTGTCTTGGATCAAACTCACAATTACAGACACGGTACGCTCGAATCTCTCTCATATCGAGATTGCGAGTGATTATTGGGAACATATTCGACGTCGATATTCAGTGAAGAACGGCCAGCGAGTTCAGCGTATCAAGGCAGAACTGGCGACATGTCGACAACAGGGTTGCTCCATTTAAGAGTACTACGGGAAACTTATGCAGTTGTGGACATCTTTGTCTGACATTCGACAGTCCAAAACATGCAACTGCCCGATTGGAGCTAACTTGGAGAGAGAACGTGAAGAAGACAGACTTCATGAGTTTTTGAAAGGACTGGACGAGTCTCTGTATGGCTCAGTGAAATCAAATCTCTTGTCTAGAGATCCATTGCCTACGCTTGATGAAGCCTATAGCACCCTTCTGCAAGATGAAGATGCAAAACACACGTCTCGTGTTCTCAACGAAAAAGTGGACACAATGGCGTACACAGTGAGAACAAATCAAAACGGTGGAGCTGCTCGGTCTTTCCCCACACGAGAAGAGCGAGCAAAGCTGCTGTGTTCCAGCTGTGGAAGAAAGGGACATTTGGCTGACTCTTGTTTCAGAACTGTTGGGTATCCTGAATGGTGGGGAGATCGTCCTAAACTTCCACAGACTAATGGACGTGGACGTCGCGTTGGAACAGCACAGGGTCGTAGTGAATCTCAGCGAGTGAATGCGGTGCAAGTGTCTGTGCCGGCGGTAACACAATCAGCGAACTCGATCACAGCTCAAGATCGAACAGGTATCACGGGGCTGAGTGATGATCAGTGGCACACATTGGTCAACTTGCTAAATGAACGTAAGCAGCCAGCCTCGACATCATTAACAGGTACGTGTTTCTTGGGTTCTTGGATTGTTGACTCTGGAGCAACAAACCATATGACTAGTTCAGTTGGTTTTCTGTCTGATGTAAAAGATATAGCACCTGTGTCGGTTAAATTGCCTGATGGAAGGCTCAGTTGTGCTTCAAAACAGGGAACTGTATGCATCAGCTCTGCGCTTGTTCTGCAGAATGTGCTTCTCGTAAATGGCCTGCAATGCCATTTAATCTCTGTTTCTAAGCTAAACCGAGAAAGTCAGAGTGTGTTTCAGATTACTGATAAAATTTGCTTGATCCAGGACCGCATTACCAGGACGCTGATTGGAGTGGCTGAGATGGTTCATGGCTTATACTTTCTGCGAGGGATGGAGTTTGCTGGAGCTGTGCAGAGTACGGATTCAGTATCTAGAGATGTTTGGCATCATCGTCTAGGACATCCTTCGTCCAGAGTTTTAGATTTATTATCTATTTCGGATTTTTCTACTAATAAGGAGTTGCAAACTAAAGCATGTGAGATCTGTGTACATGCTAAGCAAACTCGATGTGTTTTTCCTACAAGTTCTAATAAAACATCAGTTCCATTTGAGTTGATACATTGCGATTTATGGGGACCATATAGAATACAATCTCATTGTGGTGCAAGATACTTTCTCAAAATAGTTGACGATTTTACTAGAAGCGTGTGGTTGTACTTGCTTCCTGCTAAACATGAAGTCTCACGAACACTTCGAGAATTTGTTGCATTGGTTGAAACATAATTTGAAACCAAGATCAAAAGCCTGAGAAGCGACAATGGAACTGAATTTCTCTGCTTATCAAGTTACTTTCGAGAAAAGGGCATAACACATGAAACTTCTTGCGTGGGCACACCGCAACAAAACGGAAGAGCTGAAAGAAAACATCGCCACATTCTGAATGTAGCTAGAGCACTGCGTTTTCAGTCATCACTTCCCTTGGAGTTTTGGGGAGAATGTATTCTCACAGCCGCGTACCTAATCAACAGAACCCCGACACCTCTGTTGAATGGAAAGACTCCTTTTGAAAAATTATACAACAGGCCTCCGCCACTTCATCATCTGCGAGTGTTTGGGTCTCTATGCTACGCTCATAATCAGAACCATAAAGGTGACAAGTTTGCATCCAGAAGCATCAAGTGTATCTTCCTTGGATATCCAAATGGGAAGAAAGGTTGGAGAGTGTACAATCTTGAAACCAAAAAGATATTTTCATCCAGGGATGTAGTGTTCTTTGAAAATGATTTTCCTTTCGCAAAGCTAGGAAGCACAGAAGCTTCACAACCGGTCATTCGTCAGCTGGAAAGTGTACCTTCTGCGACCTTGAATCCACTCCTCCGCAGTGATCAACCATCGGTTCCAGTAGAATCACCGATTGCTGATACAGAAAGTGATACAGAGTCTTAAACAGGGACTGAAATATTTTATGACTCTGAAGAGTTTGAAACTCCAGACATGAACCTCGATAATGAGGCTCATGACGACAAGAATCTTCCCCCAACAACTTATGCTCCAGACAGTAACCCTACTCGACAAGAATCTTCTGGTCAGTCACCTACACAAGGGATCGTCAATGAAACTGCAGAGCCTACTCCCTTAGTTTCACCAATCCCTGCATCGAAAGATAACTCTCTTGTTATCAATAACGCACTACCAGAAGAAGAGGTTATACAGATGGGTCGTGGTCACAGACAGAAGTCATTGCCGACTAAACTCCATGATTACATGCTTAACACAGTACTTGCAGAAGCTAATATTCCAACAACAGCTCTATACTCCATCTCGACCTACATTGATTGCTCAGCCTTCTCAGAGAACCATTGTCAGTTCATGGCAGCTATTACCATTGCTTATGAGCCACGTACGTTTAAAGAAGCAATGCTAGATGAGAATTGGAGACATGCATCGCGAGATGAGATAGATGCGCTGGAAGAAAGCGGTACTTGGGATATAGTTACTCTACCTAAAGGGAAACGAGCCCTGAGTTGCAAGTGGGTTTTCAGGCTGAAGTTCAGAGCTGACGGCACTCTGGAACGTCACAAACCCAGATTAGTTGTCTGCGGTAATCGAGAAGTTGGGGGAGATGACTATAACGAAATGTTTGCGCCTGTCGCAAAGATGACAACGGTTAGGAGCTTTATGCAACAGGCTGCCTCACTTGATTGGGAAGTACACCAGATGGACGTGCATAACGCCTTTCTTCATGGTGATCTTAAGGAAGAGGTATACATGAAACTACCACCGGGATACCGCGGAGCAGAAAAGAACCAAGTCTGCCGTCTGCGGAAATCTCTATACGGCCTCAAACAAGCCCCTCGCTGCTGGTTTGAGAAATTGACCTCAGCACTGTTGGAATATGGGTTTTCTCAGTGCTTGTCGGATTACTCATTATTTACTTTGGAACGTGGTCAGGATCGACTTCACGTTTTGATATATGTCGACGATTTGATCATATCAGGAAGTACATCTACACTAGTTTCAACTTTCAAGACATATCTCAGTAGGTGCTTTCACATGAAAGATTTGGGAATCTCCAAATACTTCCTTGGAATTGAAGTAGCTCGGAGTCCTTCAGGGATCTATCTCAGCCAGCGAAAATATGTGTTGGATCTCCTCAAAGAGACAGGACTTACAGCTGCCAAACCAGTGGACTTTCCATTGGATCAGAATCATAAGCTTGCTCTCGATGACAGTAATTTTCTTACGGATGTTGCAGCCTACAGACGGTTAGTAGGTAAACTCATTTACTTGAGCAACACTCGTCCAGATCTTTCGTATGCCATCCATATTCTATCGCAGTTTATGCATAAACCACGCAAAGGTCATTGGGACGCTGCGATCAGAGTCGTCCGTTATCTCAAAGGTACTCCTGGTCAAGGAATCTTGCTACGAGCACACACTGATCTTACCCTCACGGCTTGGTGTGATGCGGATTGGGCTGCATGTCCACTCACACGAAGATCTTTAACGGGTTGGTTCATTCAGCTGGGAGGATCACCTATATCTTGGAAGACAAAGAAACAACCGACCGTATCGTTATCCTCAGCTGAATCAGAATACAGAGCAATGGCGTTTACACTCAAAGAGATACTATGGTTACGCAGGCTTCTGACTTCTCTCGGCATCAAGTTCAGTGCTCCCATTCCTCTGTACTGCGACAACAAGGCCGCGATTCATATCAGTCTCAATCCCGTCTTTCATGAAAGAACGAAGCACGTGGAAACAGACTGTCATTTTGTGCGTGATGAGATTACAAGAGGCACCATTGTTACACGCCATGTCTCTACTAAAAACCAATTGGCGGATATTTTTACCAAGGCATTGGGCAGTCGTGAATTCCAGGCGTTCATTGGCAAGCTGGGCGTACTTGACCTCCATGCTCCAGCTTGAGGGGGGGGGGTGTTATGATATATCGTATAATATCATATCTCCTCGTATATTCTGTTATGATAATGTGTATATCGTATATTTCCTTTTGTCGTTAACTTCCATATTTGTGGGAAGCTAGGTTAGAGATCTAGTAATATATAAACAGGTCTATTGGCCTCAAAGGAAATACAAGAGAAACATTCATCGATATCATATTCTCTTGACAAAACAAAAGTACATTTTGTACTTAAACCTTAATTTTCCTCAATAATTACTACAGAATGTAACTGCCATTAAACTCAACGTTTCGACCTTTTTTTTTAGTGAACCGACATGTAAGTTTTCGTGGTTACCAAATTGTAAAAACCAAATAAACCAAATAAAAACCAGATGATGCCACTTTCCTATTATATCATTGACCACTCAAATAAATTGGTTCGTGACCTTGACACATCTTCGTCTATCTACTGGATCTAGTACCGACCCTGAGGAGAAGCATTATAAGAGCATCTCCAACCCAAGACCTCATTTTAAGGGGAGCAAAACCTCAAAATGAGGATTTGAGGGTTGATTGCTCCAACCATAAAACCTCAAAAAATCTTTAAAAATTTATATTATTTGCATTATAGTCCTTAATATTAATAAAACTATGAATAATAACAATATTTCACAAATACATATAAAACATACAGTTATTGTATTATAAAACACACAATATTAAAATATTATATGATAAAATAATATAAATTACATATATAATAAAATAACATACACACATAATTTTTTTAGAAAGTTACATATAATATACCACTTGTAAGATATGCAATACTTAAATGTTTCTATAATTTGCTTTAATTTATGTTAAGTTTGTTTAATTATTTTTTTTATTTTTTATGAGTTATATTTAATGTATTTTTATATTTGTGTAAATTTACTTTTAGTTTTATGTATTTTTTATTATATTTTATTTTATTTTGGTATATTTAAGTTATCTAAATAAAGTTAATAGATGTATTTGTGAAAGAAAATAATTGTAAGGAATAAAAAGAAAATGAATAGTAGTTTTGAGGTTTTGAACAGTGAAACCTCAAATTTGAGGTGTCACTAATCAAAACCTCAAAATTTAAGGATTTGAGGTTCGGTTGGAGATGCTCTAAGCAACCGCTTCCGACCCTCAAAAAAGACTTTGAAAAATTCAGTTTTTTTTATAAGAAAATTATTATTATAGTATATAAACGTTCTTATAAAAGTGGCCAATTTTTTGAAAATTGCTTCTGGTCTTTCCCATGTCAGGACCGGTGCTGCTGGATCAAAATGAGTACATAGAGACTCTCCTACATTGCCTTTCATAATTATACAACGTCAAATTCCATTGTCATAATTTTTTGGTTACTCTTCATCCGCACAATCAAAACCACTATATTACATATGAGTAAGTTCATATAATTGCTGAGTGAATGAAATTTTTTAAAATACCAATATTTTGATAATAAGTTATATCATTGAAAATAAAATTTTTTTAATGCAAAATCAACTCCAATAAAACTAATACGATATATTATCTCTTTCAATTATTAAATTCAAAATCAAATATAATAACTTAGTATTTTCCTAAACGATTTTGACTTCCTAAATCTATTCCAATATTTCTGCAATCAGCCTAACAATTATAATATCATTCAAATACCAAAATATTATTTTTTCTTTCTTATCTTGCAAATCAAGTTTAATATCTAATCATTAATTACCTAAATTCATGTGATTTTCTTTAAGTTTGTAACAAACAAATCAATTTTTGGGTGTCTATCTAAGAGTATATTCGCTTTTAGTGTTAACAAATCACACGATATATATGCTATGTCTAACTTCTAGAGAAGCCAATACGATATTATCTCTTCTTGAGTAAATTCAAATCAGATATCTCAAAACTCAACGGAAACTATGAAACAAATATTTCAATATTATTCCATAACTTTTTATTATTACTTATTATAAAACTTTAATATAATAATGACTGAAACAATGTGGAAATAAAAATATACAGTCTAATTTAATAAAACACCATACATTATTTTCATAATATTATACTTTGTGTGTTTAATGTTTACATTAGCAAATAAAATGAAAAGTTGTACAACAACATATTGTATATAAAAATTTAGAAAAATACATCAATCTCAAATTTCAAAAATATGAAAGTGTCAAATAAATGTTACATAGAAATATATATAACTTACACCCGTGCGGGCGCACGGATCCAAAATCTAGTTAATCAGTTAAAAATAGATACTGAGACGATTAAACAGAGTCCGATCAAGTAATCGCCATAATTATCTTTCGCTGAGCGTCTAGACGCTCGCCTTTTTAAGCATAGGTTGGCATATATTTCTTTGGTTTGTACATGTTATCTCCAACATGCACAAACCAAAAGAATACATGCCAACTAGTTCATTGTGTCTTCTCCTTATTGCACTTAGAATATTCAGTTCTAACGGACTTGCCTAGATCAAACTATGTGTTTCTTTATTATGTCTCTATGAGCCTTTTGTCTGAAAACACTCAAACATCGCTTTAAAGCCAAAAAAAAAAAAAAAAAATCCTTCGTTTCATTTTCATATTTCCTAGTACAAACGATTTGGGATAGAACTACTTAATTATCAACGGCTTTCTATGCTATCAACAAATCATTAAAAAATCAGATGTAAGCAATCAACAAAAGCATACATAATGAGTAGTAAGTGAGTCTCCTATTATAAAAGTCGTCATGTTTGGTGGTGGGATTGGGAAGAAGGGGAGTGAAAGAGGTGGTGAACAAGTGAGTAAAAGAGTTGAAGCCTTGTCACATGTTGTGGTGGCTTTGCCTCAACGATCAAGTGTGCCCATATCCTTCCCTGTCTCGTTTCCATCACTCCCTTTAGTATGTTTAATCCAAGACCTCTCACCACGTGTGCAATTTCAAGAAACTCATCCCCATTTTCCTGGCACACCATCTCTATCTGCATTTGTCCTTGCGGCTTCAAATCCTCCACGATGATCGGACATACCACCGAATCATCATCCCCAACTTCCAATGCCCATGTTCTCTCCTTCTCCTTCACCAGCTGCCATATACATTGCAAAATTCAATCATCTAATTAATCATCATTAAAATAAACAAATATATATTTGTTTCATTTTTAAGACTCACCTTAGGCTCGTAGGGTTGTTTGAGTTGATCAGCGTACTTGGCGATGCTTTGCATGAACATCATGTGTCTTATCGTCAGATCAAGCAGTGTATCAATGCTACACTGTTCAAATCAAACAAGATTCAAATCAGGGATAATGCTACGCTTGTGATGTCAATGCTACTAATCTCTAATGAAAGGTTAATTTAATTTAAGATGTGTTTGTTTACTTTTGCTCCATTTGGAATCATCCCTCGTAGCTCCTTGATACGGTCTTGTATCATCTGCCTGTCTTTAGGCCTTGGTTTCCTTGCTCTTTTCTCCTTCTTCTTCACTCCTTCATCTTCTTGAGGTTTCTTCCAGTTGCCTGCAACGCTTGATCTGTCCTCATCAATCCACTGGGGAGGATCAAGAGGTGTTGATAGTGTCTCTTCTGCCTGAGTCATGAATAAGCTTGAGCTTGTTGATGTTTCAAGTTTCCGTCTCTTGCTCTGATTGAGGCCAGAATAAGAGTCTTCTTGCACATTTGTGAGACAACTAGTGCTGTTGCTAAGGCTAGTGCTTATGAGCTCAGAGAATAGTCCTTTTTGCTGAGGCATTGCACCAAATCCAGAATCATAGGAATGGATCCCCAAAATGTCAAAAAGATCTTTGTCGTTTCCTTGGATCACGATTTCCTGGTCACCTCCTGATGAGAAATTCTGTTCTGGTGAATCAGCTAGCAACTGGCACAAGTCGTCCAGAGAGTAAGAGTTGAGAATGTCAAACACAGAATCATCATCTCCATTAATGTCTGAAGAAGAAGGTTTTAGAGATGCTGGTTTATCGGAGATAGGGCTGAGCAAAAAAGGAAGATTACTGTCTTCAGTGAAGATGTCATCAAAACTTAAAGTATCAGGAGGGGCAATCCCACTGCTTCCCAATGGTGCTAGAGACTCGAACAAACTATCAAGATCTACCACCGGCTGTTCTGGTTTCATTTCTTCCAAAGCTCTTGTTGTTTCCTCCACCATCTCTGCGCTCTCAACAATCTCATATAATTGCAAAAAAGAAAAACACTAATTAGTCCATGACTTCCGCAGCAAGAAATTGTCTTTGTTGTTTTTTAATGCAAACCTTTTGAGTAGATCCTAACTGAACAACGCCGCTTGATCCTACTGGAATGATTGCGATACTCTGTAATTATAACATCCATATATAACAATCTGATTTAAATACATTATATATATGAACCGTAATTAAACTTTGAAACAATAAAAATTTACCTTAAAGCCAGAGAGAAACTGATTCTGAAACTCATGCTCACACTGCAGAAAAATCAAACAAGATAAATATCAAAAACCGTTATTCTTCTTTGGACAGATAATCAAACATAAAGGAAAACAAATGTAAAGAAGGTGAGCAAAACCTGAACAAGAGTGTCTGAGAACAGCCATTGGTAGTTGCCGGTCAGAGCAGCTTCACCCACGATGCTGGAGTAATTAAGAAAAAAAAAAAAAGAGACTAATTTAAGGTACATGAATATACCAATACAGGTATATATGAATAAATATTTGAGCTTCGTACCCTTGACCTAAGACATGAGTCTGGAGAATCATATCATCAACGAGCGCGGCTGATTGCTCATCATTGTGTGCTACTTCAAGTCTCAATAACCTGAAATCAATAATGTTTCCGTTCAAGGAAATTAATTATGGTTACTCTGACACTAAAAAAATATTTCTCATAAAAACTAGTTTTTATCATCTAATCCAAGAAAGAGGAAGAGAAAATTACATACATAGGATTAAAAGGATCATAACACCAAAGGACAGCATAAGACCATCCATGGCTGAAACATAGACTCTTCAACATCTGCTTAAGCTCCATATCCATCATCACCAAACTTAAGAATCCAATCCGAATTAAAGGCTCGCAAAGTTTTTTATGAAACTTGAGTTGACAAGACCGCCTAAACTATTTCTGAATGATCTCGAACTCTTACAAAAAGTAGAAACCTTTTGTCTTCTCCAGAAACCAAACTTCAAAGATAAAAGCTACAGAGAAGAAGAAATGTCTTTTTATGGTTTTCTTTAACCTCCAGAAGAAAACTGAGAGACAGAGATAATTCCTTTGCTTTTTGTTGAAGCAATTAAAAAGGGGAAGTTTAAAGTCTTTGTCCTTCTATATATAAGCAAATGTCTGTCATTCGAACGGAAGTGGAAGAACTTTTGTAGAGAAGTTGCAGGACTTCAATAAACAACAAAACAATAAAGTATTATATAATAAAAGATTATCTTAATATTTTAATTTGCTTGACGGTATCCAGTCACGCTTTTGCCTCGGAACCGACGATAACTACACTGGCTATCACCGGTTAATATAAGTCTGCTTGCTTTTGTGGGGATTTTTTTATTTATTTGCTATCTTTTGAAAATTAATACGGCCGAGGTCTTCGATATTTCTAGGAAGGAAAGATTTTTTATTTTAAATATGGACTAATAAATACTCGATACGAATTTATGAATACTTTATTACAAAATATTATACTAATGATTAACGAACAATTAAAATTAAAGACGAAAAGATGAGACTGTGATCCCCCACCGAGAAAAAGAAAAACAAAGATAATGGGTCTGTGGGGTTTCGACCGATCATCTTCTCATACATTTTCTATCTTTTTTTTTTTCTGATGATCCAGGTATCCAGATCTCTCACTTTTAGTCTGATTATCCCACCGCATCCAATCGGAACTAGCGAAGAAGATCATGAAGGTCAAATGGAAACCATGTTAAATCCGCTGTGGCCGGAGCTCGAAGTCGTGATGGCAGACACGAGGCCCGGTTTACATTTTCTATCTTCCTCGTTTATTGTTGCTTATGTATTTTAATTTATTAATGTTATTGTATTCTTATTTAATGTAAGATTAGTGCAGATACTTATTTTTATTTATATAATATATAAATATTATTTACATGTTTATCAGTTAATATTCTAAATATTTTTCAGATTTTAAAATTTTTATAAACATAATAATCAAATAGTTTACATGCTGTAAAAATAGTGATCCGTGCGTCTTACTAAATCTTCGACAAATATTAACCTATTGATTGATATGTTTGAATAATATTCCCTCTGTTCTTAAATGATCAATGTTTTAAAATTTTCACACTTATTAAGAAAACACTTAAAATTTTGATAATAAATAAATTATTTTATGTGTTTGGCTATTTTCTATGATTTTTAACCAATCAAAATTCAATAAACATAATGAATGTTTTTGAAGTTTACAATTTACCATTATTACATACATTGAAAATGTAAAATATGAATCTTTTAGAAACAAAATATTTTTTCTAAAATATGGATCATTTAGGAACGGAGGGAGTATTTCTTTTTAGGCGAAATTGTTTCTAAATATAATAATATTTTAAATATTTCGAGATAGGGAACCATACGGTGAGATTTACATAAATTAGAAAATTAAAATTCAATCATAAATATTAAATATTGTTCAACAAATCATTCAAAAAAATTTAACTCATAATATAGTAGATTTTACTGTCAAAAATACTCAATAGTAACCGAGATGTTTAAATTTGTATTTTTGAAAATTTTGAATATATATAATTTTAGGCGACATTTAGTTATATTAAAAAGGAATATTTGGTTACAAACATTTTATATTGTTCTGCAAGTAATTTAAAGATATTTAATTCTTAGCATATATAGATTAAATAATCATTGGTAATAGTAATGGTTGAACATATAATTTAGGAATATCTGTTATATTGTTTACTATTGATTTTTATTTTTATTTTTGGTCAAATTGTTTAATATTGATTTTAAACTTAAATTTTGTTCAAAATAATTAATGATAAAAATATCCAAGTTTAATATTGTTAAAACTGATTTTAAATTTAATATTTCTAAAAATTAACTCAATCATTTTAAGAAATATGTTAAACACAAAAATTTAGTTGAACTTGATTTAAAAACAATTTAATAAAATAGGAAAACAAAAAGATTCCTTAAAGATAAGTTCATTAATTATTTCAGTGGCATTGAACTGTAAATATTATGCAAGTTTAAGGGGTATTTTTATGGGTACTTCTATTTTAATAAAATAGATATTAGTAAACTTAAAGTCCAACTAGTTTAATAATAATTATTAATAATAATATTTAAATGTACAAAATTGTAATATATAATTTTTATAGGTAGAAATGAAACCATATGAAAGTGATAGAACATTTGCAATAATATTGTTCTTCTCTCTATATTTGGTATAAAATTTGCTATACCATTTGAGATCTTATATTTTATATTTGGTATTTAGGAAAAAAAATAAAGTACCAAACTTAATATTTAACACCTATTTTTGTTACTTGCAACGTCTCCACATATAGAAATATTTACACTCAAAGTCACTTTTCTACTTTATTATTACAATATAAGACAGTTTTCACTACTAAGTTAGTTTTGTCTAACCACACTCACTTTCTAGCTAAAAATTAACTAAATAACTTTGTAATCAAGTGATATACGATAACTAAATATAACATCTATTTCATTTTTGGGTGGAATTGAACTATAGCCCTTCATATATTTGTTAATTTAATGGTCAAGAATCATCGGAGATAAAGTGGTGACCTGTCTCCGGCTCGTCATATGGCGAGTGGAACAAACCATACGGAGACCAGCTCTCTTCCTTTGGATCTTGACTGAACTATCTCTTGTTTTGTGTCGATTGGAATAACTACCGTTAAAACTTTACATTAAAAACAGGAAAAACTTATTTTCTCGTCAATGTATAAAACGACAACAATTAACTAAAGCATCACAATTTCCTCGACTATATGATTGGTTTAAATTATTTCATAGAACCGACCTAGTATCAAGGATGACTTCTCAAGGAAATCGTAAGAATGCCTAAGTCAAAAATGACCTAATGAGGTCTAAAACGGAGCTAAAAGCCTACTTACGATTTTTGATGAAAATGAATCCAAAGTTATTATAACGATCTATCTTCTATTCGCAAGAAAATAAAAATGTCAAGTCTCCCAAAATAATTACAAAGATCGAGAAAAATATAATATTTCCAAGAAGAGATAAATTTGGATACGAGGGTAAAAGAGGAAAACGCGACTGACCTAGAGACATATATTAGGGGAGCTAGAGCCAAAAGAAAGGGGACGGAAAATTAAGACCTAGATAACTTATGTTAGCTTAGGGGAACTTAAAACTTATGTGGTTGGACAGATTATCCTTGTTAGTAGTTCTCTATTCATTCAATTTTTGGTGAAATCAGGTAACTATGTTTTTATCAATCAATAAAACATCTATGTGCAATTCTAAATCGCTATTTTGTTATCCATCTATTTTCGTATTCGTATGATTTCGCAGAGATCAGGGACCTCTGAAAATTTTAGGGTTCCTAACTTTCCTAATTTAACGAAAATAAACGGTTTGAATCTCGGTTCACACAAATATTTTGGTGAAGACTAGTGAAATACATAAGGAATATGAGTCGAGCGAAATGTGTTAGGGGTCGTTTGAACTGAGTTATTTTATTCGATTCCGTTTGTAAATAAATTATATTCACGGGTTTGGGGTTGATACATAAAACACTACTATCAAAAAACATATACAGTAACTGAAGATCAAGAGTGTGGTTGCTGTCAAATGGTTAGACAAGTTGTTTATGTATGCGCGCGAATGGACTGATATCCCCTATATATTATTTGGGAATCATTTAAAAAGTTGTAACCTTAAGTTTGTAAGAATTAAAAATAACTCCAATCCTATGTGGCATAGCTCTTTGGCTTCTATTTCAAATCCTAAGGATTCTAGAGCATGTGATATAATGTATAGTCTAAAAATTATACTCTCTAGCAATATAATATTTCGTAGGCTATAGTTGTCGCATATATCAAATATTTATTGTTTCGCATGCTTTCCTTAAATAAACCCTACGGAATTACCTAATATGATTAAAATATATATGACAATTAATGATTTTAAATAATAAAGATTTGATAACAATCTGTATACTTTTTCTCATTTTTTAATTATTTATTATTAAAATAAATTACACAATTACATTAATCATATAATAAAAATCTAGATTTTTTTGTGAGTATGTTGTATTTTCGAATTTTTCAAAATGAGTATAAATTACTAAAACTGTTAAAAGTCTCACATAAACTTTTAGAATCAAGTTTTTAATTTTTTTTATATTAAAATATAATAATTATAAATTATTGAAACTACTAAACATCTCACATTAAAAAAAAATTCATTGGTGTAAAGTTTTGTGGCACAAATATGCAAATAATCATAAAATCATATGAGTAAAAACCTCATTTAATAAATATCCATATTAAAAGTGTGCTATATTACTACGTTTATATCATTTAAATTTAATTATATATCATATACAATATATAAGATTGATTATTTTGATTTATTTACCCTAATTGCGAATAAACAAAGTGATAGTTAAATTTATATGCATATGTCAATTTATTACATAATAGTAACTGATTTTTTAGTTATTTAATATATATATTTATTATTTTATTATTTTATAATATGCAGAAAAAGAGAAAATAAATAATAAAGATAAAATACTTATTTTGTATAAAGTGCAGATCTTAACCTAAGTATGAAACTCTTTAATTATTTTAAATCTTAAGTATTTTATAAATCCAAGTCAAAAAAACAAATAAAATGAGAATAAATCTCAAAATAAATATTTATATCGAGTAATAACCAAAATATTAAAAAAAACACAAAATGAGAAAAAATTGAAGATAAATAGGATTAACACGTGAACGTAAACTTCTCATAACCATAATTAATTTTTAAATTGTTAAATCATGATATAAAAATTAATTTTTAATTTTTTAATTTGTTAATTTTTTAATTTTTAAATCATTATGGTTATGTTAATCATGACCATAATTAATTTTAAATTATATATTTGTATTTGAAAAACTTAAAAATTAAAATAATTTCAAATTTAACTTATTTTTTTATAAAAACATTAGGAAACTTGCTAATACTCTACCAATCAAGCCCAATGACACTCTGTTAGTTTTCCGTCACTCGAACAGTGAAAAAATATATGAAATCGGGTCTATTAAATTCTAATTTTTGATCTACAATTCTAATTACAATTGTTTCTGATCCTACATATAGATAATTATATAAAAATTCTAAAATTTCAAATACATATAAAAACAATCATATGTAAATTCTAAATTTATCAATACTAAAATTTTATATTTTAATTACATATATTCACTATGCGCAAGGCGCAGGTCTTATCCTAGTTAATTAGTAAATGGTAATATATCGAACCGAAGCATCTTTAGTTTTGTTCGTTTTTAAATTTATGCATGGGATTCTCTCCAAGATGTATATTGTGCTTTATCGACAATTTTCTTAATATAGAGAGACCACAAGCATAACTGCGACAGGTAATAATTCCTTCGTAATGATTTTGATTCACCAAGAAAGTCAATTTCTCTTTTCACCAAAAAAAAGGAAAATCAAATTCTCTTGAAAAAAAGAGAAGTCGATTTCTTATTTGAAAAGGAAAAGTCGATTTTTCATTCGTTGATCAGATATCGTCTTAAATAATTTACTCCCGCTATTTATTAAAAGTATCATTTTAACATTTTCTTGTTATAAAAAAGTTGTCATTTTAATATTCAACTAGATTTTGATCCGCGCTTCGGAAGCGCGGGTATGTTTCATGTGACATTTATTTTTTATTATAACAAATGTGTTTTTATATAAAATGTATACAAAGTGTGTTAATGATTTTAGTTAGAAGTTGATTTTTTATGTTTACGTTAATTTTTAATCTATACAAAATGTTTGTATTGTCAAAATGCTGTTTTTTTTCTTTTTTAATCTATGTAATTGGTAATTTTTATAAATTATATTAATTTGAATTAGATTATACAATTTTTTTTGATTCTTATGTTAATTTAATCTATTTTTTTGGTAATTTTCATAAATTATATTAATTAGAATTAGTTATACAGTTATGAATTTTACCAAACTTAATAATAAAATTTGAATACAAATAATATATATAAATTATTTGTACCAAACTTAATAATAGGCTGTACAATTTAATATGAATTTCAATCCATAATAATTTTAAGGACCCAATATTTTTAAAACCTTAACAGATAAGGGCCAAATCTGGGAAACATACGATGGGCCTATTTGATTAAACACAATACACAAATATGTTGTTTACCGACAACATCTGATTTTTTATTACCAACAAGTATTCGCTTTGAAAAAAAAACGTCTCTCCCTCTGGAACCAGAAAGGCGATATGTCGATCTAGATCCACCTACAGAAGGTTGTCTTCTCCGATCTCTTCTTACATATAGTACACCACTTTTCTTTTTGATAATATTCACTTAGTAGTTCTAAATCGATTACCTTTAAAGTTCGATCTTTCTTTCTAAGTTTTGTATTTCATTCTTTTACATATCTCGTCTAATTCAAGATCTGAATCGAGAAGGATAAATCGAAGACTGAGAGATGAGCCTTTCCGATCTATACAACGAAATGGTATAGGTAATCTCATGTGAAATTCGGTTAAATATGATTAATTTAAAGAACTGACCATCAATATATATTTTATTTTGATTTGTTTTGCATGTGAAATTTGGTGAAATCGATCTGGAAAAACATCCAGAGCTTGATCGACCAAGGAAAGACATAAAAATAACCTCCATGTAAAGGTTTGTTTAGAATAATCGATGTACTTTTTAATAATATGTTTTGTACAATATCCTTTAATTTAAAATCGTTTGTCCGAAAGAAATTATGAGAAAGAATTAAACGGTTTGTTTTCTGGTCTAAATATACACGGCTATTTCCAATTAAATCTATTATATTTGAATAATAAATCTGTTTTAATAGTATAGGTTTGTAGAATACAAAAAATTATATCTAATCTGTTTTCTTTATCTTCATACTCTGATACACAACAATATGATGATGGACTTGAGGCAGATTGAGAAGTCAAGGTTTTTGAGACATATCTACATTCTTGATGAGGACATGAGACATTCTAAATATACACGTTGCTTTTTCTAGATTTCTTACTCAGGTTAGATTGGAATAATTTCCTAACAATCTTCTCAGAATTTCCTTTTCCAGTAGCATAAAAGGCTGTTCATATAACTGCGTTTTGTTTCAGGTGATATAATGAGACACTATTATCAGAGATTGAGCAGTAAACAAATAAGTTTCCGACTTTAGCTTATTTTTGGCTTATACATGAGAAACATGTAAGTTTTATACAATAATGAGTTTACTTAATAGTATAGACATGCTTCATGTGTAGGTCGAGCACTTCCTTTAATAGAGAAGGAGCTTTAATCATTTGAAGGACATGGGATATTCGACAATACGGCAGAGGAATACAAACCACAGTAAGTGCATTTTCTGCTTTCTTCACATCCTAGTAATTAGGGTTCGAACTTAAACTGGTAGTTAGGAAAATAATCTGGAAGTTTGTTTGATGAATCTTGATTGCAGTATAGCTCTTTCCTACAGTTGAGTGCAGTGTATGTTAAATATTTATAGAGATGAAGCTGGCATCTGACTTTCTGGCATTTAATGTGTTATTTTGTTAGAAACAGTCATTGCATGGTACTGAGGCTTTCGAGCCTCATCAATTCTGTGTTTTCCTTATCATGAATCAAAATTTTAGAATCCTTTTAAGTATCGAACTTTTCCAAAAGTTCGAAAACAATTTAAGATAAACTTAGTAATACAGAACCAATACGCGAGTCAAAATAAATAACCAAAAATCTAGATTTTATAGTTCTAAATAACTTAATAAAAAACTTCAAATCATAGAGTATCGAAAACCTCTCTAAAGACCACGTTCTTTGTTTTGCGTTGAGGCTTGCCTTCGCTGTCAACAATTAAAATCTTCAAACCTTTCTTAGAAGTCACTCTGGACAGTGGAGACAGCCACATATAGTTGTCCGTGTGATCCGAACAATCTCAAATTCTGATTCCCACGTTTTAGAAATTGGATTCCAAACAAAATTTACTTTGGCACTGCGATCTGAATTCCCAAAATCTTCTACATCAACACGTAATTTGTTATTTTCCATCCATACCAAAAATTTGGATTTATCTTGATCATCAAGATGGACAAAATGTTTGACTGTTGATCCCTGAAACATATTTTCAAACACAATAATATTTTTAAGATGTAATTAAAGTCTGCGGGCCAAACAATAATAAAATTATTATACCTTTCCCTGAGTTGGACATTGGTATTGCAATGAATTCAAAGGAACTTCGTTGGCCATATTTCCCAGTTTTGTCTCTGTGAAAAGTTTTTGTAAAGAAGAAATTTCTGTTAAAGCGGCTTAAATAATTCTTCACGTCGAGTTTTAGGGCTTTTAGGTACATTGGTTTAGTATATATTAAAATTGGTTCAAATATATGGCAATGCTATCGATTTGGTGCAAAAATAGTTGGGCCTGCGAGATACTATACACGGGCCCAAAAGTATATTGACTAAAAAAACTGACCCGTCAATATTAATTTTTTAAAAAATCGGATTCTGATAAAGTCAAAAGACACAAATTATGCCGACACTAATCTTCAATATTGATAGTTGTTTGAGTCATCTCCTGATATATATTATACTATGTTCGTTACAATTGACCAGATTTCATCTTTATTGGTAGAAACCGGAGTTTGATTTTAGTATTGGTAGTTCGATCGAAAACTTTATTGATGCGTTCATAAAAGCCACAAAAAACCAAAGTAGAAAGAAAGCATAAACAGCATTATTCAATTCGTAAAACCATAGCATAAGTAAAACATAAAAAAAAAAACTGATGATGATATTGTCTTCGGGATAGAATTAGCCGCTCTTCTTGTCTTTGGCTTCATAATTAGACATTTTTTTTCAATTCCTCTGACACTGCATTGTTTCTTCGTAGATAACTGGTGCAATGACTTGATTCTCTTCCTTAGAATGTTATCAAGATTCCAAAATTTCAAGGCTTCAAACTTTTCTGCTCCAAAAACATTGTTTTCATCATCTCCGCATATCCTAAAGCCGTAAGTCTTTCCTACGATCTCCACAATCTCACTTGGTAATTCAGGATTTTCGATCTGTTAAATATAGTAAGATTGAATGTAGTAAGAATCTCAGATGATATAAAATGTTCTTATTAAAACAGTATTAAGTAGTTGATAACCTTATTATAAGAACCATTTAAGAGTTTTGCTGCAGAGGCATTGATAATAGTATTTGCGACTGCGTCTAGAAGCATTAAGTTTGACTCACCTGTTAGATCTTGCACAAGCAATTTCAACTTGTACCTGAAAACAATAATCACTAACATTGTTTTAGCATTACACAATATAAAATAAGTAATAAATAAGTATATAGTACGATCAGATTTTGGAATAACCTAATTACCTTGGTGTAACTTTGGTAACAATACAACTACAACCCTCACACCATCAGTCTGGTACGTCCAGATCATTAAATGAAATAGTCATTTTCGTAACCTCATGGTTGCATACCACACAAGCACAATAATACCATGGACAATCGGTACTAATTGCATAAACAATACAAATAACTCTGGAATATCCACTCTACAAAAACGAAAATTGTATTAATATTGTGTATTACAAATAACAAATAGCAAAGAAAACCAAACCTTATCTGTTCGTTTAATTTGCTGAATGGTTTTGAATTGAAATTGAGACCATTTCTTGCGTTTCTGCTGGATCAGAAAATTGGCTTCTGTAGGTTTGTAAATTACAATAGACCTATGTTCGAATATGTGGGTTGGAACATGAATAGGGTGCTGTCTATTTATATATAAAGCAGATTTAAGCGACGTGGTTAGGTTTTAGTAGAAACTTGGGGAGAAAGTTTTGGGATATTCTCTTTAGTATCGAATATTGATTAGGATTAGTATTTGGGAAATCCATAAATAAACTTGAACAGAATATATTATTTTGTGTATAGAATATATTTTAGGATTGGTATTTGAAAAATTTGGAAAATATAATTAATTAGTTAGCAAATCTTTTGGTTTCTGTTTCTATACTTTTATTTCTACACATATATATTTTCATAATTTATTGTTGGTAACAATTAAAAAGAATATTCAATTACAGAGAATATTCAATGATATGTTAAGAATAAATTTTAGGATTAGTATTTGGCAAATTTGCAAAATATAATTAATTATTTAGCAAATCTTTTGGTTTCTGTTTCTATACTTTTATTTCTACGCATATATATTTTCATAATTTATTGCTGGTAACAATTAAAAAGAATATTCAATTACAGAGAATATTCAATGATATGTTAAGAATAAATATCCCGACAATTTGTGAGGTTGAAAACCGATTTGGTTATTGATATTGTTTGGTTCATGTGTAAATGAAATATGTTTTGAATAAATATCCCAAAAATATATGATTTTGAAAATAAATATAGATATTTGATATTGTTTGGTTCATGTGTAAAAGTGTTGTTCTTATGTATTTGGCAGGATCATGCAATGATGCTGGGAAGGATGATGTGCAAAGCAAATATGAAACGAAATAGGGTTTAGGGTTTGATTAAAGTTTAGGGTATATGGTTACTAAATAGAATTGTAAATATCATTAGGGTTACTAAATAGGGGTTGAAGCCATTTTGTTTTAAAAACAGAATTGTAAATATGAATTAAATATAGATGTTCAAAGCCCATTTCGTTTGGGCTTTGCTGTTTGAAGTTATTTGTTATTTTCAGTCCACGATTTCGTTTAAAAAGGAAGTGAAATGGAATATTTTGTAATTTCATAGAAAATTCAGGGGCAGAAACCAAAACAGTCATCTGCTTTAATAGTATAGATACAGATTTTAATATTAGTTTATTACAAACTGTATTAATCTTAAATAATCATAACAGAGAGCTCTAACTAATCAGAAGATAAATACATTTCAATCATTTTCATAATACACGTAAAAATATCAAAGTGACACATTTTAAAAACAGAAGAAGTATTATTTAAAAGAATAAAAAAATATAAGCAAAAAGATTTTGTTTTTTGAAGAACTTTTTAAAAAGATTTTACAATATTTTACAAAAACACATAATACAATAATATATAAGATACTTTTTTCTTTAGTTTTACTCTTGGGTGAATCAGATTTCGGCTAGGGGTGGACAAAATTACTTGTCATGTGGCATGTATTTTCTACTTGATTCGTATTTAGTTCTTAAAGTGAAATACTTGTTTTGTTCAACTCGACTTGTTATTTATTTCAATTACTTACAAGTATAAGACAAGTATCAAAAACTAAAATGAAAACAACTACTTGACATTGTTGGCTTGTTACTTGTAACTTATTATTTGACCTATTACTCATTTTTATTTCTGGAAAAAAAATTAAATTAAAATCAGATTACTTTTTTATATGATAAAAATGAATTGAAAATGATTGATTATAGAAAAATTTTAGATTCTTTTAAAAAATTATATTTATTATATATTGACTTAAGACATATGAAAAGTAAAGAACTATTCTTTATTAAAACAATTTTAGATTAGAATTGTAACTAACTAAAATTTTCTTAAACTCATATACAAGATTTAAGTAGCTTAAATTGATAAATTATTATTAAATAACTTTATAATTATTAACAAACTAATTGAGAAATAACAAATAGTAAAACGGGACAAGTACTTACAAATATATCATTTTTAACAAGTGTTCAAAAGTGTAAAGACTTGTTTTTAATAAACCAAGAACGAATTCAGAATTTCATTATTCTAACAAGTCAAACTAATTACTAAGTAAGCCAAAAATGACAAGGATGAAATATCCGAAAACATAGAATAAGCGTCACAACATATCAGGCTACTCTCGGCACAACATACCCAGGAAAAGGAGTCTGAGGAAATGCATATCAGGCTACTAGCGGCACAAAATTATATATGCTCATGGAAGATGGGCTGTTTTTAGCTAAAACAGAGAAATTGCTCTTATTACAGATATCACATATTACGTGGATCTAAGAAGGTGATAGCAACAGGGCGTTACTATCACAGATTAATTGCAACAATAAGATTAATAAATCATATTCACTACCAGCTTGATGAGTGCAATAACCATGTGAAAAATAAGGTTTGGATGAATAATTCTTGGGTTCATCCCATATGATGAACCTCTAAGTTCACCAACCAATAAGATTATGTTATTTTATATTCAGTATCTTTAAAAAAAAAAAAAAGAGTATTGTCGAGTTGTATTATATTTTTAAAATTTAAAGATAAATACAAATAAAAAATAATAGTAGTTGCAGTAAAAAAATAATTTTTTTTAATATTATTATCAAAACACTAAACTCTAAATCCTAAATCTCAAAACCTTATGTAAACAAACTTTTGGATAAACTTTGATCTTTTTAAAAAATATTTTTAATACCGTCAGCAAAGCACTAAACCCTAAATCTTAAACCCTAATTCATTGGATAAACTCTAAACCTTTGGATGAGTCATAAATCCTAGGGTTTAAGATCAATCCAAGGGTTGAGGATTTACCCACGGGTTTAAGATTTACCCAAGGGTTTAGAGTTTATGATTTAGGGTTTATGGTTTAGTGTTTTGCTAACGGTATTAAAAACATTTTTTAAAAAAGTTTTTTTGTTTGCAACTACTATTATTTTTTATTTCTTTTTATCTTTTAATTTTAAAAACATAATACAACTCAATAATATTTTGTTTCATTTTTTAAAAGATACTGAATATGAAATAATGAAATTATATTGGTTGTTGAACCTAGAAGTTCACCCTAGGGGGTGAATCCAAAAATTTCTTGGCTTGGATCCGAAGCATGTGCGTTGATCACTTTACTAAGCGGATGTGCATTGTGGGTGTAATTTTTATATGGATAGTCAGTTTTCTTACTTTTATAAGGAACAAAGATTTCACAATGAAAATTAGAAAAAAAAATCTAAGATATTTATGATGTTACCCAATCTATCTGAACCTTCAGGAAATTCTTCGTATAGTAGAAGTGGAAAGTGAAATTTGGACGGGAGCTCAATTATTGCCTAATGGAAATCAAGGGACTATAAGTCAAGTGAATGCGGGCATAGTAGGGCACACTATGGATCATACCAAAACATGTTATATAGATGGAGCATGGAGACATGAAGACATTTTCATAGGACAAGGTTGGTTCTACCGAGATGAAGAGTCAACAGACGTTATGATGGGGGCAATGAATCTTCGACGAAGCCTAGCTATCACCTTTGCATGCTGAGTGTGAAGCATTGATTCGGGCAATGGAGTGTAAGAAGACCCTGTGGATCTCAGATGTAGTTTTTGCGACGGATTGTTCTCAATTGGTGATGATGGCGTCGATACCTGAAGAATGGCCAGCATTACTACACATATGGAAGAATTCACGCGCAGTAAGACTTTCTTTTCCAATTTTCGAATCAGACATATCTCGAGGACACATAACACTATGGCAGACAAATTGGCACGTGGTGCAAGGAATTTCCATTCAGCTATGCTTTATGTCAATTCAATCTCTCTAGTCTAATTATCCAGAACATGAGGACTAGTTACTTAGTTTTTATATTGTTGTCGAAATTTTTTTTACATTTTGGTTAAGATCCATCTAAATTAATAGTAAAAAACTTGAATTCTTTCTTTTTATATAAGATGATATAACTTTTTTTTTTTTGAATAAAAGGCTGAGATGATATAACTTGATAAAACATTATTTTATTTATCGGTCTCTGTGTCGTGTTAGGGTTTATTCAAATGACTTGGATGTCAGTGTCTGTAGTCATAGTCTTGTAGAACCTCCAAAAATCGTGACAGTGTATCTTTTAGTTGATAAATCAATGAGACACTCCAGCTACGTATGTAGCTTATCCAAACTGGATACTCTGAAACCAATTTAAACGACAACCAAATGTTTAGTCACCAATAGAATCCTTCACTTAATTAAAAAATAAGAATCAATCATGAATATTCGCAAACGCCAACGCAGTTGACAAGACCCTTGTTTGTCCGAATGTCAATTTAATTTAATTCTCTTTTATCTTTCTTTGAAGTGTTCATTCGATTTCATTATGCTCTACAACTTTATCATCTAAGTGATTATATAGTCTAAATGATAACGTAGTTTTAATAATAAAAGTGAGGTGGAACATTGTTTTTCCTTGTTGACGATAATTGTTAAAGATATAAGGAATTTATTCAAGTCAAAAAACCCTAAAAATACAGATTATCGTGCTATTTTTATTCAACATTTCGGGGGATTAACGTTTTGTCTGGATGTGCTGGAAACAGATGAATGAAAACAGATGAACCTTACACCATTGGGATACTTCAAATAAACTAGCATACATATAGGATACAAGTTAAGAGTATTTTCACTGGTTAATTTTTTTCTTCAAAATTTGACTTTCTTCAAAAAATTAAACATATTTTCTAATGGTTTGTTTTATTTTTTCTATATAACAAAAATATTTGAAGTTTATTCTATCACTATTTTATATTTTTTATTAACTATTTTATCCCAGCTATTTTGTTTTAATAATCTAAAGCAATTACTTTTATTATATGTTAGACATTATCATATGACACTATAATTACACATAGCATAAATAAATAAAGAACAATAAATTTTATAAAATAATACCAATTATATATTTATCACCAGGTTAAACAAAGTATTCTGAAACAAGAAATATCGGACATCAATATATTAATATTCTTCGTTATTAATATCTAATTCGATAATTTTAAATTAATTGGGTTATATTAACACTTATAAATTGGTTTAAATTAAAAAAAACAAAAAATAAATTAAGAATTAATTTGTAATTAAAAAGTTCAACTTCAAAATGATGAACTGAAAAAAAAGCATCAATTGAGATGGTATTAGACGCCCATCTATAATCCACATCTATTTAATCTCTATATTTTTTTCAAAAATAGAAAATCTTTATTATAGAAGTGAATTTGCTATAATGTATGATTCTATAACAGAATTCTTCTATTCATAGGGAAAATATTGAGAAATGTTATTTCAATATGTAAATATAGAGGCAAAAATAGTATTTTCTTATATTTTCTTTTAAAATAAAGAAATTATACTATAGCATACATTAGAGTAAATCTACTTCTATAATAGAAATCTCTAGGTGTCAAAAAAAAAGATAGAAATCTCTATTTAGAGGAAAATATAGAAATGTACATTGAAGATGTTCTTAGCTGTTAAAATACCGTTTTTGACGTAGAACAAACATCCATGTTATTGTTAGCGAAAGTTACTAAAGTATCCATGTAAGCATTAGCGAAAAGTAATTTGAAAATCTTACTGTTATAAATATTTTGAAGGAAATTAAGTGACATTATCCAATATGAAGGATTACTTAATAATTCAGAGATTCAGGTATACTTATACTGATGATTAGCTAGTAGTATATACTTTGATGTCAATACAAATATTGTTAAAACTGGGAAAGAGATTATTTTCTTTTGATCAAAGAGTGGGAAAGAGATTAAGAAAAAGAAGAGTATCCCAGAAAAATGCGGGGGACCTCGATGGGAGGAAATATTCCTCGGCATAATGAGAGAGAATGGGAGCTCGATGGATGAAATGTTGATATTGAGGATAAAAGGTGTCGGATATGAAGAGGCAAAACTCAGCCCAGCCTGTCTTATTATCTTTTTCCCAAAACAAACAAAATCATAATGCAAACAATAAAAAGAACTTTTACTGTTCTTTTGCAGACTCGACAGTGTCACTAACTCACTAGCTGTACTTGTATGTATGGTAATAATTTTCTAATCTCAAACGGCGGTCGGGGGAGCTCACTGTTTCAGTTTCACCATGTGAAGGAATAATAACTATGGGCTTTTTTAAAATAATAAGAAAGATGTAGCGAATATATGCTATTCAAAGGCCCAATAAGTTAATGGCCCAGCCCAAACGTAACGGACTGTGAAAGCGAGAGAGAGAAGAGCGAAAGCGTGTTTCCTCCTTCCTTCCTTCCTTCTCTGAATAGAGAGAGAGAGATCAGGGAACGAAGGAAGGGAGAGAAAATTGATCTAAAAATTAAAAGGAAAAGATCGTAAAAATCGGAGATAGAGAGATAGAGATCTGTTCGTGTGTGGGTGGGTAGGAATGATGTACGTGAGAGCGTTGCCGACGACGGATGTAAATCGGAACACGGAATGGTTCACGTATCCAGGGGTGTGGACGACTTACATCCTCATCCTCTTCTTCTCATGGCTCCTCGTTCTCTCCATCTTCAACTGCTCCCCTGGCATGGCCTGGACCACCGTCCACCTCGTCCATTTCGCCGTAAAGATCTCAATTCGATTCAATTCAATTCAATTCGATTCAATTCATGACCTGCCTAATCAATCTTGTTTGTTAATTAGGTTACGTATCATTTGTTTCACTGGAAGAAGGGAACACCGTTTGGGGATGACCAGGGGATCTACAATAGGCTGACTTGGTGGGAACAGATTGATAACGGCAAGCAACTCACTCGCAATCGCAAGTTCCTCACTCTTGTTCCCGTTGTCTTGTAAGCTCCCTCTCTGATGCCTTTCTTTCTTCTTTAATTTTGCCTAACCAAATAGATAGGTCAATTGATTGGGAACCTGCTGCTGCTTGCATGTGTATTATTATTATCTGACCCTCTTCCTTTGTGCCTATTATATTACACCTTTGGCCTCTATTTCTGTTCACAAGTGATCCTTTCTTTCTTTCTTTCTTCCTCTTTGTGTGCCTAAAGCATTATGTGCTTCAGGCTTTGTATAAGCCTTTGCAATGTTATTTCCAAAATAGTCTCAGAAGCATTGTCTCCTTCCTTTCCTTTGCGAAAGAGATTGGAGTCTCACTTGGGTTGAGAGCTATTAGAACATCAGCCATATTTATTTTATTCACTTGCTCTTTTTTTTTTGTGTGCATTCATTCTCCATTGTGTTATGTCAATCTCATTCGTTAGAATTTAGCGTTGCTGCTCAGGCTTCCCACATAAAGCTCTAAGGAATATGAAACCATTCTTGTATTCTCTTGTGTCGTGGGATGGGATTACACAATTATAGATAAAGTATGCTTGGACAGGTTTCTTAGTGTTGTTTGTGGATTACTTGTTTCGTCTTGTGTGGATGGACAAGACAATATAGCTATAGTGTTAGGATGTTTGGACATAACTATTTTATTCACTTCCTCTTTTTTTTGTGTGTGCATTCATTCTCCATGTTTTATGTCAATCTCATTCCTTAGGATTTAGCTCCTTTTAGCCTTAGATTTAGCGTTGCTGCTCAGGCTTTCCTGCGAAAGCTCTAAGAAATATGAAACCATTCTTGTTTTCTCTCGTCTCGTGGGACGGGATTACACAAGTATAGATCTTATATGCTTGGACAAGTTCCTTAGTGTTGTTGCTCAAGATTCCCATATGGATTCTTCTGGCGATCTTAAAACCATTCTTGTTTTCTTCTTGTGTGGTGGGAGTGGGACAAGACAATATAGATATACTCTTAGGATGTTTGGACATAACTACCATTATTGTTGGTGACAAGTCTTATAAGTGAAACTTGTGTTTCTTTTTTACTCATAGGTACTTGATAGCATCGCACACGACAGACTATCAAAATCCCATGCTGTTTCTGAACACGCTTGCTGTATTTATAATGGTGGTTGCAAAGTTCCCGCACATGCACAAGGTTCGCATCTTTGGAATCAATGCAGACCAGTGAAAGCACCCAATTGCGGTTAAGCTATGAGATACGATGTGGTAAATCAATCTGAGCATGATGCCTTTACATGGAAATACATATGCCACTTTTTTCTTCTTCTCCTTAGATTTTTCTGTTTTTTCCTTACTAATGTAAAAACCAAATAAGTCATTCAAGAGTGGCTTTGTAAGTCTGAATCCGTGGTTTAGTGATTTCTTTCAAAAATCATATACTAATATACATAATATACAGTCGACATAGTCACTTTAGACTTTAGAATTGTTTCTATGCATTTCATCTGAATCATTCCTTTCCATAAAAATAGTATTTTTTTCATTTGTTAACACAAACTTATATAATAATTAAGTTTATCTCATAAGCGTATTATTTTGTTATTTTTAATTTTCAATACAATAAAACTAATAGCAATTTAATTACTTCAATTATTTTAATTTTACAATTTTCTTCTGTTAAATAATATAAAATGTATAAAACTACAAAAGTAAATTAGTAAAACAATTTTTTTTTCAAAATATTTATTTTCGTAGTAAAGATGTAATATATATTTGTACACTTATACGTAGAATATGATTGGATAGTAGTTTTGTAGTAAATATTTGCTCTAGTTTCTAAATGTTAATTTACTCTACATTCCGCTATAAATTTATCAATCAAATGAAACACATTTGTTTTTTCATTTACTCTAGTCACGGTTTAAATAGAAAAAATATGCACTCAAATTTACTCCATGTTTGTTGAGATAACAATATAATAATAGGTTACTATCCACGCATTTGTGCGGAATGAGGATTATATATATAAATTATTTTATGTCTTATTTTTATTTTGTGTTTTTATATATTATAAAATAAATATATATTGAATAGTTGCAAAAGCTGTAACTATTATATATATAATTAATTTAGTGAGCATTAAAAAATAATTATATTTGTCTTTTTACAACCTCTCTATATAAGTAAATCTAATTTAATAAATGATATTAACATATATATATATATATATTATATACTTTTAATTTGGATATCCAATAAATGTAGCTTCAAACTTACATAGTTCTATAATCATTTGTATATTCTTATAATAAAAATTTTAAAATATTGATAACATCATGTTTAATGTGAGAGATTTAATATTTACACTATTTATCATCGTCTAAAAAAATTATATTCAAAATTTGTCATTAAATTATTACGTTCTCAATACTTGTTCAATGCAATTTTAGAATTAAATATTTATATATTTTTAAATGGTATTTAGTTTAATTTAAACATCACTATATATATACATCTAATTTAAATATCTATTAAATGATAATTCTTACTCATTAATTATATTTGTTTGTATCGTGCTATAACAAAAAAAATTAAACAATTAATTAAAAATATTATATGTGAAATTTAAATTTTTTTATTAATTTATAGTCGTTTTAAAAAATTCAAAATATAACATATATAAGGAAATCTAATTGACTTATTCTTGGATTCATCCCCTAGGGTGAACCTAGAGGTTCACGAACCAATAGGATGGTGTTATTTCATATTTGATATCTTTTAAAAAGGAAACAAAATCTTGTCAAATTATATTATGTTTTTAAAATAAAAATAGAAAAAAAATAAATAAGAATAATAATATTTTTAAAAAACGAAAAAAAATTCTATAAAAATATATTTTAACATTATATTATGTTTTAAAATAAAAGATAAAAATAAAATAATAACAGTAATAATTGCAAAAAACAATTTAAAACAAAAATTTTTTTTAATATATCTTTAAAATAAAAAATATGTTTAAAATAAAAATAAAAAATAAATAAAAAACAGTATAATTAGTTAGTATTAATTTACCCAAGGGTTAAGATTTTTCCAAAGGGTTTATGATTTACCCAAGATTTTAGGGTTTAGGATTAGGGTTTAGGGTTTAGTATTAGGGTTTAGGGTTTAGGATTAGGGTTTAGGGTTTAGTGTTAAATATTTTTTTTTATTTTTTTCTATTTTTATTTTAAAAACATAATATAACTTAACAAGATTTTATTTTCTTTTAAAAAGATATCAAATATGAAATAACACCATCCTATTGGTTGGTGAACCTAGAGGTTCATCCTAGGGGGTGAACCTAAGAATAACTCAATGTAATTTTTGTAATATAGTTAATGTTATTGTTTAATTTATTTTCACAATATAAATTTAACAAAAAGAGTAGAGCCTATACAATCTTTAATCATATCTTTCATATTCAAATCATTAATTGTCATATATATATTATAATCGTATTAGGTAATTCCATAAAATTTATTTAAGAAAGTAATGATTAGCATTAATAATAGTTTTATGTTTACTTTAATAAAATACTAGATGATAATCCGCCCCATGCGCACAATGAGTTTTTTTTTTTAACTATGTTGTGTATATATATATTATGCTATCAATAATTTTTTTATATTTAATTAGGGATGGACATTTGGGTGCCATTTGGTTCAGTTAGATTATGCTTGGTTTAGATCTTTGCGGTTTGGTTCGAATCTTTGTAGGTTCGGATTAGGTTTAGGTTCAGATAACCTTTTTTTTTTAAGATTAAAATTCATATATACTTTAAATTTTTCAAAATCTAAAAATAAAAATAATATATAACAAATAAATTTTAAAAATGAATGCCAAAATATTAAACTTAACTTAAAATTTGTTTATCTTAAATATTTGGACAAAAAATTGAAAAATATTTCAAATATTTTTGGTATTTGGAGTATCGTTTAGCTATTTTAAAATTTTACATGTAACTATTTTATATATATATCTAAGTATTTTGGAAAATTTTAAAAAATCTCATGAATTTCGTATATTTTTAGATGTTAAATTTAAAAATAATTAATATATTTAAGTATATAAATCTGGTTCGAGTACACTCGCATACTTGAGATATTTCGATTCAGTTTTAATTCTCTAGATACCAACATTTCGAATCCGTTTGGATATCTAATCAATTTTGGTTAAAAATTTGTACTACTTTTTGGATTAGTTGGACTTTAACTAATGACTTTAGCTTTACTTGCTATCTACAATCATATAAATCACCAATCATGTTTTAAGTAGTTTTTAAAGCTAAAGTAAAAAAAATAAAAAAGTGGTTGTAGGAGTTTTATTTTTTAAAGCAAAAAAATATTGATGTAGGATTACTGTAGGAATATCTTTCCTTTTTCCATTTTTCTCATTTAATTTCTACAGCTACATTAGATACAACTACATCCAAAAATTCTACAGATTATTTCTACGGTAGAACTTTTACAGTTACAAGCCAACCAATCGCCCCCAATATATAAGGGATTTATGTTATTTTTTCGTTTACTCTTCTTTTCAATACTTACTTTTTCACCATTTTCTTTTACTCTAGTTTACCCTATGAATCCAATCGCAACCTTAATGATGTTGATATTTAATTTTGTTTGCATTTAATGTTGAACCGATGTTAAATACTTGTTTTGTTTCATTATAAATGTGATTTTAGAATTGTGCACACGAATTAAGGAAACAATTAATTTTATATATTTCCTATATAAAAGAATTACATATACAAATAACAACATTTTAACCAATAGAAAATAAATTACATAATAAAGTTATTCTACAACGATACTTAATATAAGATAGATGGAGAAACAAGAATAAGTTAATAATTATTATCAGAATATTTTTTTAATATTATCAGACCATTTAAAACATGCACAAAACTTAAATATGGATAACTCTGTTTTCAAAATCTAGGAGTCTTGAGATTAGGGGTGGCATTCGAGTTAAGTTTGGGTTCGAGACTAAAGATTTAATTGCCAAAACATGTTTCAATATTCTTAACTGAAAAATAATCTCCTATACTCCTCTCAAAAACCAATTTGATAGAACTTTATTTTAACTATCGTTTAGATAACAACAAAAAAAGATATCAGATTATCCAGACCTAAATCCAATCTGACCCATTGATTTCACGCGGATCCACTTTCTAAAGGAAACTCAACATGTATAGTTCGCGGATCCACTATCTAAATTGCTTGAAAATCTCTAAACTTGGTGTAACTGTAAAACTTTGTATAACTTAATAAAAGTTCAATTAATATAGAGTATATCTTTTACAGAAGCAATTCTTAACTGTTATTTTATTATATCAATTTATTTCTGTTATTTTTTAGACACATATGTTGTTATTGATATATTTATTGAAGTTAATTAAAAAATATAGAGAAAAAGCTAGAGAAATTACATAACTTGGTAAAATTTCAACTAATTTAGTAAAAAATGGAGAAAAATTACATGTAAACATAAAACTAATCTCTAATTTGCTACTCACGAACAGAAAAATGTATTTCATTGTAGAAACTTTAAACTACATTTTGCGAGAACAATGGACACATCTCCACTTTCTTTTTAATCCTTCCACAGAGATTACAAACACTGGTTCTTCTATTTTGGAGCACCAACAAGCATATGAGATACTAGCATCTATTCTTTCAAATTAAGAATAAACATCTCAAGTTTATCATATTCCCAATGGCCTAAGAGTTTCCAACTATCGATCATGTGAGACATCTGATCAAAATGTTCACGAGTAAAACCATGATAGTTGTGAATCAATTCTCTATCATCAACGCCAGATGCTAAGTTTATCATACTATCTACATATTTGGCCAACAAACACCATTTCTCACCAGCATAATGTATTTCTTTTTCTTTCCTTCATCAACTAAATAGAGCATGAAAAACTCATACATACCTTGCAAATAAATAGCCTTTGGATTACCCAAATGGTAGCGTCTAAGTCTTAATTTTCTAACAACATTGACCTCCTCTATTCAATTATTTATGAAAATGAGATTTGCAGATCTGTAAAAGTCATCTTCTCTGCCAATTGCATTGAAACCAATTTTAATGTGTTTAGTTTCATTAGCTAATAAATAATAATATTATTTAATAGTTAATAAATAATATTATATATAAATATGAGTTTGGACACATTTGCATAAAAAGTATTAATCTCTAATCTTAAGAAGACATCAAAAACTAACATGATAAATTTATTTTTTTATATATATTTTTGCTTATATTTTGCTTATATTTTGCTTATATTTTACATATGTTATATATTTTATAGTTGTTTTTGTAAAACTAAATCTCCTTTATTTTTTTTTATCTTTTATCTATCTTATTAAAGTAGAAGTATCTTTAAGAATTGTATGGAAACATAGGCAATAAACAAAAGAATATAATGTTGTAAGAGTATGGATAGCAGTATTTTAGAATAAAAAAAAGTAATGAACTTATGTTATTAAAAAATATTGAAAGTCCATTTATGAGAAACTATATCTGGGCCAGCTTTAAAATATATGAAAATAACTCAATCTAATTATCTAAAACATCATTTGTCTAAAATGATAATAAAACAAAAATTAAGTTTTATATATGTATTTCAAATTAAAACATTAATTTAATTGAACTATATAAAAATATACATATATTGAAAATTAATTTTTACTGAAATATTTTTCAATAACCATTATAAAAAAATACATTTTAAATTAATATACGAAAATACAATACAAAGCTCAATTTCAAACACCAACTTAAATTCTGGTTTTTATATTTCACATTAAATTTTTTTAAATATAATATATCTGATTACTTATGTGATGGTACGTATAAATTACTATTAATTATATGATTACTATATGATGGTACATATAAAATACGAATATTTATATGATGACACATATATGATACAAATAGTGACAAGAAAAATAAATAGCAACATTTTTTTGAAAAAAAATAATCTATGGAATATTATACTATACTTATAAGATTTAATACATAATAATAATATATTACTGTCTACATACGACAAATATATATTTATATAAAAGATAAAGTAAACATCATTTGTCTAAAATAATAATAAAACATAATTAATTTTATATATATATATATATTCAAAATTAATTTTTACTGAAATATTTTTCAATAACCATTATAAAAAAATACATTTTAAATATATATACGAAAATGCAATACAAAGCCCAATTTCAAACACAAACTTAAATTATGGTTTTTATATTTCACATTACATTTTAAAATATAATAAATATAATTATTTATGTGATGGTACGTAATAATTACTATTAATTATATGATTACTATATGATGGTACATATAAAATACGAATATTTATATGATGACACATATATGATACATAATAGTGACATGAAAAATAAATAGCTACATTTTTTTTGAAAAAATAATCTATGGAAAATTATACTATACTTATGAGATTTAATACATAATAATAATATAACACTGTCTACATACAACAAATATATATATTTATATAAAAGATAAAGTAAACACCAGTGCGGTTGCACATATAAAAATCTAATACAGTATATACTTATCACAAGAACTTATGTATATTTGGTATTTAAAAAGACAAATCTTTAAATCTACTTAATAAACTACTATGTTACCTTTGGTTATGTTAAACTTGTTAAGATAAGGAAATTCAGTTGGTTATAAAAATTATCTTCATATTCAGAAAAAAAACAGCTTCAACCAAGTCAACAATTAAAAGCACACAAAATTAGTTTGAAAGAAAATAGAGCTTAATCAAGGATGTCCCATTATATCAACTAACCTAAGCTCTTACAAGCTTAGTTTCCCAACTAAATACCATAATCGATACCAAACAAAGAAACCGTAAAAGAATCAACCAAACCATAACTCGTTAATCGCTGAAGAAAGGCTGCATCTCCACCCCCACAGAAGCTCATCCCAATATTCGAGTAAGAATTTTTGTACTCATAAACTCTGCAAATTTATAGAGTATCCTCAGGGTGTATCGAACACTACTGTCATTGGTTCAGCTGTTGTTATTCACAATTTTAAATGTACAATTAGGTAGTAAAAAATACTTCTTCTATTTCAAACTATATGAAGTTTTAGTCAAATACAAAATTATTAAGAAAAGTATCTTTTACTTTATATATATCACTATAACAAAAATTAGAGTTATTCAGCTATTTACAAAATAAACTATAAAATATCATTAGTTAAACAAAATTTGATAAAACCAAAAATTTGATAAAATATAAAAATATCTTACATGTTAAAGAACCAAATACTCCATAATCGGATTCCGCACGATAAGACACTAGCAAGATCAACCGAACCGTAACTTGTTACTCGTTCAATCTGCGAACTTATAGAGTATCCTCAGGATGCATCCAGCAATACTGTCATTGGTTTACTTTTGCGGTTGTCACTGAAATTTTAGGTAACAATAAATACTTCTTCTATTTCATAATACGTGAAGTCTTAGTCAAATATATCCAATCAACATGTTTTTTATGAGAATATTACATTCACAGTCACTTTTAGAGTTAGTAATATCATTATGGGTCACTTATCACTACAGAGATACTTTCTCTAACTTTATTCCATTCAATTTGATTTACTAGTTAAAATAGAACCACATTAAAAGATCTGTCTCTATCTCTCACCTTTATCTCTAGATTTTTTTTTCTTTTTCATAAAATATTAAAGTTAAAATTAAATCAATATCGTCTCGATCTCTCTCTCTCTTCTTCTTTCTTATCTTCTTCAATGTCTGTCTTCCTTACCTCTTCTTCAATGTGAGATTGCAAGACCCATGTGCCTCGCCATGCCTTCCGAGATCACCGATTCGAAAAGCTTCGCCGCGTTCGATCGCGAATCAACCTCGGGATCTTGCCGTCTTCTCCTTCCTCCACCATCAATGAGGTTCACAGAGTCACCACTGATTCCAGAAGAAGGTTTTGACTTTTCTTATCCAGATCTAAGAAATCAATTGTCCAGATCTAAGCATTGATAACTCTTTTGTTGGAGAGAGAAACGCTTGTAGAGATTATCATCATTCACAGAGAAACCTAAAAGGTGTGTAAAGTCATTTGCTTTCAAGACTCGAACATCTCTGTTTAATCATGTTTTGTGAAAGTTAAAATTTGGTGATTCTAGCTAGATCTCATTCTTTTTTATTTCTTCTTTCCCGTTGCTATTTATTTGTGTCTTGAATTGACTTTGATCTGCCTATGTTTTGTCTGTGTTTTGTTTCTATGTACTGATTCATAATATTCTGGATTCATAAGAAAATAGATTAGTGAATTAAAATTGTGAACTTTGACCTTATTCTTGTAGATACTACCCTTTGGAAGTTGAAAATGTTAAGAACACAGATTTATTCATGAGTATACAGATTGAAGTAGATACATTACATGGGTTTGTTTAATGTTGGTTTTGGCAATAAAATAATTGTAATGGTTTGAGGTGCTGTATATGATAGAATAGATATATGAAGTAGATGCTTTTTGCCTAATTCTTTTGGTGATATTTATGTAGGTGCTTAGGTTTAGAAAGTAACCATTTATGCAAAATTTCAGTGAAGTTGTTGAATCTGAAGTAGAGAAAGAAGAGAGCAAGCTTTCTTAGACACCACTAGTCTTCTTGAGAAATTGGCATGGAAGAGACAAAAACAGATGAATAATTTGTGGAGAAGGAAGTCGAAGCAGAGGAAAAGAAAAAAAGGAAACCAGACACAGCTCATTAAAAAGGAATATAAAGAGGCTAAACCCTTAACTTAGGATGCATCAATGTGTAAGGTCCCAAATCCTGGTGAGGTATTATTGGCATAAAAAAATTTTATGCATTCATTTCGAGTCTACTAGTGTCTTGGATTTAACTATCTACACATGTTTTGTGAGAAAAAATACATTGAATTCATTGTTTTATGTAGTTCTGGGAATTCGGTAGTCAGGTCGGGTTCGGGTCGGGTCCTTTCGGGTCCGGGTCTTTTGGGTTTAGGAGTTTAAGACCCGATAGGGTAATTTCAAATTTTCGGTTCCGGTTCGGTTCGGGTCGTACCGGGTCCGGGTCGGGTCTTAGATAGTTGGACCCATTCGGGTAATTAGAATTTATCAGTTCGGATTCGGTTCGGTTTCGGGTCGGGTTCGACCTAAAAAATATCTAAATATATAAAAAAATATCTGAAAATATTTATATATCCGAAAATATTCAAAATTTTATTCAAAGTTTGTGTTTTTATTATATTAAAATGTGTATATATATATATTAAACTATGTGAGATACAGCAACAATTCGTTGTCTTCTAGTGGTTGACCCCCTTACTCTCTATAGAAACAACCCGTCTTCGACTCCCCCTCAATGCATTTTATTTAATTTATACTATTAATTTGGGTACCCATCGGGTTTCGGGTTCGGTCCGGGTCGAGTCCAAGACCCGCGGGTCCTCTACAACAAGACCTGATAGGGTAATTTGATCGGGCCGGTTCCTACCCGGACCGGGTTTTTTCGGGTCGGTTTCGTGTCGGGTCTTCGGGTCCGGGTAAAATGCCCAGGCCTAGTTTTATGGTTTCTTATGGATCGTCTTTGGATGGTCTTAACTTGAGGATAAAGATGGTTGTTTGTTCATGAATGGGCTCAAAAAATTAGTGTACACATGGATATACTATCAAATTTGTGTGCACAACACACATGTACAACATAGACATGATGAAAATGGTGTACACATTGATATCATTGAATTCATTGTTTTATGGTTTCTTATGGATTGTTTTTGGATGGCCTAATCTTGAGGACAAAGAAGGTTGTTTGTTCATGAATGGTGTACATATGGAGGCCCAACAAAATAGTGTACACATGGATACTATATAAAATTTGTGTACACAACACTCATGTACAACATAGACATGATGAAAATGGTGTACTCATTGATATCAGAACACACATGTACAACATAGACATTATAAAGATGGTGTACACATTGATATCATATAAAGTTGATGTACACATAATCATCATATAAAATGTACTTATTTTAAAAATCTTATAAAATATCAGACAAACCGATAAATCAATTATGAAACAAAAAGCTAGTTCACAACCTATAAATCAAGATTCACCATGGTGTATCTGCAATTTACAAAATATGGGGACCAAATTGTAAAGAAGCAGAAGTTTAGAGACTGGATATGCAAATATGAGGAAATCCACCATTGAAGCTCACAAGCTTTTTCTTTGCGGATCCGGAGCTCGTGACGTAAAGCTTGATTCTGACGATAAGCTTAGCCACGCGGTGGAGCTGAGCATGACGACGACGGCGGATCTGAGCATATTCGACGGAGGAAAGGCTTAGCCGTGAGCTTGATTCCAGAGACGAAGAACTGGCCGTAAAATTTTGGTACGGTGGTCGCGCCTTTCGACTTCCTCTATATTACATGAAACGACAAGATCGAAGAACTAAACCGGAGATGGAGGAAGATCGTGATTATCCCTTGGATCATGTGTTAGCTGGTTTGAGTTTTATTCTCACCTCTAATGTTGGAGTCTGTTTGTTCTTCTGGTTCTTTGTAGGACCTTTGATGTACTCTTCCATCTTTTCTTATAATCCAAATTTCAGATGACTAAAAAAAGAAGAGAAACTGAGAGAGTTGTCGTTCTCTTTCTCTTCAAGAAACGCTTCGACTCAAACAACTTTTACCATTTCTAAATGTTTTCTCCTAAATGTCAAACAAAGAACCAAATGAGAATTGTCTTATGGGCGTATATATATATATATATATATATATATATATATATATATATATATATATATATATATATATATGGGAAGATTACTAGAATAACATCAAATTCTGTTATAATTACTAGAATAACATACATTTTTTAAAAAAATTACTAGTTTATTTTTTATCCTCAGAATACCCTTATTTTCTTTGTAAACAAAAGAAAAATTGTAATTTTTTTTTCACAGAAAAAAATAAATTTTCGAAATATATAAATAAGTCAGCTGTTAAAAATCTGTGACACTTGATGGAAGTTTTTTTCTTAATTGACATACTTATTTAAATCGTGACAGACTTTAAATCGTTACAGACTTTCTAAAATAAGTTTGCTACACATGATAGTAGATTTAATTATATAATAGCAGATTTGTTTTTAATTGGCAGACTTTTGTAGCAGATTTTTATCTTATGATGGCAAGTTTATAATATTTCGAAGACTTTTATAATGGTGGGCATATTTTTGTCATAGACATTTTATAATTTGGCAGATTTGCGTATTCATGAGATAGCAGACTTTCTGAATCAGTATGCTTTGTTGCAGACTTATACTTACAAAACCAACTTCTATGTGATAGCAGACTTTAACATAATTATGGCAGACTTTCGAGGAGTTATGTTGTGGCATACTTATTTGCGAAAATCGGTTTAGGAATAAAATTTAAAAATTTTGGGTTATTAATTGAACCAAAAAATCCGACCACTAACCAGAACCAGTTATTAAAACCTAGGTTTAGCCGTGAAAACTTCTTCTTCTCCAAGTCACGATGTCTTCTCTTTTTCACAACTGATTCTCTTCTCTCACTTTAATCCCAAAAAAAAATCAGTGATGGATGTTACAGTTATTTGTGGCCAGTGGTTATTCGAGAAGGATAAATGGATGTTTCACGTTGATAGCAGAAGAGGAAGCAAAGTAATTCCAGTGAAAGACAACACAAGCTTCAAATATATGATTACCATGGTTTATGAGGACTACGGATTAGATAGAGACGATGTTATTCTTGAATTGAGTTACATGCTTAGTAGGAAGAGCTTGATGAAGCTAACTCCTGACACACCTCCAGTTAAAATTGGGAATTCTCCAGAATTTCAAGGTTTCATCAATCTTCGAAAGTCTGACCAAATTCGTCTATGCGTGGAGGTCTCTTTAAGAAGCAACAAGAAAACGATGAAACGTAGTCGCTATGGAGAAAATGTAAAGCAGTCTGATTATAATCACGATGAAGACACAGACACTGATGGAGAACGATTTGACTATTGTGATGATTCAGACGGTGCTACATCAGATGATGAGGATTTTATAGCCTATGGATTAACTCCATAAGTAGATATAGAGATGAAGAAGGAGTATAAGCCAAAGATTTGGTCAGCGAAAAAATCAAAAAAGGATTCAGTAGTCATTCCGCATGTTAGGCAACAACTGAATTTGATAAATATAGTTGTTGGCCAGAGTTTTGACTCCAAGTCTGCATTACAAAGACGACTTCAGATCTTGACTGTAGTGCAACAATTTGATTATGATGTCGAGTACTCAACACCGACTCTGTTAATCGTAAAGTGTTGGGTTAAAGGTTGTAGTTGGAAGTTAAGAGCATCACCAACAAGTGATACTCCTCGCTTTACCGTACGCATCTATGTTTCTGAACATACTTGTTCAGTTACAGAAAGATCAGCTCGTTGCAAACAAGCAACACCAGAGATTCTCGGATCTTTATACACTGAATTCATTGGTGGAGTGGAGCCAACCATTTTGCCAAGTCATGTGCGGCAGTCCCTCAACATGTGCTTTGGAATAAAGGTTTCTTTTTTTTACTTGTGTACTCACATTTTTTTATATATCTAACTGTTTCTTACTATTGTGAATAATAGATTAACTACTGGAAAGCTCACCGGACACTGATTTGTGCAAGAGAATTGGTTAGGGGATCCACATAGAGTGGCCACCATGAGTTACCTGTGTATCTTCACATGATTAGAAAGGCAAATCCTGGGACGTTCACTCGCCTTGTAGTAGATTCTAGTGACAGATTTTTAAGTATCTTTTCATTGCATTTGATGCTAGCATCAAGGGCTTTCCATTCATGAGGAAGGTTATTGTGGTCGATGGCACATTCTTGCAAGGAAAGTACAAAGGGACTCTACTAATTGTGTCATCACAAGATGGCAACATCCAGGTATTTCCAATTGCATTTGCGATCGTTGATACTGAAAACGATGAATCGTGGAAGTGGTTTTTCAGGCAACTCAGATGTGTGATACCTGATGATGAAAGACTTGTTATTATTTCTGATAGACACAAATATATTGGCAATGCAATTTCTGAGGTCTATCCATCTGTCAGCCGTGGAGTTTGCACTTACCACTTGTATAAGAATGTCTTGTTAAAGTTTAGAGGTCGTGAGTTGTTTGGTTTGGTTAAAAAGGCAGCTAATTCGTTCAGACTTTCTGATTTCGAGACAATATTTGATGAGATCAAAGCACTGCTCCCAGCTTTGCATGGATATTTGCAGAAAGCAGATGTAAAAAAGTGGGCACGAGCTCATTTCCCTGGTGATAGGTACAACTTGACTACGACCAACATAGCTGAATCTATAAACAGAGTGCTTTCAGATGCAAGGACTTTGCCGATTGTAAGACTTTTAGAAGCAATAAGGCAAATGATGACGCGTTGGTTTTCAGCACGGAAGAATGATGCAGATTTGATGAAAACAACTCTAACTCGTGGAGTCGAGAAGCTTGTAGAGGTACACTTGAGTTTCTATAACATATGAATATTTTATGAGCACAGAGTAATGTTGAAAACATACTTTCAAAGGGACGTGTACCGTATGCTAAAATGCTAAGCGTACAGAAGATAGATATTCACCAATATCAGGTTTCTGGTGTCTCAACTACACACATAGTGAATCTGACTGAGAGGAGATGTTCATGCCGCAGATTTTACATAGAAAAGTTACCTTGCGTACATGCCATTGCAGCAGCAGATGCGACAAAATTGTCAACGATTTCACTATGTCATCCATACTACCGTGCAAACTATATGTACAATGCTTACTCCACTGCAGTACTGCCGAGAGATGCTGATACACCAGTTCCTGCTAATGTCGCAGGAATCATTTGTTTACCTCCTGTGGTTCGCCAACCCCCAGGGAGACCCAAAAAATCAAGAATGAAATCTTGCCTTGAGAAAGGTGAAAAAAAGAAGCACCCAAGAAAAGAGCATAAGTGTTCTATTTATATCATGTTGGTCAAAATTGTAAAACTTGTCATGTTGGTTAGACAATTTGACTCTTTTGTTTTTTCATTTCTTGTTTCGATTTGGATATGTTTCTTGTTTCGATTTAGACATGTTTCTTGTTTCTTGTTATAACTAGAATATGTATTCATATTATAACTAGAACATGTATTCATGTATATACGAGTCCCCAAGGGTATCTGTCAAATGCTTCAGCATCTAGGACTCTCCTTGCTTCTTCCAAAGGAATCATGCTACCGGGAGAGATGCCTAATATGCCAATCAATAAGACACAAAGCAAGCCAATCATTCTTCTCTTCTCAAATGACCAATTCCTAATGCGAGGGAACAATTTGCGCAACTCAGATAACATTGGACCATGTGAAAGGGACACACCAATCTCTTCCCAAAACGCCTTATGATCAACCTCCACCTTATCATTGATGTTGAAAGGCTCACAATTTAAACCTGTTATTTCACCAAACTCATATAGCAAAAATCTGATTGGCTGATCTTCTATTAATGACCATAGCTAATGAATATTATCCACAACCAGTTGGTTTGTCAGAAAATGGTGGACGACTTGGGCTGACCATGTATAATCCATCTCTTTCAATTTTACAATAGCTCCAACAAAAGATTCCTTAATAGATTCCCACGCATCTAAGCCAACAGCTTCCTCCACCATCTGCAAATTACCGAAGTGAGAGTTATGATTCATTGATCGATGTTGCAGTGGACATTTTCCCTCTTCATAAAGTCTTGAGGGATATGTTTTGTGAGTGCATGATGTAGACATATCACTGTAAATAATGTACAATGAAGTAAGGAACACATGAATTATATTTCCAGAAACTTATCATCAATTAAATTGATAATTTCAAATTCACAATTAGCAAAATGAGAAACCCAAAATCTAGACCCAGAATAAACTAACATACATCGTCGATCCGTACCACGAGGTTCTGGTGCCTCGGGGAGTCGCTCTCGGGGTTCTCAGGATTCTTCTCCTGGTATGGTTTCGGCTCACGCTGCTGCACCCCCTCCCGATCCTCCAGTCGTTCTGGGAGCGATGACTATTGAGCAGTTGGTTCAACAGCCCGGTCGTGAGCATCTTCCTTATCTCACCGAGTATCCTATGGGACGAGGTCAAACATGGTAATTAATTCTTTCTTTAAGTGTGGATTCATTATTAATAATTTGATCCTTTTTGATAGGTTCGACCGATCCGGGAACGGGATCAGTGGATGGATCAACCGGATGATGTACTCAGACCTCAAGAAGGGATATCCGACTTTCACTCACTTCCCTCTCCCCGAGCAGGAGATGTGGTTTCGTCAGTTTGCGGTAAGTATTCTACTTTTTTAGTTATATTTTTCATCTTTAATATTAATATTTTACTAATTGTGTTTTTTTTTACAGCAAGAGTTTACCTGGCATCCCGATCATACGCCCTTTATCCGCAACGCCTTCATCCATAAAGTTATGGACAACTATGGGAAGCAGATCTATGAGTGGAAACAGAAGTGGCGCAACAATAAGGTATCGGTTTATTAATCTATTTTAAAATTTATTAGATTATCTTTTAATTTATTAATTTATTTTTGGATTTATTTAACTATTTCATATTTTTTTATTTATTAAAAGGTCTCGAAGTCGATAAACGACACGGTCTGGAAGGAGTTATGTGAGCATTGGCAGAAAGATGAGACGAAAGTAATCTCCACCACCAACTCCACCAACCGCAAAAGCGAACGTGGCGGGAAGGGCGTGGCCAAGCACAACTTGGGTGCCATGAGTATTGCCACTCTCGGAGATGAAATGGTAACTTGAATCTCTTTTTTTTTCAATTATTTAAGTATTTCTATTTTAGTTTTATGCATTTATTCTGATTTCTATTTTTCTTTTTAACTTATAATTTTTCTAGGCGGAAGAAAATGATGGCGAGCCAGTTGATGCTTTCAAACTATTGAAGCGGGCGCATACCAACAAGCATACCGGGGAGATTGATGATGGTCTTATCAAGGAGGTGGTTGACATGATCACCACTCTCAAGGACGACGAAGAGCTCCGTCTATCCCAGCTTCAAACCGAGCTCGACTCCAGTTCGACAGCTTTGGTCTCCCTGTCCCGAGAACAAATCAACGATATTGTTGAATCGGTAAGAATGTTTTTATACAAAATTCAATTCATTTATTTATTTATTTATTTTTATTTTATAAGATTTTCTGTTACTAAAATCTTTTTATTTTCTCTTTCAGTCGGTTCCAAAGAAGAAGGGACGTTTGATCGGTTTAAGTCGTCGATCCAAATCAGTTCCTCCTACATCACAACCGCCTATCGATCCAATGGTTATGGAGCAGCTTCAGGACAAGGATGACCGCATAGCTGCGTTGGAGGCGAAGATGGCGGAACAAGAGAAGGGATGGGAGGAATCGAGGAGGCAGAACGAGCGCATGATGGAGATGATGAGGCGGATGTACCCGAATGAGAAATTCCCGTAGTTTTTTTTCTAAAACTCTTAATGTTTTAATGTTTTTTATTTGAACAAATATGAATTTATCTAACATATTTTCAGTTTCAAATTTTATTTTATATTTTTGAATTTTAATTATAAACAATTAATTTATAATTTTTGTAAAATAAAATTAATTTTACGAATATTCCGAGGAAGTGAGTCCCTCAGAATTTTCCGAGGAAACCACTCGTCGGAAATTTCCGAGGAGCTGAGGTCCTCGAGAATTTCCGAGGAACTGCTTTCCTCGGAATTTCCGAGGGCTACACTTCCTCAGAAATTTCCGACAGAACGGGTCATCGGAATATTCCGACGACAGGTTTCCTCGGAAATTTCCGACGAAAACAATCGTCGGAATATTTCGATCATTCTGAGGACCCCTCCATCGAAAATATCCGAGGCTTTTCTGACGATACTTTCTTACGATACCGTTTGCTCGGAATATCCTCGGAAATTATGTCTTCGGGAGTTCTTCGGAATGTGCTGAGAAAATTTCGAGGAAACTTAAAATTCCGACGAAATATTTCTGGCGACCTTATTCTTCGGTATGTCCTCGGAATTCCCTTATTCCGACGATTTTTTCCGTCAGTATCGCGGTGTTTTCTTGTAATGGACTAACCTTGATATGCAATTCTTGGTCAATTAAATAGCTCCAAGAGGAGATTTTGTACAACTGAAGAATCAACGAAAATAAGTGAACAAAGCCACAATCTTTAGCGGAGTTGAGAATTTTGAAAAGGGATTTAGGGTTCGTCGGTGGAGAGAAAAGAGAGAAAGGGGAATGCGAAGGTCAGTGAAAGAGAAAGGTATGGGATGAAGGATTCAAGGCGAAAAGAGAATTGTGAATTGAGAAATATATGGTTGAACATTTAGGGTTCATCAGTGGAGAGAAATGGGAGAAAGGAGGATTTTTGATTTTGTCATTTTTTTTTAACTTCACTTTGCTTTGTGGTTAGACTAGCTCACGGTAATAACATAAAATTGGCACACGTGTTTTAGTTTACATACATGTGGGTCTGGGTATATTTGACTTTCTGGTTGGATATGTTTTTGTTTTGTTTTCACGTCGAGTAATTTTTGACAAAATATGTGTTAGTATAAGTAATTTCCTATATATATATATATATATATATATTTTTTTTTTTAATTCAAAAAGTTCTGGGCCTTAAACCCATAATTTCCTTGAGCCACGAGACAAGAGCTGGTTGTTTAGTCTCCTCCTTGTATTTGCTGAAACTCAAACTTGGTAGGCTCTACCACCCATAGGGACGCATGCATTATCAAATGTGAAATGTAGAAAGCATGAGACTAATTAAAAAAAAACATGTCTTTATGACTCGAAAGAGGGTAATGACTACCATTTCTACCTCTGATAGCAGCAAAATCAATTGAAAAACAGTCTTTAAATTACGCTAAAGTTATTTCACTTGTGATATAATATATACTACACCATTCGGCCCTAAAACAAACAAAATACATAAATTTTAGATAACTAACAACTGAGATTTGATGATAATAATACATAGCCATCCATCCCCAACCCAACAGCGTTAAAGATAGTTATATCTGACGAAGGAAAATGACTAAAATAGTAAACACCCAGATGGTAGTTAGTTAACCTTCATCTTCTAAAATATGGATGAAAAAATTAAACTGCACGCTTCTCTTTTCTTTGATTTCTTTTTTTTTCCTCTTCAAAAAAAAAAACTCTCCTTGACTATAATTATTGCCATGGTCCACTAGCAGAGGCAGTAGAGGCACCAGCACTTAACATGCCATTCCAAAACCCAACAGAGTTGTCAGCTTCTCCTTCTTCTTTCTCATGCTGATGATCATTCCCATTGCCACCACCACTATTGGTGCTTGATGATGAAACAGGAAGTTTCAGGCTCTCAAAAGGCAGCAAAGGCCTTCCAATGTTAGTGCCACTGGACCCCTCTTCTTGATGTAGAGGATCCCCACCATTAAGAGAGAACCCCAAAGGTGGTCTCATGAACTCTTGAAACTGTGGGTAACTCAGACCAAAACCAGGTGATGCTGCTGTGTACACCGACGAATCATGAACGTTAGGATAAGTCACGAAAGCAGGGCGTGAATTAGAGATCCCTAAAAGCTCCAAAGCTGATGAGGTTGATACAAGTGGGTTGTTCTTCATACTGCTTGGTACTACTTGCAGAAACTCAGGAATACTTTGATGACCAATCCCAAACCCTTGAGACAACGCCGAGTTGAGATCTTTGGCCTCGTGGGCATTACCAAAACCATGAGAATACGCCAACTCTTGAACTTTACCCTCGTGGGAATTCTCGGCAGACTTAGGGTTTAGCTGTTGAAGTGGTGGTGGCTTTTTGTTGTTAATACACTGAGTTTTCTTTGAAGAAGAAGAGGAATCGGAATTGGAGGAAGAGGAAGATCTTTTGTTCTTCCGTACGGCACCGCCGATGGGGATGTTCCTGAGGGAGCCACCTTGGGTCCAATATCTCTTGCAGTCTTTACAGAAGTATCTGGGTTGAGTGAGGCTGTAGTTGTTGTAGTAACAGAACTTAGTGTTAAGGGAGTTGCATCTTGGACAGTTCAAAGCCTCATCTTTCTCCGGTCTTGCCTTCTTCTCCACTGGAGCAACAGCAGCAGCAGGATTCGGCTGTTTCAAGCATGTCTCGTTCATCGGCTTCACAATAAATTCCTTTTTTTTTACAGGAACAAAAAAACAAAGCATATGAGCTTTTGCTATTAGATCCCACGAGGAAATTATCTTTTCAAAAGATAAACACTTTTATCAGAAAAGAAAATATAAAGATTAAAGAGAACGCAGTTTATTCTAGAAAGCATCTTCCCTTGTGATAAAAGGAGGAAACTTAAAAGAGACGAGTAAACAAGTTAAATTAACAATACCTGAGGCCATTTAGCTCCTCTGTCCATATTTTCAAGCTGATCAAAAACCCTGAAGAAGAAGAAGCAGTTGCAATAGCTAACCGAGAAACAAAGGTAGAGAGAGATTAAAGAAGTGTGTGGGGAAAGGTAAAGCGGGTTTTTTAAGAAAAAAAGCAAGAAGAAGACGAAAAAAGAGAATATTAAATATTTTTTTTAGTGCTGCCTGAGTTTTGATGGAGAGAGAGAAAAAATAGTTTGCCCCAAGTCTGACACACTCTCAAACTATATGCACCCGCCGTCCCACTTTAACTTTATTATTTATTCTCTCCATTTTTTCTTAATTTTCTTCATCACTATACAAAAATGTCATCTGATCGTTCGTTTAGCTACTGTAGTTTTTATTTGTCTATTATCAATTTATTCAACATTTACTCAAAATAGCAATGCATGAAGAATCATCATTTATCGTAGACATAAGTTTGGTTAGCAGTAAAATTCTCGGTGTCTTAATGTGTTAATACACTATGAAAAAGAAAGATACTGTAACAATATCATAGGAAATACGTGTATCGGGCAGGGCGTAACTCGTCTATCCATTGAAACATCTATACAGGCTTTTTATTCTTTAAACTCTTCTCCTTTTCCCAAAAAAAGTTATACTAGTATTTTTCCTAATTATAGTTTATTTACGAGGCTATGTATTTATATGTTCGTAGTTTTTACTGAACAAGACATTCGAGAAGAAAAAGACCCAAAATAAAGAGATTACACTACAAGAAAACAATTTTTTTACTAGGGTTATATTCGCGGTTAATTCGTCGTAATAGGACATTTACGACGAATTAACTAGAAAAACCGTTTCGTTGTTAAACGCCCGTCGTAATGTACTTTTCGTCGTAAAGTCCACGTAACGTTACGAGGAACTCCATTCGTTGTAAAAGACATGTAGAGTACTCGTCGTAACCTCCACGTTAACCTGCCACGTAAAGTCCTTGTTCCGTTTCGACGTAATAGACACATAAAACTTCGATGTTAAGTCAATGTAAATTTACGAGTAGATTACTAGTAGAACATATAAAGTCGTAGTAAACATTACAATGAACTTACTTATCATTCGATGTTAAGTCGTTGTAAAGTTTACAACGAAATTACTTGGTGTTTATATATAATATAATTTTAAAATTATATATTTTTATTTATAAATTTCGTAATTTAAAATATAAAACCAAAAATTTTAAAATTAAGATTGTTTAAAAAACATTATATTAAAAAGTCATAAAATAATATATAAATTTATAATACTTAAATTTATAATACAAAAGCAAATAAAATAAAATAAAACTACGGCATGTTGGTGCGGAGGTACTCGTCGGGGCGGCTGAGTTCCGGGCCGGGTCGACCGGTTGACTAAGGAGGATGCTGCTGCATTCCGAGAGCCGCTCGTCTTGCATTTAGCGCTCTCTGCATAACCGGGTTATCGGTGGCCAAGATGTCCAACAAATCCTCAAGTGAGTCCAAACGCTCCTGTTGGGACCGCATCTGAGACCGCATCTGAGACCGCATCTGAGAAGTTTTCTCATCCCGGCGCGAAGTGTACGAAGAAGTTGCCCTTGGAACTTCGTTAACGGAGCCTATTCCCACAATCCATCCCTTCATTCTAGGAGCCACCTTGTTTCAAAAAAAGGTTCATTAATATTGAAATAATAATTAATAAAATCGAATTAATATAAACAAATTAAAATTTATTCAAAAATTTTACCTCTTCGAAAATCCGATCGACTTCTTCTGTAGTAAATGTGACGGGTGACCCATCGGGAGCCTGCTGGGTTAGTTGTGTCTGCCGCTCCTCAACCCGAGAAACCACATAGTTATAGAGTCTCTCGGAACGTGGATCCACAAAAACTCCATCTAGTGTGGCGTGAGTCATCCTGAATAGCTCAGTCATAGATGGCATAACTCCGGTCTTCTCGGCCTACAAACAAAATAAAAGAGTTAAGTTTTTAATTACTTAATTAGCAAATAATTTTTTAAAAATATTAAAAATAAAACTTACAACATCTAGACGAATCCCAACATGAGGCTTCTGGCCGGTTCTATGAAGCATGGGGGTCTAATCGGTTTCGGTCTAGGAGTCATCTAAATAAAAAAAAAAAATATCATCAGTTTATCTTAAACTTATTATCTAAAGTAGTTAATTACGTAACCTAATCATCTAAACTAACCACCTAATCATCTAAACTAACCACTTAATTAACTAACTAAACTAAAACTAAAGTAAACTAAAAAAAAAAAAAAGAGAGAGGAGGTTACCTTGAGAGGGAGAGGAGGTATGGAGGAATGAACGAGGCGAGCAGCCTCGTATGCGAGTGTGCTTATATAGATAATTGCCTTCCTCGTAAGCTCGTCGTAATTTTACAAGGCTTTTACCAGGCCCGTGTTTTCTATTACGACGAACTTACCAGGCCCGTGTTTTCTATTACGACGAACATACCAGGCCCGTGTTTTTCATGTTATGACGAACTTACCAGACCCGTGTTTTTCATGTTACGATGAACTTACTAGGCTCGTGTTTCCATTACGACGAACTAACTAGGAAATGTATGAAACCCAGAAAATCAAATTCCTAAACCCCAAAGTTACTTCTTCTTCTCTTCTTATTCTTCTTCTTATTCTTCTTCTAAATTTTTCTAAACCCTAAACTTACTATACTAAACAATATTTGTTGAACTTATAATATTAAACAACATTTGTTACACATCGTTAATTGATATAAAAGAACAACATTTGATACATATTTTACAACATGTGGTACATATTTTACATCATTCGGAATCATTAGAGTTCTCATCAACATCAAGAGAATCATCATCGCTTATACCTTCGAATTCGTCTTCACATGTTACATCCATCACATCGTCGGGAAGATCTTCGTATTGATGATTATGCGGATCAATAAGAAAGATTTCATCAGTTTCTTGATCAGGTACTTCTACTTCAGTGACACACGCTTCTTCTTGCAAGGGTGGTTCTTCCCCAGTAATAATTCGTCCCAAGGTGTAATTTTAATAACTGCTAACCAAGTTGTTCCTGAACTTCTAAGGCGAGGGTATGGAATGAAGCTAACTTGCTCGGCTTGAGAAGCTAAGATGAAAGATTCAAATTTGTTGTACCTTCTTGAAGAGTTGACAGCCACAACACCGCATTTGTTAACCCGAACACCCCTATTCACAACAGGGTCGAACCAGTCACATTTGAAGAGGACACATCTGAGCTTCAATAATCCCGCAAATTCCACTTCAATAATCTCCTGCAAGATCCCATATGAGTATGTTTCGCCTTTCACACATATTCCGTAGTTACTTGTTGCCCGACGACTCCCATAGTCGTATGTATGAAACGTAAAACCGCGTATAAAATACATATGTGATGTGGTGACTTTCGCTACTGGGCCTCTGACCAAATCGTGAAACCATGAGGGGGTAATATGGATCATCAGATTCAACCTACAAAAATTAGTATGTTAACAATTTATATTAGCATTACTTACGTAATATTTGTGGTATATATATTACCTGAGATTTTAACCATGTGACGTCGTGTTGATCTTTTCGTCGGTCCACTTCAGTTGCAGATACTCCAGGTATTGCTGCTTCAAATTGCGTTACAAAGGAAATGCAAATTAAATGAATGTATTCACATCAATATATATAATATCGCACTTCATATAATTTAAATTCACATAACTATTTACCTTTCAAGTGAACGTGTCACTGAATGCTCACAATTGAGCAGAATATAAGTGTGGGCACTATGCTTATCCTCGTCACTAGACCACCATATTTCTCGCAATCTACCACCAAACCGTCCAATTTGGCAGAAAATATCAGGAACTTTGCTTATTGGATATGTGGGGATGACTCCACCATCATCATATCTTCGAGGAACTCTTTTTCTTGTACGTACTGTTGGTGCAAAGTAGTATGATGTGAAGTGAGATGTTTCCGCTGTCAAACTCCCAACAATTATTGAACCTTCCACCTTTGCAAGATTTTTTACTTTCCCCTTCAAATGTTTCATGGCGCGCTTATACGGATACATCCATCCATGATGAATAGGACCACGAAGCAATGCCTCGTTGCGAGGTGAACAACAAGATGTTCTATGACGTCAAAAATGCTGGAGGCAAAAAAATTTCTAAGTTGCACAATATGATCGGAATGTTCTCATGAAGTTGCTCGATAACTTCTTCCTTGAATGTACGTGTGCTTAGGTCTCTGAAGAAAGCTCCAATAGCTTCATATATTTCATATATAATATTAACATTACATAATATATGTATATATATTATTAACTGATCAACAATATTTACCTGCAAGTGCTTCATGTACCTTTGCTGGAAGCAACTCAGCAAAAGCAAATGGAAGTAGTCGTTGCATAAACACATGACCGTCATGACTTTTCATTCCTGAGAACTTTTGACCTTGTTCATCACATCTTGAAAGATTAGAGACATAATCATCAGGGAACTTAACTTCTGATTGAACCCAGTTAAACAAAGTCGTCTTCGTTTCTGATGACAATCGGAAGATATGAATTGGAATGCTTCCATTGCTTTTGATATGTAATTCACTTCTTGAGCAAATATCACGTAAGTCCATCCTTGACTTTTTGCTATCTTTTGTCTTTCATGGAACGTTCAGTATTGTATTCATGATGTTGTCAAAGAAGTTATTCTCTATATGCATAACATCGAGGTTGTGGCGTAAAAGAAGATCCTTTCAATAAGGCATCTTCCAAAATATACTCTTCTTATGCCAATTTTGACTGACCCCATATCCATCATGAATATTTCCAGGAACATGTCAGTTTCCTCCACGTGGAACAGTTTCCTGAGCTCCGTAGTAATCAATTTGCGATAGGATCTGCTCTCCAATGAGATATGGAGGATGACTATCCCTTACAACTTTTTTGTACCTAAATAATGTCTTATTTCTTCGGTATGGATGGGTAAGGGGAAGAAATCTACGATGGCAATCAAACCAACAACTTTTCCCACCATTCTTCAATTGAAAAGCATCTGTTGATCCAAGACAATGTGGGCAAGATAACCTTCAATGTGTAGTCCAACCAGAAAGCATAACATAAGCAGGAAAATCACTTATCGTCCAAAGCAGAACTGCTCGCATTGTAAAATTATTTTTCAAGGAACAATCATACGTTCTCACCCCTTCTGACCACAAGTCCTTCAGCTCTTGTATCAATGGTTGAAGAAAAACATCTAGCGACCGCTTTGGATGCTTCGGACCAGGGATTAATATGGTCAAGAATAGAAATTCTTGTTCCATGCACATCTCCGGAGGCAGGTTGTACGGCGTAAGAATGACTGGCCACAAAGATTATTGTTTCCCAGATATTCCAAATGGACTAAATCCGTCTGTGCATAATCCAAGATAGACATTTCTAATAGAACTTGCGAAATCTGGGTGTACCTTGTTAAAATGTTTCCAAGCTCTTGCATCTGATGGATGAGCAATCTCGCCATCCCGCTGGACATGTTCATCATGCCACCTCATCGTTGCGGCAGTCCTCTCAGATTGATATAATCTTTTCAGCCTATCTGTAATTGGTAAGTACCACATCCTTTGGTACGGTACCCTATTCCTTCCACGTCCTTGCGGTTTGAATCGTGGTTTCTTGCAGAATCGACACTTTTCTAGCTTCTCATCATCTCTCCAGTAGATCATGCAGTTGCCGATGCAAACATCTATCATTTCCGATGGCAACCCAAGACTACAAACCAATTTCTGAATCTCGTAATAAGATTCAGCTGACACGTTGTCTTCTGGCAAATACTCTTTAAACAACTCGGCCCATGCATTCATGCAGTTCTCAGGTAAATTATGATCCGTTTTAATATTAATCATCCTAGCTGCTAGAGACAATTTAGAGTGACCTTCTCTACAACTAGTGTAGATTGGTTGATTTGCAGCATCTAGCATTTCATAAAACCTTTTTGCATCCAAATTAGGTTCTTCAACATGAACAGTTTTATCTACTATTGTTGTAGTAGTTTCTAAAAATGCATCAGTAATCATGTCATCAACCCTATCATGATCTACCATCTGTTCAACACCCTGATTATTACTGACATTCTGAAAATTACTATTACTACTACTAGCTTCATTTCCTCCATAACCCTCTCCATGTTGAAACCAAATATAATATTGCGGTGTAAAACCTCTGTGTACTAAATATTTCCAGACAGTTTCAGTAATTTTGAAGTCTTGTATTTCTGACTAGGACATAACATCTTACCACTTTCCCGCGTGAGCGGTGTACATGCTGCCTGGTTCATGAACGTCTCAAGCCCGCTAACAAATGCATTCGTCACTCTACCGTCAGAATCTTTATGCGTATACATCTAACTCCGCATTTCAAAAATATTTCTTCCATCCGACGTTTTTTGAGTTTTTTTTGTTTTTATTTTATTTTTGTGTGGTGGTATGAAATGAGAAATTGTCATATATATAGGCGATCCACGAAAATTGGTAGGTGAAAATTTACAACGTATTAACAAGGAATATGTTTACAAGGATATTACATGTCTCTAGCAAATAGGTTACAACGTCTTTACAACAAATTCATATACACATTCAAGTCGTGTTCACCTACCAGTTTTCGTCGTAAAGCACTAGTAAATTTACGACGACTTTACAACGAAAGTTATTTACTTAAACAAAAATAAAATACGTGAACAGTGACCAGAACAATTCTTATAACTCCGAGTAGCTATTCATCGTTTTCTCGAAGAAAAGCTACATAAAGCTGATAAGAACTGTTCTGGTGACTGTTCGCGCCTTTTACTTTCTTGGAAATTCGATACATAAGTTATCGAATTCTTTTTCTTTCGTTTTTTTCTTGTTTTTGTTTGTGGTGTTTTTAGAAGTGATTATGATACATATATATAGGAAATTTTCGAGCTTGGTTGGTAAAGAGTTAACAATGAATTTACAGTGAATCATTTTACTACGACTTTACAAGTTTTTTGTACATGCTTTACATCCATGTTACAGCGAATGTTGTTACTTAAGAACACGTTTTTGTTTACTATAAACGGTTAAATTTTACTCGTACTGTACTTGTAATTTTACTTCGTCTTTACAACGAGTCTTTCTTTTCCAAGTACCTTCATCGTAAATTTACTTGTAGTTTACGACGAAAGCGTTTCATTGTAACCTTACTAGTTCATTACGACGAATTTGTATTTCGTCGTAATCTACCTGTTAGGTACACGTAACATTACGAGGAAATATTTTTCTCGTTAAAGGCGTGTTTTCTTGTAGTGGTAGACTTCATTGGGCTTGAATTAACTATGAAAGTTAAACTAACTTAAAGAAATGACTGTTTTTGGTTTGTCATGTGTGGGAGTGTGTAAAAATATGTTAGGAGTGAAGATTGTCATATTGTGTATAAGTTAAAGAAATTGTCATAGTGTTACATAAGTTAACGAGATCGTCTTTGACACTTAAATATCTCATATATATATACCCCAACCAAATGACAGAGAGGTTACAAGAGTCGTAACCGGCGGCAAACTGCAGCCCGTTATACCATACGAGTGTAGGACCTACCGAGTGAATCTTTTGAAAATTGTAGACAAGTGTGTTGTGACGGTTTTGGAGTTTATCCAAAGTGGTAAGAAAACTCGCTGAAAAGTAGTAGTACTACTGCTGTTGAGGTGTGTTTTGTTGAGTCTGGACGGTGGAAATTAGTCATCTTCTGGACCCTACCTGTTTGGTTTATTTCCAGTCTGATCACAAGCTTTCCACCTCATCTCAGCCGTCCGATGTCTCTGTCTCGTGTGCCCGACTATCTACTGCTATTGCAGTCCACGTCACCCGTACTAGCTATGATGTAGGGCTTCACCTATTAATACTGTATTATTATACTCTCTCTATTTCATATATACACTGTTTTAAGTTACTAGATAAAGATTAAAAATAGAGAAAATGATTAGGTAACCCTAAAAAAGTTTTTGTCACAAATATATCACTTAAAAATAAAATAATCAAAATAACACTTAATATTTTATCAAAAGAGATAAATATATACATATATCCAATGATAAATTAATTTAGACATTAGGTTTAGAGTTAAGAGATGAGATTTAAAGTTTAGGGTTTAGCGTTTAGGATCTAGGATTTAGAATTTAGGTTTTAGGGTTTAGAGTTGGGGAGTGGGTTTTGGGGATAAGATTTCAATTTTTGAAAAACAATGTTTTTAAAAAATTTCAAAGATAAAATGTTATTTTTGGTCATTTTAGTTTTTGAGGGCTATTTTTGTGACATAAACTTAGCAAAGTGTTATTTTGGAGATTTGCCCTTAAAAATATTTTATTTTCCTATAAAGATCTTTTAAAAATATAATTTAAAATCATTTAAATAATTATAAAATTTTATTGAATGAACAGTTTCTAATAAAGATCAAATTAATTGTTAAATTCAGAATATATTCTATTTTGAAATAAACTAAACCTTTTAAAACATAATATAATTTTAAATAAAGATAATACTCTATCAAGCCTAAACATACATCTTTTTCCCCCAAAAATGCTTTCAGATTTTATTATGTATTTACAGTATTTAATTTAAATTTAAATATTTTTTAATTTAAAATTAGAGTCTTGGAAAACAATTATCTATTTTTGGGTTAAAATATACTAAATAGAATTCTATAAAATTAAGAGAATTTTTTAGCTATTATAATTACCAAAACTTAGAAGTAATTATATTTCTAAAATTTTAAAATATTAAAAGAAACTAATGGTATTAGAATTAGAATTTTTTTTAAAAAAATTACACAACATTTTGAATACATTTTTATTAATAAAATTATATAATTATAAAAATATTTAAATAATATTCTGAAAACTGTAAAATAGTATATATTAGTATGTTTCTATAAATACTATTACTTTATTTTATTTTTATTAATGATGATATATGAAGTTTTACCATATTATAAATACTTACCATAAATATAAATCAACTTTAATACAAATGTCTATATCAAGATATCTCCAATTCTATTATATTTTCTACTCCAAACTTTATTTGAGAACTCCATATGCAACTCCAAAATGAAATAATGTTTAGGGTTACTCTATTCATAGAATAATCATACCTATTATTCCGTTTTGGAGTTAAATTTTTTTATTTATAAAATAATGCTTTTAATTTTGATTTTTTATTTCTTACTTAAATAATATTTAAAATGATATACTAACATGAAAATAAATATGATATTTAAAAAAAAATATTTAATAATTTTACATAAATGATGCATAAACTAATACAAATCAAAACCAAATAGAAATAATATAAAATAAATATAATGTAATATAAAACAAGTAATTAAATAATTGGGTAAATTACCTTGCGGTAAAATATTGTTCAAACGAAAAAGACGAATTGTTTAATCTTGTGGGCCAACATTGATAACATCTTCTCTATTAAAAGAGAAGTACCAAATTTATCTACTATTTAAAAGTCAAATTGGACTATGTCATTAGTTATTTAATATGACATATTTGATTGTTACTTAACTAATCAAATATATATTATTTTCAAAATATCTTAATAATTAATAAGATATTAATAATAAATGTATTTAAATATAAGAAAACCTGTTCAGAAAATCTAACAATATCTTACCAAAAATTCTAAATATTTTTTTATATAAAACAAGTAATTCTTTATTTCGTTATTAAATATAATTTTAAATTAAATTTAATTGAAATAAAATATAAACTATATATTTAAAATTTTTAGCTATATATTTATAAAATAAATAATACCCGCACGGATGTGCGGGTCAAAATCTAATTTATACTTATTGAGTTTGATATATGCACAAACATTTGAATCTTGTACGATATACAAATTATAAAACAAAATTTTGTTTTAATCTTTATGTTTTTTAATACATAGTCTTGTTACTGAGTTAAGAAAAAATCAAATGATGAAAATTGCTTATTATGATTTAGAAAAATCAAGTAAAATCTCACTTTTTATTACGAATGTATTAATTGATCATTTGTGAGAAAATATTCTAATGCTTATTAAAAAAAAATTATGATATCTTATATACTTTTATTATTTATTATACTTTTTAATTATAAATGTTTAATTTAAATAAAACATATTTTTAGGAAAGTTTTATAAACATAAAATAGTTGAGTAAATTGTTAAATTTTATAAGTTAATGTATTACTAACAGTTATTAACTAAATAAACAAAAATTATTTGAGAATATTCGTTTTTGGAATAAAAATGGAGTCATTTATATTAGAGCAAATCTTATTTCATTTTGGAATTACACCATTTTAAAATGAAATAGAATTATATATTAGAGATGCTCTTACATTATCATCATTGTTAGTATACTTTATCATTGTTTTTTCTCAAAATCAACATAATAATAACACATGATAAATTATCTTTCAAATAATGTCTAGAGGATTAGGGAATTAGAAGATACTTTTCTTTTGAAAACTGACAAATATATGTTGGATATCTTTAATCGTATTATATGAACGACTGCATGGTTCGTTCTGCTCCCTTCTCGGACGTTTCAAAGATACATAATTGATTGGGAACTTTTTATGTGTTTATATAATTGAACAATAATTCGTAAACTCAAAAAGTTGAAAAACATTTTGCAATTTTTTTTTCAAATACTTACATTAGCATCGGATATCAAATAATCGGCTATTCATAACAGAAACTAACACTTAGAAACAGAAATAAAAACCAAACTGTACGAGTTATTTTCTTCATACGATTTGATTTTTATGATGGGCTCCAAAAGCAGAGTCCAAATCAAAGTCAGAGAGTAGATGTTAGGCCACGCTACATTGCCTAGAAAACCTCGCATATGGTGCGATAAAATTCTATCTGATTTGTTGTTTGAGAAGAGATATGCTGTTATGGATATGGAAGGGATTGAAATGATCCAATCCAACTTTAACCTAACATGCATGGCAAAGCTCACATGCTGACATGCATGTTAGGTTAAAGTTGGATTGGATCATTTCAATCCCTTCCATATCCATAAAAGCATATCTCCTCCATGCAAAGTATTTGTGACGGACTACAAAAGCGTGATAAAGTGATGATATCATCATATGTCATGCTATCAACAAAGAAAAAAGATCAATATATTGTTTACACAATCATTCAATTTTTCTTATCCTCGCTCGCTCGTATAATAAATAAAATTAAATTCGTAAATCCATAGGATTAGGATGATTGTATGTATTAGTGTCACATGTCATGTACGAATGATGTCGACATATCAACTAAATTAAACGAAGCTAGTGTAAATGGACACTTGCTTTGGTATCTAAAGAATCCATTACTATTTAGAAACCTACGTTTTTGGGACCAAACAACCTGAAATGGTTTCTACGTAAATGGCCATTTGATGCCTCAATATGAATCGAGGAAACGTACACAGTAGAAAAACAAGAGTAGCTCAGGCCCGTCTGAATTATAAATTGGGTCCAATGCCATTTATAAAATAAATATACGTAATCTATAAAAAATGAGTTTCTAATTTTTCTTTTGCAAAGACCCTAAATCCTAGTTAAAATTTACAAAAAAAAATTATGATCCTCTACGAATGTGCCTTGGACACATACCAAAAGACGGGAGTATCCTCATCAAATTTAATAATAAAGAAGAAAAGTAGGAGAATAACTGTAGAAAGATGAGAAATATTTTTGGCAGAAAGACGTGTTACTTACTTTTGACATACTCTTCAATCATATGTCATTTTTATCATTAGTTCAATTTTGTTTTAAAAATCTATATTATAATAGTAGAGTTTCTAGATTTTACACTGTGTTACATCAGTAGTTTTGTGGATCCCGCGTGTATTTTATAAAAATCATACTCTTAGTAAGATGATTATGAACAACGAAATACACTTTAGCCGAATGGTATAAGGTGACTAATTAAGCCTGCAAACGCGTGAGTTCAAACCATGTAACTATCGTGTATTTTTGATTTTTTTGATTTAGATTATTATTATATGGGTTTTTTCTTTATAATATTTTTATTTTTTTTCTTTTGAACTTATTGTTTTAAAGATCAAAATAGTTGGATAAACCTAAAGCTTAATAAGTTCAAACTCAAAAACAATTAAAAATGGATCCAAAAACGAACAACCCAAAAAACAAAATACAAAAAACAAAAAAAAACAAAAAAAAACAAAAAACAAAAAACAAAAAACAAAAATGGATCCCACGCAGTTGCCTACATGAATGGCTTAAGGAACCTTAAAAATGTTCTATTATAATATAGCTCAACCCAAAAATAATAAAAAATGGATCCAAAAACGAATAGACCAAAAAAAAAGTGAGTCCTACGCGTTTGCCTACGTGGATGGCTTAAGGTGGCTTAAATAATATAGATTATGAGCTCAAAAAAATTAAATCATTGCACATATTTCCTAATATATATTTTCAAAAAATTTGTACGTGAAATAAAATTAAAAAACAACAAAATTTAAGTATTTTCATTATTTATTAAATGAATATGTAATCTCTCTTACATTTTAATAGCTACTATAATTTCATTGAAAACATTCCTCACCACCGACTCCACACTCCGGCGAATGGATTCCTACAGTCGATGACACCGTAGATAAAAATGACACATCATTTATGAACAAAACCCAATCTTACAAAAAACCATATATAAAAATCTATCTAATGAAACCTAAACAACGAATATTAAATTAGTTAAAGTTATTTTCAAATTGACAAATCGTTTAATACAAATAAAAATATTACAAATATAAAATTATATCAAGTTTTGACCTACGATATAAAAACTATTTATATTAAAAAAATAGACACCTATTTTTACACACTAAAAGCTATATTATAGTCTAACTATTCCTATAAACCATACTTTGCATATAAATAACATTTAACACATTATATATACAATGTTTTCAATTTACACTTTTGCTACCTTCTTTCTATTTCATTATTATTTGGTGTCACTAGAAGAACCAACTAAACCAACAATTGAAAAAATACACGCAAACACAATGATCTCGGCTCCGCGCTTGCGCAGAAAGCATGCAACTAGTAAAATAAAATAACAAAGTAAAATTACTCTAAACAATAGAGAACATGAGAGCACCATTAACCCTAGCACCTCTAATGGGGGTGCTTAATCACTTTTTATTATTAAAGGTGTTAAGCACTCTATTTAAGAAACATCACCATTTTTGTCATCCAACCCTAGTACCCCACTTGTTTCTTTACATGATAACATGTTTATTTTGTGACACAAGATTCCAATGTTTCTTTACTACTCTTGTTACAAGTCCGTGACACTAAGAAAACATGACACAACTACACAAGACTCAGTACCACATCGACACTACACATGACAACACAATAGGAGAGAGAAGAATCTCTTCACGGGTTGTGTTGATGTTCCATTAACTGAGAAAGGTATTGCAGAAGCTATCCAAGCAGGGAAGATGATCAGTAATATACATGTTGATTTGATTTCCGCTTCTTGTTTTATTTGTGTTCAGATGAATGCTATGCTTGCCATGACTCAATGTGGCATAAGGTGTGAAAAAGGAGCCAACTTTTGTCTCTCTTGCAACAATTCAGCCAAGTACCTGAATAATATATATATATATAGAAATGTGAGTCCCAATGGATGTGTAGAAGCTATTGAGTGGTTACACATTGGAATCAATCTAATTTGATCCAAAAAACCTCACGGAGATTCATACATTAACGAAAAAACCTTAGGAAGAAGAGAAAGAGAGTGTGTAACTACCTCTCACGATCAGTGGGATGACAAGGGGATCGACTGGGAGAAGTACGGAATTCAGGAAGTGGAAACTAGAAGAAGCTTCCAAGAACGATCTTCTCTTCCATCGATATCGACACGAAACCAGCGCCGGATTCCATCATATTCTGCCACTCTCAAGCTTCCCTTTCGCCTAAAACACAAAGTATCTGAATTCAGTCACACAGCTTCATAACATTCCATGATCATCACTAACTTAAATTCTCAAACAAAAAAACAATCAACGAGATGACTGATTTGATAGTACCAAGTTGATGAAATGATCACATTCCTCATCTGTTAGAAGTCCCTTGTACAAAAACTCCTTGCAGAAACCATCACATACTTATTATATCATCAAAACAATCAAAACCCAAAGTTCCTCTCTTTTTTCAAGCACAAGCAACAAACAAACAAACAAACAAACAAACCTAGGAGTCCAAGAGAGCTGAGTGACACGAGAATTGCGAAAACTGTGATCTCCCAAATTAGTTAAGCCAGTGATCATCACATTCCAAGTTACAAAACTTTTCTCAGGCATTTCGTCGAACACTTTGTAAGAATCAACTCTATATGTTGTCTGTACGTAGACATAGAACTCAAAACCCAGTTTATGGAGCCCAAACCCTAGTAGTGGATACAAGAACCGAGAATTCGAAGTTGCTTTGCTGAGAAATAGGTATGTGAAACTATTGAAAGGAGGCAATCTCTGATCGTGATCCGTTAGGAAGTGAAATGGTTGGACTTGGTCGTAGAGTAAGTAAGCACGAAGAGGAGTTTCGCCAATGGAATAGCTTGAAGCAGAGGATTGAAAAGGAGAAACGTCTCAGAGTCTTGTTTTTGATGAAGAAGAAGAAGTTCAGCGGTGATGAAGTGAGAGAGAGATATGTGCAATAAACACCATTTTTTACGAGGCTTAATTAAGCACCACTTCTTCTCTAATTATTATTTTTTTATTTTTTCTAAATCCAAAAATCATTAAGTAACCCATTAAGCACCTGCGTTAATGGTGTTCTGACCACAAGTGTTAACCCCACTAAAGTATTTCATTGTTATAAATATTATTAATTTATTATAATTGTAGTTTTAGATAAATTTTAAATCAGATAAAATAATAGTGAGCTAATCAATAATTGACACATATTAAAAAATATCTAATTTTTTTTGTCCGGTATCTACACCGTACTTCACTCTTCTTCTTTTCATTTTCTTTCCATTCTCTCTCAACCTTTTCATTTAATTCTTCTACTTTTAGTGCTTAAATACTTTAGTAGATATTATCAATAATGTTGCTCTAATATAATAATAACAAGAAATTCTTGGAAGATTGTCTCTCTATTGATGATGTTCTTGATCATTTTAGTAATAACTAGGTTAAACTCAGTACCTTGCACTAGATGAACATTCTGTATACAAATTATTTTTACATATAGTTTTTGTTTTATGTTCATTTACATATTATATTGTTAAATAATAAAATTACTAAAAATTTGAGAGAAGAAAAAATGTTATGTATGTAATTAAATTATAGTAAGCACAAAAATCAAAACAATTACTCTTGTTTATTTACAATAATTTTTATTAATAGATAAATAAAAATAATCATTTTATTTATATTGCATATAATTAAAACTAAATGAAATTGAGATATATATATATATATATATATATATAATATAATATTTAATATGAATATTTATTAATTGAAAAGCTTCCTACTCATATGATTTTATTAAAATTTATATATTTTTTGTAAAATAAAATTTAAACTATTGATCACAAGATTTTCAATGTGAGATTTTTAATAGTTTTGTAAATTATTTTTAAAAATTCAGTGTAAATTTGAAATTAAAATATTAAGGTCTCAATACTCTTTCAGTGCAGATTTTGAATTAACAAATTTATGTATTTTATAAGGTATATAGTTTAATTAAATGATACTAAATATATATATATATATATATATATATATATATATATATATATATATATATATATATATAAACTGAATATTTATTAAACTAGATTTTATATTCATATAATTTTATGATCTCTTGTATCTTACTATAACAAAACAATAAACAATTGATCAAAAAATTTGCAATGTGAAACTTTTAATGGTTAATGCGTCGTTTAATTTAACAAAAATGAATTTTTCTTATATGGTTAATGCGTCGTTTAATTTCTGTTAATAGTATAAATTAAGCAAAAATGATGGATGTTACAAAAATTATAATCAAATCTTTATTATTTAAAATCATTAATTTTCGTATATATATTCATCATATTATTTTTTATTTAAGAAAATATTGGAGAATATTTTATTGTACATTATTAATTAATTTGATAATTNTTTTCTTATATGGTTAATGCGTCGTTTAATTTCTGTTAATAGTATAAATTAAGCAAAAATGATGGATGTTACAAAAATTATAATCAAATCTTTATTATTTAAAATCATTAATTTTCGTATATATATTCATCATATTATTTTTTATTTAAGAAAATATTGGAGAATATTTTATTGTACATTATTAATTAATTTGATAATTAGTTTAATACAAATTATAATATATGTTTTTATGGACCTACATATTTTAAAATATTTTAAGAATCCTTTTGGTGATAACATATAGTTACCTCAAAAATTGTAATTTTTCTCACTTAATATATAAAAGATCATTCTTTGCTCCAATTAAAACATCAATTTTCTTCTAATATAGGAAGGTTTAAATATTATAAAATTGTGACATCATAAACTGGTGCTAACATTCGACCCCCGAGAATATAGGGCATACCATTGTTGTTGTTAGGACCACATCCGAGTTGGATAATTGGTTAGTAAATTGTTCGTCCTATTATTTGAGTAGTATTATTTGCATTTCCTACCGAAAGATTACTTCATGATTAGGCAAATTCCTAAACATACTGTTTTATACTACTTTATAAGGAATTAAGACACTGCTACCCCTACTACAATACTACCTCTAATCTTTTAACAAATCTTCTATAATCTTTTAGGCAAGATTTTCTATGATTTATCATATCTCTCTTATACACAATAATGTTTTTTCAGCCTATTCATTAGTAACAGTAATACATCTAGAGGAATTCCTAATCTTTCATTTTCCAAAGTAATTTTAAATTTTAAATCAACGTTCAAGTTGATATTGACACTTCAAATTTGAAATCCAATTCTCTTTTCCTCCAAATATACTTGCTTTTTCTGAAAATTAATGGATTCAAGGGAATACTTAACTCAACGATATTCTATTCCTCTTATGTTTTTGTGTTAATCAGATTAATTAATTATCAAGGTTTGATTTGTTTTTATGTTACTAAGATGAAGTAATAACAAAGTATAAACTAAACTTTATGTTACTGATATACGGTCGAGGTGCACACTGAATAATGCAAAAATGCTGAAATTTAACTTGATAAGAATATTTTACAGTTATAATCATACAATTAAAATTTCCTACACATTTATTCGATTCAAAATATTTTAGCCAGCTATAATTATACACTAGGTGTTGTGCCCGCATATGCGGGCATAATTTTCTTACGAATATTTATTATTTTTTATTTTATTAATTTTAAAATAATATTATAAGTTATTTTTTATAGTTTTAAAAAACCTAAATCAAACATTAAAATATTTTTATATGAATTTTCATCAAAATCCATATGCTTATTATAGTGTTGAAAAACATCCACATAATAAAATATTTTGAAAATATATTTATGTTTTTTTCTTCATATTTAATTTTAAATTTTTTTATAGCTAAATTTTTATTTTCATAATAAAAATATTATTTCCAGATAACTGTATAATATTCTCTAAGATATCTTATGTTTTAAATATGCATGAATGTGGATAATTATCCTATTAATTTATAATAAATTAACTAATATAATAACATATAAATTTCTATCACTAAAATAAAATTCACTTTTAACTAATTTATATAAAAATATATAAATTTCATTAAAGGTATCATTAACTTGAACCGTTCCAATTTTTAATATCTAATATTTAATTATATAATTAAAAGTATCTTTATACAAATGTTTTTGTTTGATTAATATTTAATTAAAATCGACTTTTAAATTTAATTTTTAGATTTTAATTATTAAATTTTAATTTTTAAATTTTAATTTTTAAATTTTATAATGGAATGATATTATTTTCAAAAGCCAAAATCAATTATATATAAATTAAGATATATAAGCATGTTGCAATATTATATTTAGATGATAATAACATATATAAGAATTATCTTATTTTTTATTTTTTTATAAACTTATTATATTAATTATTCTAAGTTTTCTAAGATAATAACATACTAATCTAATTTTATTTTTAAAATTTTGTTTTTAATTATAAAATTAGTTATATATAAAAGTTTCATTAAGGGTATAATTGATATTAACCACTCCAACTTTTAACGTGAGAGCTCCGTTGCGAAAAATCACTTTGCAAATAATAGTATAGATATATGGAGTATTTGAATTATGTTAATATTCCTTATTTGTTTGCTAACATATTTAATACTAACATATAACAATATTTTCTTATATTGACGTGTCTATTTGAATTAGTCCATTGTTAACCCATTAATTTATTTAGTAACATATAACAATTTACTCACAATTTTATATATATCTTTCGAATTAATCCTTAAGATTTACTTTTAGACGACTAACCTATCTTATTAACAGCTAACATTATTTTTAGCTGACTTTGAAAGTTTTACCCGACTAACAATTTCTTTTGGGTTGTTTTTTAGATTTGTTGAAACTAATATCATGTTTAGCACTTAGCAGGACACATAAAGTTTTATCCAGCTACGCACAAATCTTTTTTTTTTTTTGATAACTCAGGTGTCCGGGGCTTATTTAGAGACCCGATTATCCCCGAAGGGATCCTAAAGGCCAAACGGAAACTATGTTAAATTACGCACAAATCTTGATTCTTGTTATTGATTCGCTCATTTGTAGAGGCTTTGATTGTTCGAGAGGATGATACAGCGAATCAGAATCATAATCAGAACAACTGAAACCTTTGTGAGGCCAAGGTCGTGTGCAGAGATTGATAGATGAAAAACTGATTTAACAAATGGTCATTGTCTACCGGTCTAAATATATCTGATGAGTGTTAGCAATGTAAATTTTAAGTTAGCCCAAATGCAATCATATTATATTTATCTAAATCTATTCTATTAAAATAGAGTCATTCTTTTTATCTAATGATACAAGTTGTCATTTAAATTTGGACTCTTTCTAGAGTGTTACAAATAATATAAGTTATATAGTTGATTGAACCACATTACTTAAATTAAACCGGCGTTATTTATGGAATAGAGTTTTGGGCTTATTTTTGTTTTTATGACATTTAATTGTTTGATTTTTGGGCTTAGTATTAAAGAAAAACACCTAAAAACATTAAATAAACTTTCCGTCTTAATGGATCAAAAATCAATTACTATTTTCAGGCCCAAAAATATTTAATATTTTCTACAAAAAAAAATTATCTATTATTAATCACTTATTTAAATCATGTACTTTAAAACATTTTCATATTTTTTAGTCCAAAAATATTTAATATTTTCAAGAAAACATAATTATCTATTATTAATCATTTATTTAAATCATGTACTTTAAAACATGTTAATATTTTTTATTTTAAATAACAATCACTCTATCTTGATAAATTTTAATGGTAACTTTTAAATAGTTTATTGTTTTATTTTTCTAAAATAATTTACAGATTTAAAAAAATGGAAAGCAAAACCAAAAACCAAATCTAAAAACTAAAATCTAAAACCAAAAGCTGAAAACGCAAGTTATATTTTTTGTTTTTTTTTATTTACAAAATAAACTATTTCAAAATTTTTAGAAAATTATATTGTCATCTTTTCAGTTTTAAATTACATGTTCGATTAATTGAGATTTGTTTATTGGTAATATCAGTTCAAACTAACTCAGCGGGTCTAAAAATTAAAAACCCAAACCAAAAGCTGAAAATCAAAAATAGAAACTTAAAAACTAAAAACAAAAAATTAAAATTTAAAACAAAATCTAAAAATAAAAACTGAAACTAAAAACTAATGAAAAACAACTATCACCACAAATTTTGGTAAACTAATTTTATACCAAAACATTCTTTAAATTAAGACAAAACCCAATTATATAAATTTTTAATCATACAAAATTTCCGCGATTTTCAAGCGCGGGTCAAAATCTAGTTATGATTAAAATACAGATAGGTCAAATATGTTAATTAATATACCCCTCTTAAAATTAGTTTAAGGAAAATTTTGGTTACAACTTAGCATTTTTTACTTTTCCAGAATAAATTAGCATATTTGAAACACATTTAAATCTTTTCATTTTTAATAAGGCAATTTATGACGACAAGTAGGACATTTATGATTTTTAAAGCTATGTAAAAATACAGGTATTGTCGAAAATATTATTGCATGTAACTTAAAGAAATATTCTTCAGTAACATATATTCTTGTCGAATATATTATTGCATGTAACTTTAAGAAATACTCGGTGATACCCGCGGACATGCGCAGGGTAAATTTTTTATATAAATGTTTGTTCGGTTTTAACATTTTGTAATACTATAATCTTTATCGATTGTAAAATAACGAATACAAATGTTGGTCTCTTAAATATATCATATGTATGGGCATTCGGGGATCCGTCGGTTTTGGTTCAATTGATTCGGATTTTCAAATTTTTGGTATTATACTTTTCAGACCCATTCAAATTTTACTAATTATCTGATTGGTCTCGGTTCGGTTCCTTTTGAATTTGATTTCGATCAGATTGTAACCAAAATCTCAAATTGTCTCCAATAATATATTTGAAACCTCAAAATTAATAAAAAAATTGTCAAAAGATTTAAAGTATTTTTATATCTAATTTAAAATTAGTTAAACTATCAAAACTAACTAAATGATATTCAAAAGAAAAAATAAAACAAACTACAAAAATCATTCGAATAAAGTAAAATTTATAAATTACCTTGATATATAAAAGTATATTAACATATTATATTTATTTCAGATATCTTCGGATGTAGTTTGGATTTTGGTTTGGTACAGATTATAACCAAATAAATTTGAATGAAATAATATATATATATATATATATATATATATATACTGCTTCAAGTATTAAAAATCTCTTTGATTTGAAGAAGTGTAATTTGCGGATTGTCAGGATCAAATAACATATTTAAAAATTAATTGCTATACGTAAAAATATATACATTAGAGTAAGCACATAAATCAAAACTAATACCTTTTGTTAATTTATAATCGTGTTTTTGGTAATTAAATAAAAACAACCATTTAGTTTACTTTATATTCTATACTAGTATTTTATCCACCCTACGGGCGGGTTAGCATATGAAAAAATTACATCAATATATCATCAATCTTAATGGTATTTCAAAATATTTAGTTTACTTTAATTTAAATTGATCTTGATTTTCATTATGTATATTTTATTATTTTATTATTTTGTTATAAATTATGTTTATCTTAATATTGAAAGGAGCGAACAAATTACAATTTCTCGTTATTATACGTTTTTTCTTCCATTCAAATAAATTTTTTTTTCCAATGAACGGATAGTATAAATACAACTACTGCGGTTTAAATACTTCAAATTACAATTATAACAAAATTACAATTGTATATGTAATTCTAATATTACAAAATTAAAGTTGCTAATATTTTTTATTGTATACTTTTTGAGATTTCTTATTTTGATAACCTAATTAAATAGATCGGAAAAGTGAAAAGGAAGAGGAACGGACCATTTGGTTACAAATTAAAGATTAATTCCAAAAATTGAAAAAGACAATAAAATGATTATTTAGGAGATGAAACATGTCATCATCTGCTTCTCCTTCAAAGAAGTGACGTGTATCTCTTTATGAAGAGAGTCTTCTACTTTATATATATAGATAATTAATAATCGTTAATTGTTATATATATATATTAATCATATTAGGTAATTCCGTAGCTTTTATTTAAGAAAAGAAAAAAATGATTTTTTTCTATACTAATAACTAATTTGATAGTTAGTTTAATAAATAATATATAATCGTATGGACCAATTTATTTTTATAAGAATTTTGAGAATTATCCTGATGATGGCATGTGGCAACGAAAATATGTTGTAATATATAACTGATTTCTATATTTTTATAACAAAAAAATAAAGCAATTGTTAACAAAATTTCCATTATAAGACTTTTAATAGTTTTAGTAATTTATAGACATTTTTAAGAAATTAAAATATAACATATCAGAAAAAATTATAAATTTTTTATTATATGGTTAATGTGATTGTTTAATTTTTTAATAATATAAATTAAACAAAAATGATGGAGGATACAAAAACTATTAACAAATCTTTATTATTTAAAATCATTAATTATCATATATATGTTAATCATATTAGGTAATTCGATAGCTTTTACTTAAGGAAAAAATGAAGAATATTATTTATGCACTACAAATCATTTTGATAATTAATTTAATAAAAATTGTACTTTATATTTTGATGGACCAACATACTTTTCTAAGGATTTTAAGAGTGATCCTAGTGATGACACGTGGCTACACTTAAATGTTGTAATGCTGTAGGATTAATATATAGGGGATTCTTCAGTAACATATATTTTTATACTAACGCTCAACCAATCAAGCCCATATTCTTCACAATTTATGTATTATGTAAAGTAAATTTATCCAAAAAAAGTTAACTGTTTTTAAAAAATTAACTGCTTCTGGATAAACATGTTTTAGCATAATACCCCCTCTGTTTCATAATGTTAAATGTTTTAGAAAAAAATATTTATTAATAAAAGTATATTTTTATATTTTAAGGTATATTTTCTCAGATAATAATGATTAATTACAACTTTCAAAAATTTAATTGCACTTATTAGATTCTCATTGGTTTAGAGTTATAGGAAAATGATAATCATAAAAAAGCTATACGTTTATTATGTGTTTTGTTAATATGTGTGAAAAAAACTAAAATATGCAACAAATCGAAACAGAAGGAATATTCCATAAATTAAAANGTATATTTTCTCAGATAATAATGATTAATTACAACTTTCAAAAATTTAATTGCACTTATTAGATTCTCATTGGTTTAGAGTTATAGGAAAATGATAATCATAAAAAAGCTATACGTTTATTATGTGTTTTGTTAATATGTGTGAAAAAAACTAAAATATGCAACAAATCGAAACAGAAGGAATATTCCATAAATTAAAAAAATCTTCGATTGCTTGTTCTTTCCAAGTATAATAACTAAATAACCATGAACTTGTATTTTTAATTCTATCTATCTTATTAAAACAGAAAATTAGGTTGGACCTAACATTTATTTTGTAAGTTTATAAATTAAATACATTTTTCTATTTTATAGTTGAACATACATTAAACATACATTTTTATACTACTATCAATGTTTCCAAACAATATATTTATTTCTTTATATTACTATCTATGTTTCCAAACAATATACTCATTTCTTTATACTACTATTCATGTTCTATCATTAATCTTATGTCCAAACAATACAAAATATTAGTTCTCGACCTTTTTAATATTTTTACTATTTTCTTTCAAATTATTTAGATAAATTAAAAAATCAGATATTAGAGAAAACAATAATAATAAACTTATTTTACAGGTTTAAATATTAAATATCGGTTAATCGGTTAGTCTCGGGTTTTAGTGATTTTTTTAATATGGATATTTAAAAAAATCAAAATTGAATTATCGGATCACTGGTAACCGCTGTCCGGATTGAATTTAAAAATACTGATTTAAATGAAATTTTTTTTTAAACACATAAATTCTTTCAAATTACTAAAATATAGGTTAAGTTATTTATGAAATTTTCATCATAAAATATATGTGCCTGCAAAGTTAAGACCAAAGTTAAGTTTGATTTGGACCTAACTTATAAAATAAAGATTAAGCCAAATATTCTAGAGATTTTAAAAATTTTAGATAATTATTAACATCAGAAGTAATTAAACTCTCAACTTATTTTTTTTTTAATGCAAACAGTTAATTTTGAATTTGATTTTTCACTTCGAACAAACATACTAATTAATGTTTTCATTGCACGATTACATCTACATAAACAAATACAATGTTTGACGCTATTAATACAATAAACGGATTTGACATTGTTCTATAAACATAAAATCGAATTAGATAAATTCGAAACTATATAAGACTAAATTATATAGGGTACATTGGAAAAAATAAAATATGCGAATCGATGCGGATCATGATCTAGTTATCTCTAAAGTAATTTATTAGACTCCATCACTTCACAAATAATAAAGAATAAAATCTCACAATTATATTTGTTCTTCAAATCCAGTTCCCACTTCACGTAATGAGTGATAACATCATCTTTATTGATGGATTCATTTTCCGACATAGAATCTTCAACAGTGAATGTTAATGAGTTTAACAATGGTATTGTAGCCAACGTGTTATAGAATTTGGAAATTATAAAAATTATTCTACCAACGTAAATGTTATCATACACTATAAGAATATGAAATCTTATTCACCATGTAAACTGCAACTTAAATTTTCTAATTAGAAAACAATAGTAATTTATATATTAATTCATTTTTTCCTTGTCAATATAATTAGATTTGTCAAACAATTTACCAATACAAAGTGTATTGTTAACTAAAAAGTGTTAAACATGTAATTAAAAATGTATTTAATATAGCAACTTACATTTTAATAAAATGGATTGTCTAACGTATAGGTTATCGGTCTTTATATGTAGTCTCATCAACGATCAAATCGAATATATAAACACAATATGAAAATTATAACTTATGTATTGCTAGAGAATATATTTGAAGGAATTGTGTGGATATAAGAAACTCTAACCATATATAAAAACATTGCACTGTTTATTGAAAAATATAACATTTCATTTAATTTTATCACTATTATGTCTGAAGATAGAAATCACTATATATAAAAAAAACTTGAAAAAATTATAGAATTTATTTATGACAGTTTATTTAATTTCTATCATGATTATGGCTGATGGTGTTTGGAATTTTTGACTCGTCATCAGGATTTGAGTCTTCAGCTCATTCTGCACCTTGGCCTGAAGATTTGAATGGTAAAGGTTCGGTCTTATTCCTCATGGACTATGTCTCTAGTTTGTCGTCGGAGTAGTATATACAGATGTGGGCTTTCCCTTAATAAAGTTGATCAGTGGGTGTGCGCTTATTCCTTCCTTTTGGCAAATCTATTCTCTCGTGGTTGAATGTGTTTTGGTTATTTGATCTAACCTAAATTGTTAATTGATAGTTTAATCTTTATCCATAATGTTTTTCAGGTTTCGGAGAATTTCTTTAGTTTTACCAGCTCAAGTCTCTAAAGGAAGATTATGTTTCTTGTTGGCTTTAGTCTCTACAAGTTGAATGTGTTTTGCTTATTTGATCAAACCTAAATTGTTAATCGATAGTTTAATCTTTATCCATTATGTCTTCTCTTAGAGCATCTTTAACGTAGTATTTACTGCGTCTCTTAAGGGGAGGAGGTCCCATATTTTTGTTAAAAAAGTATACGGCTGACGCCAAATAAGAGACTTTTGTGGAAGGTTTATTCAACTATTTTGCGGAGTCTACGATATGTGGCAGCCTATAATTGATTCCTTTTTTTTTCTCAAAAAGCAGAGAAAACAAAGAAAATTTAAAAATTTAAAAAATAAAAAACTTCAAGTGGGGTTCAGCGTTAAAGATGCTCTTAGTTTTTGGAGAATTTCTTTAGTTTTACCAACTCTCAAATCTCTAACAAAAAGTATATTACTTGTTGGCTTTAGTCTATCGTTAATTCACTCTTGTTTAATGAAACTTTTCAGTGAAATGTTTTTTTTAAAGGTTAAAAATCATTTATTTTATTTTACTGTTCTTATTCGTTTTTGAGTAAATGAACTGAAATAAGTTTGTACTTGATTAATTGAAATTAGAGTAAATGAGAGAAAATGAATGGGAAAATCGCATAAAAAAACCTTTAAGGTGACAGTTACTTACACTTTAAACCCTGAGAATATTTTACAAGCACTTTAAACACTCAAGTTGGTAAATTTAACATATTAAACCTCCAATCTGGCTTACTTATATCTATACTATTAAAGCAGATGACTGTTTTGGTTTCTGCCCCTGAACTTTCTAGGAAATTACAAGATTTACCTCTTTCTTTTTTTAAAATATTGCAAAACTGAACTTTTTCTTTTTATTAAATGGGCTTCACGAAATATTAAATGAGCTTCACGAAATAGGCTTCAATATTTTGGATCTGCAAATGGGCTATAGCATCTTCAAATGTTATAATCCTATACCCTAAACTCTATTCAGATAATCCTATACCCTAAACTCTATTCAAACCATATGCAAACCATATCTACAATCCAGTTCCCTAACCTTATTTTATGTACAGTAACTGAAATGTGATTTATAAATACTAACTCTATTCAAATTAATCCAATACTAATGTATACAATCTTAGTTCTTAAATAAATCCTATATGTTATGCAAATTCACACGATAGTGAAAATTCCGAGAACTGAAACCCATGTTAAACAACTGATAATTTCCAGTAAGATTATGAATAACAATAATATTGGGATACTCATATATATTCGGGTAAGATTCAAAATTTATTGACTAAAGAAAATATCTATGGATTTTCCAAATACTAATCCTAATCAATATTCAATATTAAATGGGCGATTTAAGCAGATAATATATTCTGTTCACCTATATTTATGGATTTCCCAAATACTAATCCTAATCAATATTCATTACTATAGAGAATATCCCCCAACTTTCTCCCCAAGTTTGCTCTTAAAACCTAAGCACGTCCCTTATATTATAAATAGACAGCACTCTATTCCGATTATCTCTACACACCTTCAAACAAAACAGTAAACAAAACAATGGCTACTAAAATGCAAATCCAAGCATCAAGAGGTTCTAATGATAAAGTGGTCCTTTTACACGACTTGAAACCATGGAAAAACACATGGTTGGTTCATGTAAAGGTTTTACATGCTTGGAAACAAAACATTCAAACCGTGGAGACCATGGAGTTTGTTTTCGCTGATGAGACTGTAAGTTATTTTTTCTGTATTTATCATTCCGTTCTTTATCATTGTTTCGAGTGTTATTTGATGTTTCTATATTTTTGTTCTACATGTTTAAGGGGCAAAAAATCCATGCAAGATGTAAAAGGACTTACATTGAAAGTAAGACAAGGCTTCTTACAGTTGGAGCATGGCGCTACCTCCGGAATTTCCAGATTACTCCTGCTGGTGGAGCTTATCGAACCACAAATCATTCATGGAAGATGGTTTTCAATCAGAACACGGCCGTTACGCGATCTAATAGAGTTAATGAAGATTTGTACCTGGATTTGGCCGACTTTCAATCTGTTTTGTCTGGAAGTCTGGATGCTAAAACAATGTTAGTGATTATTGTTTTCAGGGTGAGGGTTGCAGTTGTATTGTTACCAAAGTTACACCAAGGTAATTAGGTTATTCCATAATCTGATCGTACTATATACTTATTTATTACTTATTTTATATTGTGTACGTAATGCTAAAACAATGTTAGTGATTATTGTTTTCAGGTACAAGTTGAAATTGCTTGTGCAAGATCTAACAGGTGAGTCAAACTTAATGCTTCTAGATGCAGCCGCAAATACTATTATCAATGCCTCTGCAGCAAAACTCTTAAATGGTTCTTATAATAAGGTTATCAACTACTTAATACTGTTTTTATAAGAACATTTTATATCATCTGAGATTCTTACTACATTTAATCTTACTATATTTAACAGATCGAAAATCCTGAATTACCAAGTGAGATTGTGGAGATCGTAGGAAAGACTTACGGCTTTGGGATATCTGGAGATGATGAAAACAATGTTTGTGGAGCAGAAAAGTTTGAAGCCTTGAAAGTTTGGAATCTTGATAACATTCTAAGGAAGAGAATCAAGTCATTGCACCAGTTATCTACGAAGAAACAATGCAGTGTCAGAGGAATTGAAAAAAATGTCTAATTATGAAGCCAAAGACAAGAAGAGCGGCTAATTCTATCCCGAAGACAAGATCATTTTTTTATGTTTTACTTATGCTATGGTTTTACGAATTGAATAATGCTGTTTATGATTTCTTTCTACTTTGCTTTTTTGTGGCTTTTATGAACGCATCAATAAAGTTTACGATCGAACTACCAATACTAAAATCAAACTCCGGTTTCTACCAATAAAGCTGAAATCTGGTCAATTGTAACAAACATAGTATAATATATATCAGGAGATGACTCAAACAACTATCTCAATCAGTAATTGGATTCATAGACCATTTGTTGAGACTATAAAATAGAAAAGAATTATACTTATCTGATTCTGCAACTTGGGTCTTATATTCTGGAAACGGACTCATCAACGAATCGGGCGATGTGGCTGAGAATTAGATTCTGCAACTTGGGGAAAAGCTTATTACTCCTTTTGATTTGTTGTTCTATCTTCACATTCCAAACAGAGAAAGGTCAGCGAAATTCTAATCAGAAAGAATTATTGAGAAAATGATTAGGTCATTGTCGGCAGAATTTGTGTCTTTTGACTTTATCAGAATCCGATTTTTTAAAAAATTAATATTGAAGGGTCAGTTTTTTTAGTCAATATACTTTTGGGCCCGTTTATAGTATCTCGCATGCCCAACTATTTTTGCACCAAATCAATAGCATTGGTATATATTTGAACCAATTTTAATATATACTAAACCAATGTACCTAAAAACCCTAATAACTCGACATGAAGAATTATTTAAGCCGCTTTAACAGAAAGTTCTTCTTTACAAAAACTTTTCACAGAGACAAAACCGGGAAATATGGCCAACGAAGTTCCTTTGAATTCATTGCAATACCAATGTCCAACTCAGGAAAATGTATAATAATTTTATTATTGTTTGGCCCGCAGACTTTAATTACATCTTCAAAATCTTATTGTGTTTGAAAATATGTTTCAGGGATCAACAGTCAAACATTTTGTCCATCTTGATGATCAAGATAAATTCAATTTTTTGGTATGGATGGAAAATAACAAATTACGTGTTGATGTAGAAGATTTTGGGAATTCAGATCGCAATGCCAAAGCAAATTTTGTTTGGAATCCAATTTCTAAAACGTGGGAATCAGAATTTGAGATTTGAACCATATTATCATTGTACCAATTGGTTTTCTTATTCTTTTTTATTTCATCATTTACTTTTTTATCAATAAAAATAAAACCATTTAATTATTCAGATTAATCAAAATCATATGATTTTGTTATCCACTTATAGTTAAAATAATTTTTTATTCAAAAAAATGTTCAAAAAACAAAAAGTAAAAACAACAAAAAATAGAAAAAAATTGTTCAAATAAACAAAAATGTAAACTCAACAAAAAAATACCCGCGCTTTTTAAGCGCGGGTCAAAATCTAGTATCAAGTTAAAAAAGTAACCGGTACTGTTCAAAAGTATTGAAGTGTCGGTTTTATTTTGTTTTTTTTTAATATTTTACAAATAAATAAATATAAAAATACAGAAAATATAAAAATTCATTAAAAATCCTAAAATCATAAACATTAAAAAATCACAAAATATATAAAATAGTAAAAATAATAAAAACTTAAAAGAAATTATAAAAAATCTCAAAATAACAAAATTCAAAAAAGTTTAATAAAATAAAAATTGTAAAATAAATAAAATAAATATAATAATAATATATAAAATAAATATATATTCAAGAAAACAATATTTTTTATTAACAAATGGAGAATACACTTTATTTTAGTGCTTATTAGTTGGGGTTTTCTGGATTTTATAACTAGATTAATATAGGTTATTTTAATAACTGCTAAAAACTTGGATTTTAACTTGTTTGCTTTGATTTGGTTCACGAGAATCATTTGATGGTACATATAAAATACGATTAATTATACGATGACATATATATAATATATAATAGTGACACAAAAAAAACAAATAACAATATAATTTTTAAAAAAACTTGTGCAGGTGAAAGTTTTGGTGCTAAAAGACTTGGAATTGAATTTTTTTGCTTTGATTTGGTTCACGAGAATCATTTGAAGATAATGATTCTTTTTTTAAAAAAATATAGTGTTTTCTCCTTTTTTTATAAAACAAATAAAATTACTTATTCTTCAATGTATACTTATTTTATCTATTATTCTTATATTTATTTATTTAAATTTAATTTTTATTAATTAAATTTTTGTGAATTTTCTTATATTGGCATTTTTTATAATTGCTTTTAAGTTTTTATTCTTTAATATTTTCTATTTTTAATATTTTATTGATAAAATATTTAAATTATTTTGTGATTTTTTTAATGTTTATGATTTTTTATGATTTGTTTTGAACTTTTAATGATTTTTAATGAATTTTTATATTTTTCTGTATTTTAATATTATTTCTTAGTAAAATATTTATAAAAAAAAACAAACCGACACGTCTGCGTTTTTGAATAGTACCGAGTACATTTTAACTTGATGTACAAGTAAGCCAGATTGGAGGTTTAATATGCTAAATTTGCTAACTTGAATGTTTAAAGTGCTTGTAAAATACTCCCAAGGTTTAAAGTGTAAGTGGTTGCCACCCTAAAGGTTTTTTATGAGATTTTCCCGAAAATGAATTCTCACCTATTTTATTTTATCCTAATTATGCCATACAGTCACACTCATAGTTTGGAAGATAGAAGAAGGAAAACACTTTTTTGTGATGGTGACCCTAATAATAATGGATAATTAAAATTGTTACAAGAAAGAATTGTGTTCTCTCAAGTTGTTGTTAAGATGAACGTGAAGAAACTGAACATGTCTAAATTACAAATGTTTGAATTTTGTGAGATTCCTGTTAATGACAGATTCCTCTCCAATTGCCCATTGGGACACGACCGATTAGACCGAACCAAAAAGAGTAAAAAAAGCAATAGAATAATACTAACGAAAGAAGAAGAGTGTACCGAAACGGCAAGAGACACGTACGTAGAAGAAAGCGGCCCATAGAGATAACATATTAATTATGTCAGGCATTGGCTCCTTTCCCCATACGCCACCAATCAATTCAATTCAATACTCATTCATTTTCTCTTTTGGTTCTAATTAAAAAGGATCTGATTTCCTTCCTTGTTCCTACGTTCCCCAGAAAATCCATTGTCGGAAAATATTGATCATCGATTGATTTAATTGATTTGATTTTCAAAAGGGTGGGGGAGGGAAGGGGATATTAGATGGGTTTTCTGGTGGATACGCAAAAGGAAGGAGGTGGCCACTCTTGGGGTTACCTCAGGAGTTTGGTCCGTAGGAAACAGGTCGACTCTGCTGATGAGCCTCATTCTCATCATCATCAGCTCGCTAAAGCCCTTACTGTTCCCCACTTGGTTGCTATTGGTAACATTTTTTCTCTTTTTCTTCAGAGGACCTTTTCAAGTTCTGTTTTTTTTTTCTTTTTTTTTTTCAAGTTCTAGGTTATATTTCAAATGAATTTTTTTCATCATGTCAACTCCAAGATTGATCCTTTTGGACGCTTTGTTATGCTTTGTTTGGATGTTAGGTGTTGGAGCAACAATAGGAGCGGGAGTGTATATTCTTGTGGGGACAGTTGCAAGAGAGCACTCAGGACCATCTCTTGCTTTGTCCTTTCTTATCGCTGGAATTGCAGCTGCTCTCTCTGCGTTTTGCTATGCTGAACTCTCTAGTCGTTGTCCCTCTGCTGGCAGCGCCTACCACTATTCCTACATTTGTGTCGGCGAAGGGTACTTACTCCTACTCATCTTTCTTTAACTCTTCTTTCTGTTCTGCTAAACTTGTTTTTCTTATCATTATTTTTCAAGTGTTGCGTGGTTGATCGGTTGGGCCCTGATTCTGGAATACACCATTGGTGGCTCTGCTGTTGCCCGTGGCATTTCCCCTAATCTGGTCTCTCCCCTTTCTTACTTACAACTTTAATCCTTATATTACTCCATGGCCATTAACCTTGAGCTAGGGAACGTCAGATTGCTTGAATGTCAATTATTATTACTTCATTTCTCATGGATTTTCTAATTTAGATGGGTTAATTAACAAAATTACAGGCATTGCTTTTTGGTGGTGAAGATGGTTTGCCTTCATTCTTAGCGCGTCACCAGATCCCAGGTCTTGATGTTGTTGTTGATCCATCTGCTGCTATTCTTGTCTTCATTGTTACTGGCCTCTTGTGCCTGGGAATTAAGGAGGTACCTACAAGCTCTTAATTTATTGATAAATCATTGGCAACGTAAATGTTCAGATCGTATTTTTTTATATATATGTATGCAGAGTACATTTGCTCAGGGGATTGTAACTGCAGCCAATGTGTGTGTCTTGTTATTTGTCATAGTAGCTGGCACTTATCTGGGCTTCAAGACTGGTTGGGCTGGTTATGAACTTTCCTCAGGGTAGGATAAGCATTCTCTATCACTTGAGAGACTCATCATTGTTTTAAGAAGACAGATAGGATCCAACCAAAACCATTTTATTCGTTTTTTAGGCTTTTTCCATTTGGAGTGGATGGAATGTTTGCTGGTTCTGCTACTGTCTTCTTTGCATTCATTGGGTTTGATTCGGTTGCAAGTGCTGCAGAGGAGGTAAATTTGGGAATCCATGCATGACGTTTTATAGCTGTTTTCCTCTTTGAAGCACCTAGTACTAATAAGTCTATCCTCATCTATGGGCAGGTGAAAAACCCCCAACGGGATTTACCTATTGGAATTGGTCTTGCACTCTTTCTCTGTTGTGCTGTCTATATGATGGTCTCTATTGTAATTGTTGGCTTAGTCCCTTACTATGCCATGGATCCTGACACTCCCATATCCTCTGCATTCGCTAGTCATGACATGCAATGGGCCGTGTAAGTACATGATCGATTCAGATCCAAATATGTGTCATTCTACTTGAACATATGATTACGAGATTGATTGTTTTGTTTTGGAAACTTTGATGTAGATACTTGATAACTTTAGGAGCTGTCATGGCTCTCTGCTCAGCTTTAATGGGTGCCCTTCTCCCTCAGGTAATATGTCAGAAAGTCAGGTGTTTTTTTTTTCATTGGTGTGTGGTTGTTACTCAATATGACTAATTTTTCATTTTCCAGCCGCGAATTCTAATGGCAATGGCTAGGGATGGTCTGCTGCCTTCTCTTTTCTCAGACGTTAATAGACGGACACAGGTTCCGGTTAAAGCGACCATAGCAACTGGGCTTTGTGCAGCAACCTTAGCCTTCTTTATGGATGTTTCACAGCTCGCAGGCATGGTAAGACACAGTATTGTTATTTCTTGTCTAGTGGAACTTTTTCGTCGTTATTGTAGTATTTAAGAGCTCTCGTGGTGATGGTGCAGGTGAGTGTTGGGACACTTCTGGCATTTACAATGGTGGCAGTATCAGTGTTGATACTCAGATATGTTCCTCCTGATGAGCTACCTCTTCCGGCATCTCTTCAGGATAGAATCGACTCTGTTTCCTTTATATGTGGTGAAACAAAGTCATCAGATCATGTTGGCACTTCTGACAATAGTAATAAACAGCCTTTAATTGGAAACAATGATGCTTCGGTTCATTTCAGAGTTATAGAAAAACAAGAAGCTCTTGGGTGTTGTAAGTAGCTTCCACTTTTGAGACACATCTGTATCTTCCACTAAGATGTTTGAGCACAGATTTTGACATTTGTTGATGATCCTTTAGGGGTTCTGAGCGAAGAAAACAGAAGGAAGGTCGCTGGATGGAGCATTATGTTCACTTGTATTGGGGCCTTCCTTCTAAGTTATGCGGCATCAAGCCTCAACTTCCCAGGGTTAGTTCTCACTCGCCAGTCTCTATTTAGAGCTTTGAGTTTCCTCAAAAAGAAAAGTTTATCATCGTCTGAAAATGGTTTGCAGGGTTATTAGATACCCGTTGTGTGGTGTTGGTGGAAGCCTCCTCCTTGCTGGTTTGATTGCTCTGAGTTCGATAGATCAGGATGATGCCAGGCACACTTTTGGACATTCTGGAGGTAAATGAATTGCTGTTATAACTTGATTTTGGTAAACAATTAATTTCTTAAGCATATGAAAGGCAGGCCTTAAAATGTGTATAATGTGTGTTATGTGAAAATTCGTGGTGAATAGGTTTCATATGCCCGTTAGTTCCACTCCTGCCAATCATATGCATCCTCATCAACATGTACCTTTTGGTTAACCTTGGGTGAGCATGCTCTTCCTTCATTTCCCATTTTATTACTCCTCTAAAAGGACCATCATAGATGTAATATTTCTGGCTGGTTCACATGGCAGATCTGCGACATGGGCTCGTGTGTCTGTATGGCTGGTGATTGGAGTGTTGGTGTATGCTTTCTATGGACGGAAACACAGCTCCCTGGCCAATGCAGTTTACGTAACAACGGCTCATGCGGAGGAGATATATCGTGAACATGAAGCTTCTTCTTTGGCATAGTGTCTGTGAGGGAGTCAACTCTTTGGTCAGAAGAATATATATATGTAACAAAATCTGTATCATTACTTCTGATTTCTCGATGATAAAAAACTGGCATAATCTATTCCCACACGTTCTTTGTATATAATATACACTATATAATCAGAAAAGATCCGGAACGCTTCTCAGTGTGGTATCTCTGTTTGGGGAGAGAGGAGACTAAAAAAATATTTATTTTTAAATACAAAAACGTGTTAAATACATCTATAACCCTAAGAAAATAAGATAATTACATGATCCAACCACCAATCCAACCCATCCAAATCCAATTGGGCACAACCTGGTTAGTAAACCAAAACACTGTGTGTTTGGACTCCTTTCTCTCAAACGCGGAGACGCTCCCTTTTCTCCCTTCATTTCAATTTCCTTCTCCTTTCTCTGGTGATCCCCCTTCTGGAACCCTAGGCGACTCTCAAACTTATCTCGATAATCCTTGTCATCGAAATCGAGATTCCATCAGTCTCTCCCTCTCATTTCTCGTGTCTTAACTTTCTCTTTGTCTCTGTTTGAGAATTAAACCCGAAACCCAAAGTCAAGAACCGCTTTGTTTTTTCTTCCTTCTCCACCGAATCGAGTCTCCATCATCATTTCTTCTGGTAAGGGAGTGATTAGTTTCCTTTTGTTTGGTTGTTATTAGGTTGTTTTGTTAGTAGATTTGAAAAAGAAATTTGGGAATAACTTATAAGTTGTAGAAGAAATTAAGGAGGTAGTGTCTTAGTAAACGAGATTGTGATTTGAAATTTGGAAAGACAAGTGAAATATTAGATTGGGTATAAGTTTGAACAGAAACATAGAAAAAATAGCGATTTTTGTGGAGTTGGTGATTCACCTTTGAACAGAAACATAAAAATCTGTGTTATTTTATTATTGGATATGAAAACCGAAATGGTGATTGACTCTTTGAATGGTAGGATAAATCTAAATTGAAAGAGATGGTGATTTGTTGAGTGAATGAATGGTTTGAGATTAAGCAAAGTAATAATTCTAGGTTGTGCCTAAATGTGTGTCGTTGTCGTTGTTTCTGGATGTTAATAGGAAAGAGAGAATGGCAGGTAAAGGTGGAGGAAAAAAAATGACTAAAAAGAAAAGAGGGAAATCCACAGGACCTCAAAAATCTGATGCTCTTGTTGTTGAAGATCATGTGGAAGAGCTATCAGAAGGGAACAATAGTGATGATCTGTGTGAAACCCCCTCTAAAGTATAATATTCTTTTGGATTTTAGTAATAAAATGTCACTGCTTGTGTGTGCGTTGAATTAAGTGTCACTGTTGTCTATCAGGGAATGAAAGGCCAAAAAAGAAAGCGTCCATCTACTGAAGTTGGAGTCGCCAGTAGAACTAGAGCTAGAAATGCGGTATTAAATAGGAATGAAACGGTATGAGAAGATGTAGTCCATCAAGAGAGTAATTCATTGAGAGGAACGACTGTTGTTTCGTCCTCACTTGATACCGAAAGTGAAGACATGTCTGCTGTTTCCTCTAAGGTAATTGTTGCATTCCTTTTAATCATTCATTTTATTAGTTTTACTAGTAAAGAATGACTGATACATATATATTTTGATTGCAGGAAAGGCAACTACCGCATCCCCTTGAATTGTACTTCAAGAGCACACAGTACTCGACGACTTGCAAAATTCAGACCAAGTGCAGAGTGAAGAAGACACTCGATGTGATTAAGGAACTTAAGGAGGAGGTCGGCTGGTTCACAAGCCATCCTCAGTTTCGTCATTTCTTCCACATGCCTGATGAAGAATTCTTGAAGCTAAGAAATGTGGATCTTACTCATGCGCACCATTCATATTGAAGAAGATGCTGCATGGTTTGCGGTGAATGGTGTGTCCATCCGCTACTCTATGAGGGAGCATGCCCTTATCTCTGGCTTGGATTACCATGAGTATCCGAGTGAATATTTGACGCTCGGCGGTACTAAATTTGTGCATTTTTACTTCGGTGATAAGAAGAAGATAGCCATAATGGATGTGGAGCAGAAGCTGATGTCTATGGAGACGGCATGTAATGATAGATTGAAGATAGCTGTCTTGTTCTTCCTTGGTCGGGTTATCAGAGGGGCAAAGGATTCTGGACCATTAGGCCCGTTCATCTTAAGGATAGTGGAAGATTTGGATGTTTGCAGAGACTTTCCTTGGGGTCGTCTAACATTTGAGGATGCAATAAAGGAGATTAAGCATGTGATGGAGCGTCTGAAGGGTGAAGTGCACTATGCAACCGGCTTTAATGAATTCATAATTCCATTAGAGGTAAAGCATAAAATTTAGTGAGATTTTTGTTATTTATAACCAAAAATCTGACACTGTGACACTTCATTTGTGTAGATTTTAGCTTTTGAATGTATTCCTAAGCTGGGAAAAAAATTTCGAATCTCTTCACAAGGCACCAGTGGAGATTGTCGTAGGATGTGCAAGAGACGGTTTACAAAGAATAGCATGAAAGGTTATCCTTTGGAAGATATATATGATGCGTTTAAAAAGATAAAAAGGTATATTTTTATTCAATTTAGTAGAAAATAACAGAATATTTAAACTGATATTTCTGAATGTTTTATTTTCAGGTTATTAACAGTGTGTTGGTTCCAACAGTGAATGAGGAAATTTTGCTGGCTCGTAGCCTTGATTTGGAGCCAGAGTATCAGCCTGAAGGCATCACAAGTGATAGGTGGAACTACTGATTATCCTTGCACTAATTAATCAACTTTTAAGTCTGTTTTTGTTCAAATTTTGCATTACCCATGATATATAATTCATATTAATGAAACTAAAACCAAGAAATCATCAAAACAGGTTCAAAACGTACATAAAATATACCTTAAAACCCATAAAAAGTTTACAAAATCCTTTTAACTCTTAAAATTTGCATTCAATCTTTCTTTTGTTACACAAGCCGATATATACACTTTTTTATAAGTATTCCAACAAAATTTCATCAAAAACGAACATAAATTATAACCGAAATCCATATACATAGTTTTGAAAATCATTTTCTCTCTCTAAAATTTTTATCAATTCTTACTTTTTTAGGTTACCCATGGTATACACAAACATTTAAAAGATATTTCACACAAAATTTCATGAAAAAACAGACAAGAATTATCTGATGTTCAAGCTTCAAAATCGCTAATGGAGAATGGAGAAGAAGGTCTTCACGCAGAGAGAGGAGAGGAACATGAAGACGTGTGGAGTAGAGAAAATCTGATTAGTTAAGGTTGTTTGTGGACTCCATTTGGTTGTTGTGTTTGGTTGAGTATATTTAATTGAAAAATTGAATGAATTAATGAGGTGGAGAAGAAATATATTAAAGAAAGAAAGGTTAGTATAAGAAATTCATAGATAAAATAGTAGTGAGAATAGAGAGGGGATAAGAAGAATGATTTTTTTTCCATGAGAGCATTTGGAAGGTTTATGAAAAATGTTAGGCATTTCTACAAAATGAGTGCTTGGATTCCTTTTATGTTTTAAACACATCTTTAATGGACATTCATAACATGAGCATGCGGCTATGATCGATGGCTCCATTAAAGTTTTCTCGCTGGGGGAAAAATGTATTTTAAACAAATCATTCACTAAAATCACAATAGATGATGCATGGCAGTAAAGGCTAAATGCTCAAGGCCATGCACCCCATTTCTGGTCTTGATCTGGGCGACACCACTCGGCATCTACTTTTTTCTTATCTTTGGTACTGTCTTGTTGTTGAGTGGTTAATGGCCATAGGTCTCCCCAAAATGATTTCTTGGCCTGCAAGTGAAGATGAGGGTTCTTGCTTTTCGTTATCACTCTCCTCTCAAACGCTCCCTCTGAACCTTCCTCATTGGTCGGCACACACATGTCCAAGGTCACTTGTTTCCCCTTGCGGAATGGAGGGAATATGATCCTTCCCCATCCTCCTCCCACGCTCGCCCTCCCACTACCCTCTTCCTCTTCTGCTTCCTCTACTTGTACTTCATCCTCATCAGTTCCTTCACCTCCTCCTTCTTCTTCTTCTTCTTCTTCCACTACCAGCTCATCCTCGTCCTCATCAGTGATATCAGAGTCCTGTGCTCTTGGATCAATATAAGGCACCTCAACCACCTGTGTTTTGATAAATTCCTCTGCATATATCAAAATGGATTCCTTATATCCGTCAGCTCAAAATGGTCCAACTCTGGAAAATAAATATAATGTACACACTAGAGATTACCATAATCAATCTCGAGATCCTCAGGTTTCCTATTCGCGCGCATCTCTTTCAAAGTCTCCAATTTGATATTATCAAGAGGCCATGGTTCCCTAAATTTGAAAGCAAAACCCTAAAAACTCAAAATCCTAAACAACTTTTCTCTGAACATAAATAATTCATACAACATCACCAAAACTACCAACCGTGGGCGCTGACCTCTCCTGAAAACCACAAAGGAAAACTTCTCATCCTCAAACCCACGCAAGGGAACTCCTTTTGTACGCTGCAAAAGGTTAATGTTTAGTCATCAACAAACAGAGAGATGACTGAATAATCTATATATTTGCAGGAAGGAACCTTGTAAGAACGCTGGGACGAAGTCCTCTGCAACCGCTGAACAAAATGGCAATACTTTCCTGTGTTCTCCAACGGACACTTTCCATCATGAGGGCACTGCTCGTTTTGCAGCCCAAATTATGCATTACAATTCATTCAACAGCTAAGGAGACTTTTTAAGTATTGAGACTTACGGGAGCAACAATATGCGCACCAGATTTGAGATCGAGCACTTCCTTGCCAATTTCAGCTTTCTCCTTTTTACGCAGTTTCTATACAAAATTGAACACATTCCAAGTAAGCAGAAGAGGAACAAATAGCTTGTGACAACAGAGAGAAATAGATGGTTATTTGAAAACTACTCTGTTCTCCATCCACAGTATATAGGATCGCATCTGAGATATAATATTAGCACCATGAGGCGTTCCTGGTTCAACCAAAACCTGTTCCACCAGAATTTAAGTAAACAAATCAAAATACAGGGTAGAGGACAAGTAAATGTTCTTCTAGTGTCATTGAGAATGAAAGCATACCAAGAGATCATCAGTAAGGTCCCAGAGCTGGCGAACCATAGTAATCCTGTCTTTTAGAGATGGTATCTCCCCTAGCACATAGGACTAAAACCACCATTGGTATAAATTACTCAGTACTTGTCTTATAAACAAGAATCACAGAAGGTATGAGTGACTGTTAAACTCACAGCGACGACAAGCTCATGTTTCCTCTCGGATTTATTATTGAGGATTCTGCATTTTTTGTTGAGCTCTTGGGAAAGGGATAGCAGGCTAGTATACCCATGGATCAGAGGCAAATCCTTGAGACCTTTCACATTCAAACAAGATGAGAGAATCACCCACAACGCAGCACTTTAGTATGATTTAAGAGCATAGTCAAAAACATGAACTAACCCTGAAGTAAGTTACGTCCTGCCCTCTGCATTGACTGAGAAGGTTCCACTATATTAACTTTCTGCGCACACTTTGGCCAAACCTCTTGAACTGCCCTACAAGATAAATAAAATCAATCAACACAGAGCCAAGAAAATAAAAAAGAAAAGAGAATAAAGTCCTCACCAGAAGCCAGAACCGGTTCCGGCACCAAAATCAAGCACCCTTGTAGGCTTAAAATCAGGTAGCCTTCGACGAATCTACAAAAAGAAGTTAACATTGTAAGCAGAATCCTCTACAAAAGTCTCAGAGCACATGAACACCAGCATCCCTCAAGTATAAGTTTCATCCTTTTACACCAAATATCATGATTCTAAAAACCGGTCTAGGCCGCGCAGCAAATTGGTCCTAACGGAAACTATTTTCATAAAAGCTGATTTATACGAATCAAATCGGTTTAAACTATTCTAAATCGGTTTAAACTATTCTAAATCGGTTTAAACGGTTCTAAATCGGTTTAAGGGTTAAAAAAATGAAGCAGAGTTAAAAAAAAAATCAGCTTCTTTTTTAACCTCAGTGAGGATTCTGAAGCAGACGGAGTAGGCAGCAGGCATACGAGAAGCCACGTAAGCAGCAGTCTCACCGTCTCTGTATCGGAGACCGCTATCTCCATAAACGGTCTGTAACTTCCACCGTTTCGCCTCCACCGAGTTCATCGAATCAGCAAGACGCTTGGCCGTTGTTTCGGGTAAAAGGAGATTCGCGTCTTTTATCTCTTGGAACGATTCCGATAGCTGACGAACCTTCTTCCTGATGTGAGGATCATCTTCCTCGCGTAGGTATTTCTTTATTGCGCGGCGGAGACGCACCGGTACGACCAGGCATCGGAACGACTGCTTGGCTAATGTCCTTAGGTTTTCGATTGTGAAGGCTTTCTGGGCATTCGCCATTTCAGATGGCCGGAGCTCTTGATCTGATTTGCGTTGCGTTTGAGTTGCAGCCGAGGTTTTAGCCTAACCCCTGAGGAAGGACAGAGAGAGTCTAGGGCTTAGTGCTATGGGCCAACGCTAACGCTATAATTGGGAACACCAAATGGTTATTTAATGGGCCTTATAAAAGCACACTATCATGGAAATATCCATTTGACCACTGCCACGATCCAACGCTATTACCTGACCTAATCTACTTTAGTTTTTCATTTTTTTTGTTTTTTTGGGAATTTGCATTGTATTGTATGACAGTTAAAAATTTAACCGTAGGTAAGTTGGCCGTAGTAGTAAAGTTATTATTGTAATTTCTTTTTGCAGAGACTTTTGATGTAGTTAAGTTTGTTGTAGCTGTAAATTATAAGTAGTTATAAGTTGTACATATTTTAAAATAAAGTATGTGATGTATATATAAAACAATTTATATTAATAGTTTTTAAAAATTATGAAAATTTATTTAAAAATTAATATGTAAATAATATTTATGTTTTTTAATATTTCAATAATTTAAAAACCTCAAAAATAAATTAAAACATTTACAGATGTTTTTATTATGATTATATAATTTATTTGACATTATAGATAATTTTTTTTAGTTGACAGATTCTACAATCTAAAAATAAGGATGTAGACTTTTACTTAAAATACATTATAAAAAAAATGCTTTAATTTTTTGTAACATAAAAATAAAAATAAAGCATGATTGGTAAAAGTTAGTAGAAACATGATGTAGACTTTATATTTTAAAAATAAAGCTACAACATGATTGGTAAAAAATAGTAATTTAGAAATAAATAAAGTTAAAATAGGGAGATAAATCTCAATCAATCACCCCCTATAATTCACTCTATGGTTAAGTGCCCTACTTTTCGTGTGTATCACATGCATGTTGTGTAATATTACTATATTGTTATTCAAAAATAACCGGGAAAACCTACAGAGAAAAAAATATAAAAAATAACTCTTATTTAACAAAAACAAACTGTGGCAAGTGGAGAGTCACAACCTCTCCTTTCCATATTTGCTCCACCACTTTTTTCACCGCTTTCAGTCTTAGGTGTATCTTTCCGATAGAGAAGACTGCGTTCCACTGGTATCATCGCAGAGGTGACTATTTGCTGATTCAGAAAGCAAGAGAGGAGGCGTCGAAGTGACAGGAGCGGTGACGAGTTGGATCATCCCCTTCTGTTTCTTATTCACTTCAGCCATTTCTGAAACTACATTAGCCGACTGTAAGTTCCAGGGGCCTGATTCGTTACTCTAAATCTGAATATGTTTGTTTTTGACGATGTTATCCTTTTCATTATTTACCTACTTATGAGAAGTCATCAATTATTTTCTGTTGCATGTTGTGTTTCTTCTTCTTTTCGCATAAGAAGGATGAATTATGTGTTTAGAACGGTTGCCTTTGTCTACTCCCAAATTACGATACTTATCCTACGTTGCTTTGAGCCATCTTCTTTTTGTTGTTCCCATCATCTTTGGATCTGTTTTACTAGACTATCTCTAGATGTTACTATTCTATTCGACTCGGGAGTTTATGTTATATGATATATTCTATATTATAGTCAATTCTATGTTGCATGGTGTATACTATCACATATATAGTAAAGTAATAGAGACTACATAGTATATGACTTTCTCAAGTCAATATAGTATAGTACTTTGAATGAAATTGCATCATTTCTTTTATCGACTCTAAAATGCATCATTCTACACAGTATAGTCTTTTGCTTGAAAGTAATATACGATGTGTCCTGATTTACGTTCTATATCACACCTGTCAAAGTTTCTAGTAAAGTCGTTAGCCAATTAATTCCTTTTTCTTTGCAATTCTTTTCTTAGGTTTGTCATGGAAGAATTAAGCAATCTAAGTATATTTTTTGAAACTATATTTGAACCTGGGGGGTTGGAAACGGGTAAATAACTATTTCAATCTACGGTGGATCGAGTCAACCAAGACTGCCTTAGAACACGATCATTTGGCGATCATTGATATGAATTTTTGGTTTATGTATATTGATGACTAAATATTTACAAACTCAATTTTAGCATTTAGTTAACCACACCCATACAAGTGTAAACTTTACATAAATTTCTATTATTCTATTACTAATGATTAGATTTTTTTTAAAAGTAGATTATTATAATTGTATAGCACTATGTACTATGTTATTTATTTTGCTCATTATATTTAGGTTTAGGGTTTTTATTTTGGTTTAGGGTTTCATTATTAGGGTTTAGGGTTTAGTATTTAGAGGTTGGGGGTGAGGTTCAGGTAATGTTTAGTATTTAAGGGTTAAGATGTGGTTGGTGTCATATACAGTAGAAACTCTATAAATTAATACTCGATAAACTAATATACACTAAATATCTCTATAAAATAATATAATTTTATAGTCTCAAATTGAGTTTTTGGTTCGATTAGTATATCGATAAATTAATATCTTTCTAAATTAATTAAAAAACAAATATTGGTATAGTCCAAACATTATTAATTTATAGAAATTTCACTGTACTATTTTGGTTATATATATATAGAATATATCAATCTAATCATTTACCAACTCAATTTTTTTTTTTTTTAACTACATCCACACAAATGTAAACTTCACATAAAATTCTCTTATTCTATTATAATTAAGGTATTTTACATTTAATATATATTATTATAAATAATGAAAATATTATATCATGGTATTCTCTTTATTATAAATTTGGTTATCTAACAAATTCATTTTTAACTCAATAGTTTGGATTTAGGAATTAGGATATAAGGGTTAGTATTTAAGGGTTTTGGTTGGGTTAAGTATGTAGGGGTTATGGATGGAGTTAGAATTTTATACTATTTTAGGGATATGGAATACACTCTTTATTTGAAAAATTCTATTTTATTCACCTTATCTATCAAAACAGAAATCAAGACTTCTTTCATGTTTGTTTTCTTTTAATTTGGACTATCACTTAAATTTTTATTAAATATATTTTACTAAGACTAATAATATATACAATCTTTAAAATACTCTAATCATAATATCTTATGAAATCTTTTAATTTAAATATAATTATATTTATTTAAAATTCTAACAAATATGTTTTAAATGATTTTTACAAGATCTTCATTTTTGATATTATATTTAAATATTTTCACTAATCTCAAAATTATTTTGAAATATTATTATAAATTAATATATTCAATTGACGTTTATAAAATGAAAATTTTAAAATTATATCATATTTTATCTATTTTATAACCATAATCAATCATATTAAAAGAAAATTATTCTATTGAGATAAAAATAATAAAATTGTATTAAATTGATAAATTTATATATTTTATTTTCGTAAGTATAAAATATTTAAATTTAAGAATAAAATATAATAAGTTAGTAAGATGGATTAACATTAGCAAAATATATAATACATGTATAGAAGGTAACATGTATTTCATTAAAGCTAATAATATAAAATCTTTGTACCTACTTTAATCATGATATCTTTTCATTTTAATATATATATATATATATTTGTATATTAAATTTTAAAAATTCTAATAAATCTGTGTAAAGATATTTTTACAATAACTTGATGTATTTTAACTTTAATTTATCATTTATAAAATGAAAAAATTAAATTCTATCATATTTTCTGTACTTTATAGTTATAATCATTATGTTAAAAGACAATTATTATATTGAACTAAATATGATAAAAGTATACTAAATCTATAAATTTTATAAAAAAATTTATAAATATAAATTATTTATTTTAAAAATAATCTAATGACATAATGGCTTAAAATTAGCAAACTATATAGCATATTTCTAAAAATTAACATATCTTGATGAAAAAAATATCTTAGACTTTTGTATGTACAATAATATGTTATCTAAAATGCATAAATATAAAAATAATGGATAAAAAATTTTAGCTTTGAATGAAGGGTCAGAATTTACCTGAAGTTAAATACAATATAATTTTCAAATATGTTTTCTTGAATATATTAATTTTATTAATAACTAAATTCAAATACAATAAGATTAATATATAATAAGAAGTGATAAATATATACAGTTTTAAATAATTGATTAATAATATAACATGTAAGTTATAAAATTATAATAGTTATATAAACATTTAAGTATATGATTAACGTTAAAAATATATACCACTTATGTTTTAAAACAAATATTTATGTATATAAAAGTGAAAATAAACATCTGCGCGGTTGCGCGGATCAAAGTCTACTTCATTTTGTTGCACATACCATAAAGCAAATACATGTGTGACGTTGTTGATTTTACGTGAGATGATTATAAATAATGGTGTTTCACTTCTGTCCATGGTAAACATTAAAAGAATATGAGGAGTAAAAAATAAATGAATGAAAGGGAAAAAATATAAGTGGAAAATCTATTCATTTCCTAACTTGATAAGGAATAATTGTAGTCTATTATTTTTTTATGTTAAAGAATAGGGAAAATTGCCAAATATGACTCAAAACTTGATTTGAAATGAAAAAATAAACCCAAACTTGAATCAAATGCAAAAGTAACTTAAAAGGCTATTGAAATTACAACCAACCCCTTGTGAACAAACAAAAAAATGGTATTTTTTTTACGTTTCTAATCCTCGTAAGTCGTCTGCCCAGACGACTTAACTTAAAGTCGTCTGGGACATTTTTTCTTAAAAATAATTTAAAAATTGTGTAATAAATATCTTAATAAATGAAAAATTGGGATTATGTAATTAACATATTTCTTAAGAGATATAAATTAAAATATAACAAAAGTCAGTTGTTTTCAGCATAGATGAGTGAAAGTAGTGAGTCATGATATTCTTTAGTTTAGGTTTCACTAATATATGTTGTAGTATTGTATGTGTTTCTTAGGGTTAGATTTTCGAAAGCATAAATGTTTTTTGAAAAATTAAAAATTTATCTAAGTGTGTTTATTTCTGTGTATAGTAAACACTATTTAAGTATAATTTGATTTTATAATGTGGTTAGTTAGTTAATTTAGTCAATTTAGTTTAGGGTTTAGGGTTTAGGGTCTGAACAACTGAAATATCAGTCGTCTGGTAAATAATTTTACACAGACGACTTACAAGTAAGTCGTACTAATATTCTGCCTAAAATTTTTAAAAATTTTATTTTCCCGCTTGAATAATTTAAACCAGACGACTTACTTGTAAGTATTCTGGACGACTTACTTGTAAGTCTTCTGGACGACTTAGTTGTAAGTCTTCTGGACGACTTACTTGTAAGTCTTCTGGACGACGTACTTGTAAGTCTTCTGGACGACTTACTTGTAAGTCTTCTGGACGACTTACTTGTAAGTCTTCTGGACGACTTACTTGTAAGTCTTCTGGACGACTTACTTGTAAGTCTTCTGGACGACTTACTTGTAAGTCTTCTGGACGACTTACTTGTAAGTCTTCTCGAAAGTCTTCTATTTTAGTTTCCCGCTAGAAATATTTTAGTTTCCCGCTAAAATTATTAAAGTCTCCTGGACGACTTATATTTCAGTCATCTGAATCGAAAATATTTAACCTAATTTTTTTTTTTCCTTATATAAAGAAAAATTTACACATTCTCTCTCCTCATCTCAAATGTTTGCAACAAAAAATGTAATTTCATCTTTCTAGAACTCTTCAACCTCTCTATAATCTCTTTGAACTTATAAACACCAAACTTTATATCAATTTATTGTTTTTGTCTCATGTCTTTCTCATTAACTTATCTTGTTTTGTAGGTTTTTCATCACATGATTCTCATATTCCACTCATTTAAAGATAGATCTATTAACTTTATATGAATTTTTCAGTTAGGTCTCATGTTTTTCTCACTAATCTATCTTTTTTTTTTGCAGGTTTTTAATCAGATGGTTCTCATCTTCATTTGGATATGTATGTTATGTGTTCTATAAAAGTATATATATATATATATATATATATATATATATATATATCTAATCTTTCCCTCATTTTCTGTGTGTTTTAAGCCATTTTGAATGTTTTTTGATATGCAGGTTTTTCAGATCTAGGTTTGAAATGCAGGTTTTTCAGATCTAGAAGTCTTCTGGACGACTTACTTGTAAGTCTTCTGGACGACTTACTTGTAAGTCTTCTGGACGACTTACTTGTAAGTCTTCTGGACGACTTACTTGTAAGTCTTCTCGAAAGACTTCTGGGACGACTTACCTGGAAGTCGTTTGGACTTCCTGTAAGTCATCTAAAATTCATGTAAGTCATCTGGAATTCATGGAAGTTGTCTGGAAGTTGTCTGGACTTTCTGAAAGTTTTCTGACGCTGTCTTTTTTCATATCAAGTGGAGTCAAAGCTTGTCTTTGTAAAGGAATGATCTATTATAGTTTTGTAAAATCAGTTCCCAAGATGTAATATATGTGCTAACAATGTGTTTACACATGTACAAATCAATGAAATAATAGACTTCATTACCTTTTTTCATCTTTTGGATCTCCCATATGCAATAATAAATCACAATGGCCTTCTGCTCATCTTAATAAACAAGAATGTTGGTAGCCTCGTATTGATACAACATTTTAAGAAGCATTTTACCCTTTCTTCCAACAAATCATCATTGGTGTTAAAGCATATTACATGTTTTACAAGGTTGTGTTGAAAAACTTAGTCAAATTTAGTAAAATTAAGGGAGAAAAAATATTTTGAAAATATGAGATTTACATATCATGAAGTTATTTAACACTTTTAAAAATACAAGTAATTCAAAAAAATATTTTTATCACTTTACTCAACTAAGAAAATTTAGTAAAATTCACAGAAGATCAAACATTACGGGATTTGATCAAATATTTTTATCACTCTATTCAACCAAGAAAACTTAGTAAAATTCAAAGAAGATCAAACATCCAGCAAGAAGACTTTCCCGATGACTTAATTATTAGTCATTTGAGAAGACTAACACAAATTCTTAATACATACTCATAAAGCCTGGACGACTTAGTACAAGACTTATAATTAAGTCTTCTGGAAAATCATCCAGCTAGAAGACTTTCCAGATGACTTAATTATTAGTCATCTGAGAAGACTAACACAAATTCTTAATACATACTCATAAAGCCTCGACGACTTAGCAGAAGACTTATAATTAAGTCTTCTGGAGAGTCATCTAGCTGGAAGAATTTCCAGATGACTTAATTAATAGTCATCTAAGAAGACTAACACAAATTCTTAATACATACTTATAAAGCCTGGACGACTTAGTAGAAGACTAATAATTAAGTCGTCTGGAAAGTCATCCAGCTGAAAGACTTTCCAGATGATTTAATTATTAGTCATTGACGCAGACGACATACAAGTAAGTCGTCCAGACGACTTAACCGTAAGTCGTCCAGACGACTTAACTGTAAGTCTTCCAGACATGTCATTTTTGCAATTGGAATTTAAATGAGACGACTTAATTCTAAGTCGTCCAGCTTTGTATGTCCAAAAAAAAAAAAATCTAGACTTTGCATTTGACCGAATTGTGTCAGATATTTGACGTTTCTTGGACGACTTACCAGTAAGTCGTCTCCGGGAAAGTTAAAATTTCAATATTTTATTAAATCTAGACGACTTGCGGATAAGTCGTCTTAGGTTAGTGTTTTGTAATTGAAAAATAAAACTTTAATTTTAACTTTTCTCAGAAGACTTAATTTAAAGTCGTCCAGTCAGACGACTTATTCTAAAGTCGTCCGAGATAAGCAAAGTTTGACCGGAAAAAAATCTGGACGACTTTACTTATCTCAGACGACTTTAGAATAAGTTGTTTGACTGGACGACTTTAAATTAAGTCTTCTGGAAAAAAATAAATTAAAGTTTTTTTTTCAGTTACAAAACTAACCTAAGACGACTTATCCGTAAGTCGTTTAGATTTAATAAAATATTGAAATTTTAAATCATCTAGATTGGAAAAGTCAAATATCTGACACAATTCAGTCAAATGCAAAATTAGCCCGTTTTTCCTAGACGACTTACTTATAAGTCGTCCAGATTTTTTTTTTTTAACATAAAAAGCTGGAAGACTTAGAAATAAGTCGTCCAGCTGGACGACTTAAAAGTAAGTCGTCCAGCTCATCCAGAAGACTTACGAGTAAGTCTTCTACGCGAACAGATCTGGAAAAAATTTCAATTTCATACCTTAAACTAGGTGAGATGACTTTCTTAGCACAAAAAGTCTTCTCCAACCACCCAAAATATCAAATGAAAGTAACCCACCAAGAATTGTATGCTTAAATGGCTCTATCAACCATAAAAAAATTTGAATCAAAAGCTTGAGTTTTTTTGTATGAATATGGAGACAAAGTGAAAGAGATGTTTTTTTTAGTTCATAACAATTGAGAAAGAGAGAGAGAGTAAATCGATTTTAGGTGCATTAAGAGCTTCAAATTGGTTGTCCATGGTAGTTAGGGTATTGATGGCAATGTCAATCTTGTAAATACTTGAAGATGATGAGGTTGAGAGAGTAAAAAACAATTTTCAAAAAAAAAGAAAAAGAAAAAAGTGTAATGGCATTTTCGTAAATAATGTGAACAGATGGGGTGAATAAGACAAATGAAAAATCAAAAAACAAGAAAGGTTAGTTTTGTGTTTGACTTTGAGTTTTGAGTCAAATTTGCAAAAATCCTTAAAGAATATTAAGGAATTATAAGGAGCAAAACTCTTTGTACATGGTATAAATTGTAAGAAATGATAAGGAATTTACTATTCGTACTCATTCCCTTGGTCACCATAAGACCCTAAGTGACTACATTATCTATTTTTTTTCTTCTTTTACTGAATATTTGCTAATAAAGAGGATATAACCGGGTAAAATATGAGGTAAATGTTAGTTAGTTAGTTAGTTAAAAAATGTCAAAATCATTGCTGTTGTCTTTATTTTCATTCAGAATTTGGCTACTTTTTTTCTTTTTCTTTTTACAACAAGGTTCAGGCTCTAAAAAATAAATAAGATTTTTTTTTCTTATCTTAAAGTGATTGGTTAACAAATAATATTGGGCAATTCTCTAAAATACACCTTTTTAACTTTTTGTCACAAAAATAGCCCTGGAAAAATAAAATGATCAAACTAGCCTTTTTATTTTGAAATTTGTAATTTTTATTTTTATTTTTTAAAATTTGAAACTCTAAGCGCAAAAGCCCACTTCTTAACTCTAAACCCTAAGTGTAGATTAGTTAACCCAAAGATATAAGTGCATATTTACCTTTTAATAAAAACTTATTTTTTGTTATTTTTCTCCTTGAGGGATATTTTTGTGAAGATAAACTAAAAAGATTTATCTAAGAGAATTTCTCAACAAGGTTTTTTTTATGTTATATAAATTTTCCGGGTAATATGCTATGGACATGAACTGAACCAAAAGTTAATCAAACTAAAATATAATTTCAAATCTAAAGTTGATCAAAAATATATTTTAAACTTATCTTTTGTACATGTTTCTTTAATATAATACTGTACAAGCATATATACTAAAATATTCAATAAAAACTCAATAATTTAAATTTAAATTTAAAATTTTAAAATATTTACTGTAATATTTTTTTTTTTTAAAAAAAATTATTTCCTTAAAAATATCATTTTTATTTTGAAAGAAATGAAAACTTTTCTTCATATTTCATTTTATTTTCTCTTTACAAAATTTATTTTATTAAATTTATATTTATATACTATTAATTTTGTTTTTTTTACATTTTAGATTTTATGGATAATTATGTAAAATTTTAATAAGAAAGGTATTCTTAAGGTATTTGATGTATTGATGCAACTCATTAATTATACAAAATTGTTTTCCAAAATAATTCATATGATACTTACAGCATTTTAAAAAATTTAAAGCATATTTCATCATTTTAAATTAATTAATTGTATATTTTTGTGAAGTTATTTTTTATACCAGCAAACTTATCATATTTCTACCTATTCTTATTTAAAATTACATTTTCACTTATTCATAATTTCTACTTATTCTCATTATTTAAAATTAAATTATTTTAATAATTTCTATTCGATAATATTTCACATTTCTTTAATTTATTTTTCTTTTTATATTTACTTGTTTTTGTATTTTAGTTATACAAGTAAAATTACAATTAAATAAATTAGTTTGCATTGAAGAGAAATTTAATTATTTATAAGATTTTTAAACCTTCAAGCGTGTTTGGCGTGTGGATACGATTTCAGTTGACTTCGTTTTTCTTTTTATATTTACTTTTTCAAATTCTATATACATATAATGGTTGTGCTAGATTGATGAAGGTACGAATTACATAACAAATACAGCTAGATTTTCACCCAACAAAGACATAGCTAGATTGTACAAAACCCTACATATATATATATTATATTTACATGAAACTGTACCCCACAACCACATATATACTAATAATATAGAGGCATGGCTTATACACACCTACACACACCTACGCACACCAACGAACATATATTGCTATGTATATATACCTGTATTATAGTAAAGCTATCTAGGTCTTATTACAGGGCTTGGGATTTACACATACATAGCATCTTTGGTTAAAGAGCAGTACTTAAAGGTTTGATAAACGTTGGGAGTGGAAGCTGGAGAAACCAACAACTCAGAAGCAGTCCACAGCCTCTGAGCTTTAAGATTGCAGGATCCAGATTTAGATGTCCGAGCTTCGTTGCAGTCTGAAAAGTATTTGCCAGACACGTTCCTCAATCTCGGACTCGTTGCTACGTAGCATGTCGTTGCTGCTGCCTATAAATAATTAAATTGAATCATTAATTTGTGTAAGATATATTTTCTATGATGTCGTACGCATAAATAATTCTATACATGATTTATAAATGAAAAATCGATTAATTATTGATTGACGTACCTGAGGAACGGACTTCAATAGCTTGGAGGTCAAGAAAAAGACTAAATCAGTGATGAGGCCGTCTCGATCTCGTGTGAGACGCGTTCTGACGATTCCAGGATGAACACAGTTGGCCGTTACATTAGCATCCATTTTCTGTAGTGATTAGTCGAATTAGCAAAAATTAATCGTATTAAATTAATAGTAAAAATGAGGAAATTAAGGGTTTTAAAGAATAATTACATGGAGAATTCGGGAAAGCTCAATGGTGTGGAGAACGTTGGCTAGCTTGGAGAGCGCGTAAGCTCGAGTCGCATCGTAGTTTCTACAAAACACAAGACAAACTCATGACCTTATAATTCATTTAAGTACGTAGTAGTATAGACTATAGAGTATTATTCTCTCTAATCAACATGATTAAATAAATTAAAGAACGACGGCGTTTATTCTTTGTCGTTGCATATTTTAACTTTTTGCTAATCATTAGTTAATTATTCGCAAAATGATGAGTAGAGTAGTAGTATATGATTGGAATATATATATTGTATTTAGGATTCTTGTAAAATACCTATTATTTCGGGAGATATCGGCGACATATTGCAGCATATCGCCAGAGAACCAGCTATGGATCACCGACGTGACGTTGACTATACGGCCTTGAACGCCGGTTTGCTCCGCCGTTTCAATCATCTTCTTTAACAGTAGTTTAGTCAGCAGAAAATGGCCTGCGCGTCCATACAAAAATAATAAAGTTAACTAATCACGATTAGACCGTATAATATAAATGTTGATTGATCAAGTTTAATGCTAAATAGTATAAAAAGTTACCGAGATAATTAGTTGCGAACGTCATCTCAACGCCGTCCTCAGAGATGGCATGCTTCTGCGCGTATTTTCCAGCATTGTTGCTGTAATCCCGGAGATTAATTAATTATGAGATTTTTTTTTTTTTGAACAAACAATTATGAGATATAAATATGACAAAGAATAAGAATAAGAAGTTTAAATAATAATTACATGAGGATGTTGAGAGGGAGATTAAGAGATTCGAAATCGGCAACGAATCTTCGAACGGAGGCGAGTGAGCTGAGATCGAGATGCAAGACAATGATCTCAGCATCGGGAAACTCGGAGAGGATACGTGACTTTGTTTCCTCGGCGGTTTTGAGACTCCTAGCCGGAATCACAAGCCTCGTTCCACGCTTTGCCAGAACACGTGCAGTCTCTGCTCCTATCCCCGACGTCGCTCCAGTGATGATGGCTGTTAGAGATGCGAGATCACAATTAACAGTGACACGCTCTGCGGTGGATCTTGATCCAAATCCGTTGGAGCCACCGGAGCCAATCAGGTGCTTAACTGTCTCAATCATCTTTCCTTTCTCTCTCTCTGATGTGTCTATTAGTTTTGGTTTATGTTTCTGTTGTGGAGAGCAGTTGAGTATTTTGGAGAGTGTTGGAGTGAGTATTTATAGTGCCCCGTGTTGGAGGAACATAGCAAGACATATGGGGAGAAGGGAGACAACATTCCTCTATGTTGTGTAATTGGGATTTAAATTTCTGTTCAATAAACAATCTTTTAATAAAAAAAAAGTTATTTACTGGCACTAAAACAAATGAAACACGGAATAATGTGATTAAAATATATGTTTGGTTAGCCAACTCTAATTGACTAAGAGAAATTTATAGAGGATGATGACTCACGAAGCAAGAATTATACTTGAAATGGGTGATTACAAACCATAATCCTCCAAGTTTTATACAAAAATAAACAGCACTGTAATATACAAAGTGGAAAGAATGCATGGATAGTGCCATGTTTTGGGTAACACTCGCTGTTTATCAATACGATCTAATGGTATTATCCTCGGAGTCATTTTACAATCGTGGTCCCCTCCTATTTAACATACAGGTAAAACATATATATATGTTCAAAGTCTCTATCTCTTACCTAGTCATACCCTATATAAAAAAGTGCAAGCTTTATTCTAATGGAATTAATTCACAATCACGTATGTTTATATGATTTATTATTCATTCTGAAAACGTATCAACCGAACAACATAATTAGTTTGCCATGCTATGGTTTCCTCCTCGACCCTATTTCACTATCTTTCATTTATATATAGGAATGTTCTTATTAAAATAAAAGTTTTCAACTTTATATAGTCTTCGTATAACAAGATATAAACCTTTTTGTAAGCTTCAGTTTTATTTTATTTTGCATTTCTTCATTAAAATCTCAAATCTTTTTTTTTTGGGTAAATCTTATAATTAAGACAAAATTAATTATAATTTGTTTTTCATACCGCTAGAGATTCGGTTGTGGAAGTGAAAGAAATTAGTTAGATGATAATATACGCTAGATTTTGATCCACGTTTTGAAAACGCGGGATTAATTTTTTTAACAAATTGATTAATCCGTTCATTTGTTTACTAATATGTTTAGGTATGAATGTTTAATTTTCGGTTTAGTTGTTTTTTTTGTTGGTTCTAGTTCATGCATAGTTTTCAGTCTTTCGGTTCAAAAGATATGAAAGTACCGTTTTGTTATTTATCAGTTTGGTTAAATTTTGGCTATTTTTGTTTCGGTGTGGTTTGGATAACATTGTTAAAAATTTGATAAAATTTAGAGTAATTTTGTTTTTGGTCCAGTTCCCAATTTTGTGATAATTTCGAATAATTTGGGTAAAATTATATTTTGAGAATTTTTTTTTACAAAATATTGGTAACTCTAATAAATTTAAAGATCGAAAAGTATTCAGGTAATTTTTTTATCGAGAAATTCAAAATAATTATTTAATATTGGATAAAAATAATATGGTAATCCAGATTTTTGGCTAATTTGTTATAAATAATATTTTGGAATATTTAATAATTTAAAAACTAAATATAACTAATATTTTTATATATAAAAATATATTTTGAATATATATCTATTTAGTTCTCAGTTTTTTTTTCAATTTAATATATATATGAACCGTCCAAATATTTGTAAACATTTATTCGATGTCCTAATTTTAGTTTAACTAACTGATTTAATTTTTGTAATGATAAATTTCATAGCTAAAATATTAAGATTATTATCATACTAAAATTATTGTAAATATTCGCTTAAAATTATAGAATATTCTAAGTATTAGCATATTGTAATTATAATAAATGTGATATTTCAAGTGGAAAATGATTTTCTTAAAAAAAATGATCTTAATTGTCAGCCACATAATTCCAAAATAAAGTCAGAAGATCTTAACAATATCGCATTCATAATCAATTTTTAGATTCTTTAAAAAACGTAAATAATATGCCATAAAAACACTGACATGTGATTGATTGAAAATATATTTGATGTAATGATTAAAAATATTTTAAATAGGAAATGGCATTGTATTGTAAATAAATTAGAAAACCAATGGCAACCTCCTAAGAGGTATTCTGCTTTAATAGTATAGATTATGAATAATGACACTTAAATACATTTTGAAATATATAGTTTATATTAAGAAGCGGTCTAAGAAGTTCCACATGTGTAGCAATAACTTAAAGCTTTATAATACTCCACTAGATTTTGACCCGAGCTTTAAAAGCGCGGGTATTTTAAAGTTAAAAATGAAATTTGATATGAGTTAGTATTTTGAAATTTCGTATATTATTATGAACAGTATGCACATGCATATTCTAACTTCTATTTTGTGTGCCTTTGTAAGATTTATTTTTGTTCAATTGGTAAGACTTAAGATTTACTCGACATATTTTTAGCTAATTTAATAGTATAATTTTGCAGGGTTAATTTTTAAACTTTTCTTAAATAACACTTTTACTGTAGATATTTCTATAAAAATTAACCTAATGTAATATATATAATTTTGTTTTAACAGATGATCTGCTAAAGTTTTTTATTAAATTTAATTTTCTAAATATTATAGATCCATTATTAAACACCAGATGTAGTGTATAACTATAGCAACGGTAATATTGGATGATAAGAAAAATTTAGAGAAGTGTATCATATAGAATGAGAAGTAATAATAGGTTTCATTTAAAAATTTAAATCATTGTATGGTTAGAGTAGTTAATGGATAAAATAAAATAAATATAAATTCAACATTATCTAATAGTAAAATTTCAGAATTATTTTTTGATAATATAGATTTTAATTTCAAAATCGTATCTATGATATATTCTTAACAAAAATATTCTAACAATATATTTAAAATATATATTGTTAAACTAAAGTACGCAAAAATAGGTTACTCTAAAATCAAATCGAAATTATTTAAAGTGTTAATCAAGGAGAAACAATGACGGATAAGTTTTATAGATAAATATTTTAAAAAAGTTTAACATGAATTATTCATGGAAATTTTCATTTTAATAGACATTGATAACATCACCTCACCAAGGAACAATATACGTTTGGTGGGATTCATTAATTAGTCATGTTTTGGTAGGGATTCATGAAACCCGTTTAGATGAGATGATAATTTAACTGGGTTATGTATAAATCTTTGGTCTATCATAATATGGGGAGTAATAAATAGGAGTATTGATTATTAAATATTGTTAGAGAAACTAAAGGGAATTGATTATCATATATTTTAAACTAGGTGATCCACCCGCACCCTGTGCGGGTATAAAAATATAGTATAATATTGAGACAGGAGTATTTATTGAGTTTAAATGTGGGAGCTAGTGGAACAAGTGAGAGTTTCAATGGTGAGACAAGATTTGCGCAAATCTCTAGGATGCAGTAGGGGTGGGCAAATCGTTACTTTTTCGGTTTGGTTTGTTTAGTTCGATTTTAATATATTTTTTTCAACTGAAATAAACCTTATTTAGTCTGGTTCGTTGTGATTTATGTCTAGTTCAATTTATATTCAGTTCGGTTTGTTTTTGGATCGATTTAATTAGGCTCTTTGTCGCTTAATTTTTTAAAAGAAAAATTATGTTTTAAAATATATACACATAAAGTATGTGAACTAAATTCAATATTAAACAGAAACAAAAACTAAAAAAGTCACAAAAAGTATATAAGAATAAAACAAATGAAAGTTAACTAAAGTAAAAAAAATTAACATCATTAGTATGTTTTTAATAAAAGTTAACTATTAAAAAAAAACAAATGTAAGAAAAATATACAGGAGATAGTGACATCTTAAAAAAATGTGATAAAATCTCATAGATATCACAGTCCCATAGAAAATGTGATAAAAGGTTAAATATAATTCATAAGTAATATAAAATAAGAAGAACAATTATGAATTAAAAATTCTCATAGAAACCTGCAAAAAATTGTTAATTTTTTTGCAATTGTACAATATAAAATAATTTAATAGATTTCTAAATTTTATCGAGACGAAAATAATATTGAATTTGCATATCGCTATGAAACAAACTGAAAAATGGTTTGTAATCAACTACAAACGGTCTTTCATTTGTGTTATTTATCTGTTAATAGAAAAAACAAACAAATGTATATATATAGTAAATTACATTTTTAAGATCCATATTTATATATATATATATATATATATATAATTAAGATAATAGTTTTGGCTTTTCTAAATCTCAAATCACCATTATATTTGTGGTTTTCTAAATGGATAATAGTTTTGGGCTTTTCTAACTCAAATCACCATTATCATATAAATTTGTGCAAGTAATTGATAGCAAAATAAGATAATCATCATATTTTTCAATTAACTAATTAGGAAATAAAGAACATACACATTTAATGCAATCTCACATGTATATAGTTACTAATAAATGACATCATAAAAGAACAAGAAACTTACTTAATAGACATATATTTTCACAAAAATTTAACTTTAAAATTTGTCAATTAAATATATATTTAAAAAATACTTCCTAAAAAGATTATTTCGTTTAGAATTATATATAATAAAAAATTCAGAATATATCAAATTTAAAGAATAATTATGAATTAATAATCATATTTTATCATTAAGTCTTATGGTTCCTGAAATATTTGCTATAAAAATTCTTGTAAAGACATTTCTTGAGATATATAAAATCTTATGGTTCTTGTATTAAAGAAAGATATTAAAAATTGACTGTCATAAATTTGCAATAATTAACATACCATTTAAGGCAAGTAACTGATGGAAAAATAAGGTAATCATCGTATCAACTTGCGCAAGTAATTGATAATAAAATAAGACAAGTTATTAATAAACAAATTAACTAATTAAAAGCCTTTTACCAACAAGGTATATCTTTCCTAATACCATAATATGGTTATAAAATTAAAGAATAATAAATAGTTTTGATTTTGATATATTGTAAATCTATAGAAATATATAATAATTATGTTTTATCACTTATATTTAATATAGAAATTTGTATTTAACCGATTTAATTCTAACATTAGTATTAGAAATATATACAAAAATGTTACACATATCATATTCTAACTCTGAATTATATACATAATTTATTATGTGATAAAGTGTATAAAGTTATATTATAATTGACATAGAACTATATAGTTTATGATGACAAAAAAAGATGACAAAAAAGAAATATATAGTTTACATATATGAATTTATAGGATATAAATTTTATAATATGATAAATTGTATAAAATCATATTTGAGTACAAAGTTGATAAAATGTATAAAAAGTTATACTAACTTTTATAATAAATTATTGATTAAAGATTTTTTTTCTTTAGTGTATATGCAAATAATTATTTGAAAAACATAGAGAAAGTAACAAAGCATGAAACGTACATTGTAGTTTACGTGTTTTGGAGGATATGATCATTTGTTATGTTCATGTCTCTGAATAACATGAATGTGAAGAGAGATTTAAGTACATATGGATCCACAGGAGGAAACGTCATAATCGTTGGTCTGCGCATATAAACTAAAACTGTAAACTAAAAAACCAATAGAAAAATACATATGAAAGCATTCTTCTCCTTCTAAGCTCTAACAAACAAGCATTAAATAGAAATATAATACCTATGAACATATTTAAAAAAGTAAGAATTAGAATTCAAATAGATCTACGATTAATCAAATCATATAGAAAGATAAAAAAAAATTTCCTGCATCGTGGTGAAATCGTTATAATAGGGCATCTGCATATAAACCAAAAGAAAAGTCAGCTCTGATGAAATATGTATATGTAAAAGCTTAATGATGTTAAATAACAAAAACATTATCAACATAAAAGGTTCAGAATAAAAAGTTCAGTGGCTTCGTTTCTCATACTGTGAATGTCTTATATATAGTAAATTGATGGATGTTTCTCAATGATTTAGCTTGTATGATAAGCTAATAAATAGAATATTCTCTAATAAATTATTGAGAATATTATATATTATATACGACTAATCATATGAGAAACTGTATATAGAAACTATATATTAGAAATTGTATATTCAATATTAATAAGGTAAGTTAATAATAACAAACAACCTAATTAGATACAAATCGATAAATCGCACTAAACAATGTAATCAATATGATATCAAGACTGAATTTTTTTCCGTATTTGTAATAAGGAAATTTATTAATACATGTTTTATTAATTTATATTCTTGCGCAAGTAATATCTAATAAGGAAAATTATTAATACATGTATTAATTATTAGTAAGGTTAGTAAATTATTAGTGATCGACCAATTAATATTCTTGGCTTAATTTCATTATTGTGTAAGTAATGTAATTTTTAAATAAGGTAATACATTTAATATGAATTATTATATTTGATAGATTTAAAAATTAATTGAAATAGATTAAAGAAAGTTACAACTTGTGCAACGTATGTATTATTAAAATAAGGTAAGTCATTAAAATGAATTAACAAATTTGGAGTGTTTGGAAACGTCGATAGTTTTGTTATCAAATTACTCTTCGTGCTGAATTAAAAAATAGAAAAAAATTAAAAAAAAATCAACCAATAAGATTAAGAGAATTAATCCTAAAAGCCCTCTATGAGTGCCACGAGTCGAGAAATCACTAAAATGACTTATCTTTTAATGTATAGGGGGATCATTGTATGGTTAAAGAAATATGTGGTAAGACCAAAAATAATAATTAGTTAATGAATAAGTCCAAATGACTTTCATATGTAGATTTATTTAAACTCCTTCTCTTTTAATAAAGTAGATTTATACACGAAACATATAAAATAGAGATTTTGTAATTTCACTATTCAATAATTAATTCTGGTATCACTAAAATCTGCAAACACAATAGTTATTAATGTTATGGATATTACATGTTAGCGAAGGAATTAGAACAAAGACTTGATCAGTAGCGGTCCTGGCTAGAAGCATTACAAGCATCTGCTTCCTGCCCTTAAAATAAAGTAAAGTTTTCTGCTTTTTTCACAAAAATTATTATAGCTCAGATGGTTAAATAGTAGGTGTTTCTTCTATAGGTAGCAAGTTCAAATCCCACATAGCGGCCTTTTTTTATGGGAAGCTTCCAGTCTTTGTTTTTTTTAGCTTTTCAGGGTCGGGCCGGGACTTGATGATCATAATTTTTTAAACTCAGATATAAAATAAGTGTATGCTCATAATACATCACAATCCTCAAGCACCTAGTTAATTTATATGTTGAGAATATTCTTGAATCCACCTTTGAGTAAATTGTCACGTAGTCATTTATGCTAATGAAATCGTAAGTGGTTCATGCAAAAGGTAAGGTTGGGATTTTGGAGAATGGAACAATATAGTAAAACTAAGTGGTCTCTTTGAGGAAGATCCTGAAGGTCGATTATGAAAATCATCAAAAAGTAATCTTACCCAAATCCAAACTACTACCCACTAACAATTCCACTACTTTTTACTCCCTCTGTTTTAATATAAGTGTCACTCTACAGCTATGCACACGGATTAAGAAAACAATTAATTTTACATATTTCCTATATAAAAACACAATTACCCATACACCTAACCATATTTTAACCAATAGAAAAACAAATTACATAATAAAATTAATAAATTTTGCATTGAAAACCGAAAACGACATTTATTTTGTAACACAAAAAATTCTCTACAACGACACTTAATATAAAACGGAGGGAGTATTTATTTTAGAATATGTCTCAACTACAAACTATACATGTGTCTAATTTGCAGGTTACTAGAACGATCCGTCTAATTCGTTATAAACTATTGTAATTATAGTTTTATAAACTATGTAAGGGTTATATTTTAGGTAATCTCAAGAGAGGATCAGGTCAGAATATTGCTTTGCAGAGAATTGGAATCTAAATAAGTTCTAAGATTATATATTTGCATCTCCCTATAGAAGAATTTGCATAAAGGAATTAGTTATGGAAGACATTTAAATGAATTTGTACCTGAAAGCTTTTTGACTCTCCAAAAAAAGAAGATTTTTTTTTTATCGTTTCATTATTATACCGTGATGCATCTAGAAAACAATGATTTTCGTTTTGTAATGAATTTACCATAAATATTTTCAATGATTGGTCTTAATTTTGAACATTTTATGAAAAAAAAAAATTTGTTTTCCTTTATTTATTTACTAGAGAAACAAGATGGTCCAACCTCAATAATAATAAAAAGGGGAGGATACCAATTTAATAAAAGGGTGCTAAAACCAAATATAATAAAAGGAAATGATAGAAGAGACGTTGAGATAAACTTAAGGAGGCCTTGTCTGTTTCTAAGGATCCCGCACTACATATATTTTAAGAATTAGAAATTAGGATCGTTGGGTGAGAGACGTAGAATATACAATAAACTTTTTGATCAAGTGGAATTAAGAAAAGCGGACTCCTCCACCTTTGGAATCGGAATGACTTTGACAAAGTTGGAATCTTTGCTTTATGTGTTAGATTGGGTTAGGTTGTGTTATTAGATCACCAACTTAATTGCCTAGAGCGTTGGTAACATCCTCTTTCTATTTGGCATGCCACTATTGCTACCATCTAAACTATTAAAACAGAAGTACAAATTTAAAATAACCCTGACTTTTTCTAAAGAATTACCATCCTATACCATTGAATTAATATTTCATTTTTAAAATAAATTAAATCAGAATAAAACCAAACCGTTGAGTCAATATTTTAAAAGAATCTGTTAACAATAAATATGTTTTCCCAGCCAACGAGTAAAGCTTCTTCTTGCACAAAACAATATCCATGCACGAACAACTATAAAATTATCGGTTGCATTTAACCTTTGTTCATAACAATTGTGTTGTAGAAAAAATATTGATAAATTGGCTCTTTTGTGTTGGCAAGTCAAAATTTTGGAAACTAAGAACTCTAAATTCACTTTGTATATAGTTCATTTTTACAACAATTATGATAACTTTCGTTAAATACAATCATATTGGTACATAATTCAGGTCGCTTAGATTTTGTCAACTTTGAAGGCCATGAAAAGGTCTTATATATATATCTAAGACTAAAATCGATAACTACAATCATATTGGTATAGAATTCAATTCGTTTTTGATAAATACGGTAGAACCTCTATAAATTAATACTCGATAAATTAATATACACTAAATATCTCTATAAATTAATATAATTTTATAGTCCCAGATTGAGTTTTTGGTTCAATTAGTATATCTATAAATTAATATCTCTCTAAATTAATAAAAAAATAAAATTTTGGTGTAGTCCCAATATTATTAATTTATAGAGGTTTCACTGTAATTAACCTAAACTTGATTGTAAAGTTTGAGTATCCAATTCTAATGCGTTTTATTAATTAGTTCATGCCTCATATAATTTCAAAATAAAGATTACGATCTATACAAACAACAATATAAAAACAAACTTATTTCCCACGTAACTTTCATGGAGGCTAATAACTACATTGCCATATATTCATATTTCGAAATTATTTCTAAATATTATTAAGCTTTTCTAACGTGTGTCAATATAAGGAATATGCTCAATAAAAAAAAATTGCAATATTTTTACCAGAAATTACGTTACAAGGAAAATATTACCATAACAAACGTATCCCCCACATATATCACCATCCTAATAACTATACTTATCAACTTCACCTTCCTTATTAAAGTTGTTCTATTAATATTGCAAAGATCTTGTAGTATAAAAAGAGAATATTCTCATACAGAAAAGAACTAAATGCACAAAATATTTATAAGTTTTGTTTAAAAAATAAATGGTAGATTTATATTATTTGCAATAACTAAATGCAGAAAATATTTATAATTTTGTACATTAATAACATAAATTTCACATACAAAAATATACATTTCAAATAATTTAATACTCAAATATTTTTTTATCTAAAGTATTTTAAATTTTTCAAATTATCCTAAAGATCCGAAGTACTCGAATAATTTTTATCCAAAATATTAAAATTTATCAAAATTATCTGATTTATATTCGAAAAACTCCTAAAATCTGTTTTTACCTCTGATTATTCAAATGAACTGAAAAAATGTAACCAACCATACGAATTAGAACCACGAATTTATCGGATATTTTGGTTTTTATAATTGTTACCCATACCGACCTGAAGCCAAAAGAACCGAACCAGACTCAAACCAAATTTTGTAAATAACTGAACGGTTTTTATATCTTTAGAATCAATAACCAAAAAATAAAAAAAAACAAACCGGAATTGAGCCAAAAACTGAACCTCAACCTATTACATTCAATATGATAATTATCAAACAACGTTCACCACAATTTCTAGAACACATTAATTACCATGTTTATGAGTTTATAATGACTTATAAGTTAAGATGACACCAAGTTAAGATGACATCCGCGCGGGCGCGCGGATCACAATCTAGTTTCCTTTATGTTGTTAGTAACCAATCACATACCAAGACTTATTGGTAGCCTTTTGGAGAACAATACATATATTCAACCTATGCATAGTCCATACAGTCTGATATTTAAGTAAGTGGCTAGCTGATTCTGTCTTTTGTAGACAATTTGGTACTCATTTCTAAGAACCAATAATAATATTTTTGGATGTTGGCATAACTAATATTCAATCTAAAGGACTATAAGGTGAATATCTTGTAGTTTGATGGGTTAATTAATATGGTTGATTGTAATTATGTAAATCACTTTGGAAACCCACTAATTTAATCCATGCTAAGTTAATGTAAAATAGTTTTCTTTAGTAACTGTAGTACTAGTTGTTTTCATGCACCATGTGCAGTGATAAACTTTTTAAAAGTTAAATTATATTTAAAATGAAATTTATTAATATTTTTTATTTTATTATTTTGACTAATATTTAATATAAATTTAATTTAATTAAGCACAAAATTAAGAAAAAATATTTTTTAAGTTATATTTAATAATATATATGTAATATGTTTACAATTCGAATCTTAGAATTTTTTTATCTATTTATTTTAGTTAAATGTATTAAATCAACTTGTAGAAATTACTAAGAAAATTCATATTAAATTGTATAGTTATTAAAAATTATAACTAAACAATATTTATAAAAAGATTCGATATCTAAAAGAAACTAATGAAATTACGATTAAAAATTATTAATTTTTTAAAAAGATGTAGAAAATTTTGAAAATATTAGTATTAAAATTTTCTCATTATAAAAATAAAGATAAATAACATTTCAAAATTTATAATGAAAATTTCAATATATTTATTTTTAGTGATGATTTGATTTATGAGTTATTACCATACTTTAAGAAGTTTACTGAAAATATAAATCAGCATTAAGAGTAATTTATCAATTATTTTCACATTTTATAAAGTTTACCAAAATTATATATCAACAAGAAATGTAATTGTCCATGTCATTAATCTTAGTAGTCATATCATCATTTTATTTGTAAAAATGATCGTAGAGTAAACATGTGGTAAATCACTTCGCAAATAATATATATGGGATAAATATAACTTCTATTTATTGTATACTATACTAAACCTTAAGAAATATAAAAATTTATAATTAAGAACTAATTTTTGGAAACCTTTAATATTTTATATTACAATCTACACTATTAAAATTGATCATAATGTAACCAAACCCAAATTGAAAAATAATTGAATGGTTCTTATATCCCTTGAACCAAAATAATACAAAAATCACAACTGAACAGAAACCAAAAAAAATCTGGAACCCAACCAAAAATCAAACCTCTATACCTACCTAATCAGAGGACAACCAGATGGATTAGCAAATTTATCAAGAAAAATAGTTTTGTATTTACTTAGTTTTGTAATTTATTTATACAAGTAAATTACAATTAAATAAACTAGTTTGCAATGAAGAGAAATTCAATTATTTAGAAGTCTGTTTGGCGTGTGGATACGATTTCAGTTTTGACTCGTTTTCCTAAAAGATGAACACATATTATAGAAGTTTATGCAATATCGTCTAAACAGAAATAGATAAATTTGAATCTTTTTCAAATTCTATATCCATATAATGGTTGCGCTAGATTGATGTAGGTACGAATTACATAACAAAGACAGCTAGATTTTCACCCAAAAACAGACATAGCTAGGTTATACAAAACCCTACAATTGTATATATTATATTTACATGAAACCCCACCACCACATATATAATAATATAGAGGCATGGCTTATACACACCAACGAACATATATATATTGCTATGTATATACACCTATATTACAGTAAAGCTATCTAGGTCTTATTACAGGGCTTGGGAAATATTTACACATAATCGTTGGTTAAAGAGCAGTACTTAAAGGTTTGATAAACGTTGGGAGTGGAAGCTGGAGAAACCAACAACTCAGAAGCAGTCCACAGCCTCTGAGCTTTAAGATTGCACGATCCAGATTTAGATGTCCGAGCTTCGTTGCAGTCTGAAAAGTATTTGCCAGACACGTTCCTCAATCTCGGACTCGTTGCTACGTAGCATGTCGTTGCTGCTGCCTATAAATAAATAATTAAAAGGGATCATTAATTTGTGTAAGATATATTTTCTTTGATGTCGTAGGCATAAATAATTATATACATGATTTATAAATGAAAAATCGATTAATTAGTGATTGACGTACCTGAGGAACGGACTTCAATAGCTTGGAGGTCAAGAAAAAGACTAAATCAGTGATGAGGCCGTCTCGATCTCGTGTGAGACGTGTTCTCACGATTCCAGGATGAACACAGTTGGCCGTCACATTAGCATCCATTTTCTGTAGTGATTAGTCGAATTATCAGAAATCATATTAAATTAATAGTGAAAGTAAGGAAATTAATTAGGGTTTTAATGACTAATTACATGGAGAATTCGGGAAAGCTCTATGGTGTGGAGAACGTTGGCTAGCTTGGAGAGCGCGTAAGCTCGAGTCGCATCGTAGTTTCTACAAAACGTAAGTCAAACTCATGACCTTATAATTCATTTAAGCAGAAATATAGAGTATCATTTCTCTCTAATCAACTTAATTAAAATAAATTAAAGAAAGACGGCGTTTATTCTTTGTCGTCGCATATTTCAACTTTTTGCTAATCATTTGTTAATTATACGCAAAATGATGAGTACGTGGTATATGATTGGAATATATATTATATATAAGATTCCTGTAAAATACCTATTGTTTCGGGAGATATCGGCGACATATTGCAGCATATCGCCAGAGAACCAGCTATGGATCACCGACGTGACGTTGACTATACGGCCTTGAACGCCGGTTTGCTCCGCCGTTTCAATCATCTTCTTTAACAGCAGCTTAGTCAGCAGAAAATGGCCTGCGCGTCCATACAAAAATAATAAAGTTAATAACTAATCACGACTAGACCATATAATATAAATGTTAAATAGTATAAGAAATTACCGAGATAATTAGTTGCGAACGTCATCTCAACGCCGTCCTCAGAGATGGCGTGCTTCTGCGCGTATTTTCCAGCATTGTTGCTGTAATCCCGGAGATTAATTAATTATGAGATATAAACATGACAATGAATAAGAAGAAGAAGTTTAAATAAAATAATAGTAAAATTACATGAGGATGTTGAGAGGGAGATGAAGAGATTCGAAATCCGCTACAAAGCGACGAACGGAGGCGAGTGAGCTGAGATCGAGATGCAAGACAATGATCTCCGCATCCGGAAACTCAGAGAGGATACGTGACTTTGTTTCCTCGGCGGTTTTGAGACTCCTAGCCGGAATCACAAGCCTCGCTCCACGCTTCGCCAGAACACGTGCAGTCTCTGCTCCTATCCCCGACGTTGCTCCAGTGATGATGGCTGTTAGAGATTTGAGATCACAATTAACAGTGACATGCTCGGCGGTAGATCTTGATCCAAATCCGCTGGAGCCACCGGAGCCAATCAGGTGTTTAACTGTCTCAATCATCTTTCCTTTCTCTCTCTCTGCTGTGTCTATTAGGTTTGGTTTATGTTTCTGTTGTGGAGAGCAGTTGAGTATTTTGGAGAGTGTTGGAGTGAGTATTTATAGTGCTCCGTGTTGGAGGAACATAGCAAGACATATGTGGAGAAGGGAGACAACATTCCTCTATGTTGTGTAATTGGGATTTAAATTTCGTTAAATTAATAAACAATTTACTGGCACCAAAACAAAATGAAATACGGAACAATGTGATTAAAATAAATGTTTGGTTAGCCAACTCTAATTGACTAAGACAAATTAATAGAGGATGATGACTCACAGAGCAAAAACTATACTTGAAATGGGTGATTACAAACCATAATCCTCCAAGTTTTCTTCGAAATAAAAAAGCATTGTAAGTTGAAACAATGCATAGATAGTGCCATGTTTTGGGTAACACTCACTATTTATCAATACGATGTCCAACTTTTATTACTCCCTCCGTTTTATATTAAGTGTCATTGTAGAGAATTTTTTGTGTTATAAAATAAGTGTCGTTTTTGGTTTTCAATGTAAAATTTATTAATTTTATTATGTAATTTATTTTTCTATTGGTTAAAATATGGTTAGGTGTATGGGTAATTGTGTTTTTATATAGGAAATATGTAAAATTAATTGTTTCCTTAATCCGTGTGCATAGCTGTAGAGTGACACTTATATTGAAACAGAGGGAGTATGGTATTATCCTCCGAATCTTTTATTTCCATTTCATGCATGGTCCCCTTCCTCTTTAACATACACATTTGTATAATCCATAACAGGTGACAAAAATATGTTCAAACACTCTATCTCTTACCGAGTCATACTCTATATATAAAAGTGCAGGTTTTATTCTAAAGGACCTAAGAATTAATACACAATCACGTACGTTTATACATAATTTATTATTCATTTAGAAAACCTATGAACCGAACTACACTAGTTTACCATACTATGGTTTCCTCCTCCAACATATCTCATGCATTTCACTATCTTTCGTTTATATATAGGAATGATCTTTGGTAAGATAAAAGCTTCTCAACTTTATTTACACTCTTCGTATTACCAGATATATAAACCTTTTCGTATTCTTAGCATTTCTAAATAAAGAATCCTAAGACAAAATTTGATTATGTTTTTTTCTTCATACCGCTACGAGTATATCGCTTATGAAAGTGAAAGAAATTAGTCGGTTAATAACATGCATATAGATTATAGACAGTAACACTTTAATACATTTTGAAACACAGAGTATATTGAAAATTCGTTCAAAAAAAAAACACAGAGTATATTGTATGAGAAGCGGTTTATATGTTTCATATGTGTAGCAATAACTTTAATCTTTACATCACTCCATTTATACATGGAGTATAAATTAGTTTTTTTGCAGTTATTTTCTTTTTTCTTTCAAAATTTCACTCTTCAACCATTACTTCTTGTATCTATTCTGCAAACGCAATAGTTGTTAATGTTATGAATGCTACAAGCAAACGAAGGAATAGAAAAAAAAAAGACTTGGATGATCATTAATTTAATCTAAGATTTAAAATATATATGATCTTAATACATCACAATTCCTCAAACACATAGTTATATGATATGTGGAGAATATCCTTAAATTCCACCTTTAAGTAAATTGTCACGTAGTCAATTTTACTAGTGAAATTGTAAGTGGTTCATACATAAGATACGGTGGGGTTTTGAAGAATGGCACAATAGAGTAAGCTAATTGGTCTCTTTGTTCTTGGAGGATCCAATCCATCAATGGATGAGAAGAAGATCTGCTTCAAGGTTATTATGAAAATCATCAAAAAGTAATCTTACCCAAATCCAACTACTACCCACTCACAATTCCACTAATTTCATTTATAACTATTTCTTTATTTTAAAATATGTCTCAACTACAAACTATACATGTGTCTTTCACTAGAACGATCCATCTAAATCGTATTTAACTATTGTCTCATATATAGTATATAAACTCAATATGGGGATTTGAGAAAAACAAACTCAATATGAGGATTAATTTTAGGTATTCTCAAGAGGATCAGGTCAGAATATTGCTTTGTAGAGAATTGGAATCTAAATAAGTTCTCAGATTATATACTTGCATCTCATCTGTAGAAGTTTGCAAAAAGGAATTAGGTTATGGAAGACATTTATATGTATTTGTACCTCAAAGCTTTTTGACTCACCAAAATTTTTTTTATCGTTTCACTATATTCAATTTTGGATATACCGTGATGCATCTAGAAACAACCTTTTCGTTTTGTAATGAATCTAACATGAATATTTTCAATGATTGATCTTAAATTATGAACTTTTTTTTGAAACTAAATTATGAACATTTTATGGACGAAAAAACTCAATTAGTTTTCCTTTATTTCTTTATTTGATAAACAAGGTGGTCCAACCTCATCAACAATCAAAGGTGGACAATACAAATATAATAAAGGAAATGATAGAAGAGACGTTGAGATAAACTTAAATTAGATGAAATGTTATGAATAGTAAATAAATTCCTCCAGCTTGGGAGGCCTTGTCTGTTTCTAAAGATCCCGCACTACATATATATTAAGAATAGAAATTAGGATCGTTGGGTGAGAGACGTTGAATATACAATAAACTTTTTGATCAAGTGGAATTAAGAAAAGAGAGACTCCTCCACCTTTGGAATCGGAATGGCATTGAGAAAGTTGGAATCTTTGCTTTATGTGTTAAATTGGGTTAGGTTGGTTTATTAGATTACCAACTTAATTGCCTAGAGCGTTGGTCACATCCTCTTCCTATTTGGCCTGCCACTATTGCTACCATTTCCTTTATGTTGTTAGTAACCAATCACATACCAAGTCTTATTGGTAGCCTTTTGGAGAACAATACATATATATTCAAGCATGCATACAGTCTGAGATTTAAGTGAGTGGCTAGCTGATTCTGTCTTTTGTAGACAGCTTGGTACTCATTTCTAAGAACCAAAATATAGTTTTGAAACTTGGTATAACTAATATTCCATCCGGAGGACAATATTGTGAATTTTTGTAGTTTAAACGAAACTATTTGCGAGCAAAATTGCCGACTTAGTAACAAAAGATTCTGTAATGGCCTTCCAAAAAAAAATTTGCAAAATAATTTTTATAGACGAATATAGATCCTTAACATCGTTGAGTCTTGGTCTTGAACAACATACTCCAATATATATAGTGGGAAGTAGATAATCCAACCAGATCGAATGAATATTCTTTGTGGTTTTTGTTTCTTTTACATGGAAATTTCTTGCAAGTTGTAAGTTTGTGGTAATAATAACGTTGAACGAATATTACACTTGTGATTTGCAGCGGGCGATATATCCTATAAAGTTTCTTTGAAATATTTCTTTAATTATACATTTTGAAAGTTTTGATAGTGTGACGGATAATTAAAGATCCCTTACGTCTTAACACAAGATCGTATCTTGCTTTTCGTATATAATAACATTATGTGTTAACCACATTAAAGTTTTAAAAATAAGTTAGCACGAGTTTCATTGATCAAACACAGCCACGAGATACATGAGATATTTTTTTATAACACTGAATATTATTAGGCCGGTAGGCGGAGTTCAAACAACGGTTCCAAAGAGAAAAAACCAGTAAAGGCATTGTTCCAAAACGAAAATCACAAAACCTACCAATAAGCAGGCGAGAAAGAAGATAAAACACAAATGGCTGTCTCAAAGGATCGCACACAAGACAAACCACTCACTTCAACGAAGAAAATAAGATACAGGAGATATAGATTGATATAAAACGGATCTCCACATAAAATTCCTAGTCAGATCAAACCTCTAAAATTCAAAACAATCATTCTTTTTATCTGTTAATTTGTTGAAGATCTTTTATGTTTAATTAATTTTCAAGTGATCAATATATTCTAAGAAAGGATAAGATAAAGAAAGTCAAGTAAAAAAAGGGTCAGTAGTTATAAGAGATGATGATCCATGTTCCTAAGCATGCATAAAATCAGGGTTTGTATCTATATAATATATCCCAACGTTTTTGACATGAAGCAGAAAAAAAATAATAAAAAAAGGGAGGGAATCCATGGACAAGTGTTGGAGAAGAACCTGAAACTGACTGACAAAGTGAAGTTGTTTGTCATTGTTTAGGAGAAATGAGTTAATAAAAGAAACGGTTGTGTAAATGCAGACGACAGTTACTACGGACTTTTGAAGAGCCCTGATCCTTAATGTGCAGCAAGACAAAAAAAACCTGAAACTAGATAGACCAATCTAAGCCAATGTTTGACTGACAAAGCCCATGCCTCCATTTGGAAAGAGGAGATTCATCAAGTCTTTCCCTCTTCGCTCTCTCTCTCTCTTGTTTTCACATTCATGTTAACTAGACATACTCAGAAGTACCGAGTAGACCACACTATAAAGAGCAAAGAAAAGTTACCCTTTGATTGGAAAAAGTTAAGAAGTGTGTTGTACAAGTGAAGTCAATGGAGCCAAACAACAACAAGGATTTGCAGAAGAAACAAATGAAGAAAAACAAGCTGACACCAAGTAAGTCATTCAAGGAGAAGAGGTCGAGACTATACATTATTAGGCGATGCCTGGTCATGCTTCTTTGTTGGAGAGAGCCTCGTGATTGATTAGTACGCTACTAGAGAAGAAAAAAAAACTACGTAAAGCTAGGTGAGTACTCATGTAAAATATAACTAGAGTTTCTATTTCATAATCAGACTAACTCCAGAGCTGTCCCATCATCATATTGCTTTGAGTATTGTTGTTCAGATCATATGTAGAGCCTAGAGGAGAAGGAAGTAATGAAGATAGGATACCAAAAGCACTTATCCTGATGATGGTGTTTCATGCATAGCAGCTGACATGTTTTCTTGTGGCATTTATGAAGGAATCAGAGAGACTCTTACTTTCAAAAATGTATGCATGTAGAAAAAGGTATCGATGAATGAATAAATGTTAGTGTAAATTTAGAGTTTCGAAATAGTATTAATGTGAAATGATTTCAGATACGATAATAGTACTTGTGTCCTTGCAAGTTTTGATTAGTTTTAATGTTTCTGTAAATTTGGTTAAAAACTTTACATTTCATTAAGGTGATACAAGTTTTGATTAGTTTTACATCCAAACTTTCACAACTACTAGAAACAAGACAGCATAGAACCATCATTATTTTCCTCACACTATAGGATTTCTTAATCTTCATAGTTGCCTTAAGAAGTAGAACTTCTTCTTTTAAAACACTAGCTTTGTTATTTGGGTTTATGTTATTTGGTTTGTTATTTATGTTCGCAGAATTTGGTGTAACTTAAGATAACTTTGGTTAAGTATCTCATTTTTGTTTGTCAAACTTCGTAAAATTTATATTACTATTTTTTTCATGTGTATGTAATTAGGTAAAAATTTGCTAAAGTTTTCCATATTCATACGTCAAACTTTGTATAACTTAGTTTTTTTTTTCTGTTTGTACAATTCGATAAATTTTGTCAAAATTTTTTTTTTCATTTGTAAAATTTTGGAAATTATGATTAAATGTACAACGAAAATATCGAAAATACCATGAAAGTAGGAATATCAATGTTTTTCTTCCATTACCGAGTCCTTAATCCGCATGGTCGTTTGAGAAACCACACAAAGACATCAATAATATTGGAAATAAGGATTTGGCTCAGATTTGGAGAACTTGTCAATAATACCTTCGACGATGCATCAACACTTAATAGGTAGCCTTAGAGTTTTGACTCTTGATTGACTACTATTTTCTGGAAAATAACCTGAAAATTGCCCATTAGGTGAAGAAAGATGCAAAAAGGGAAATGAGATGAGAGAAAACGGGTTGAAAGGATTGAGAAGATAATAGAAATAAGAAAACCCTAAAATTAAAACAATTGCAGTTACCAACTTTTTTTTTGGGGTCTGAAAAAATAAAATTTTAGGAGGGAAAATTCTGAAATTTGGGCGGAAAATTTTTTAGAGCATTTTCAGGATCGAAGTCTTACCAAATTTGTAGTTTTAGAAAAAGTTTCAAAGTTTTACTTTTCTTTTTTTTGGCATTTTTGGGTCATATTGTACTCAAAAGATTTATATTATAGTTATACCATATTTAGTTTCTTACAATCATTTCTCATCAAATCATGTTGTAATATAATTAATTTTGGGGTATATATAAGTTTTGTCACAAAATCATAAAAGAACAAAGTATTTCCTCTATTATAAATAATACACAACTATGTGATGAAATTTTTTGACTATGATTATTTCGAATTTAAATCAGAAAAATACAAACAAATATTAAGCATAATACTTGTAAACAACCAAACTGTTTAGAAATTTGTATCTTCAAATTTTTGTATTTTATCAATTGTACTAAGTTGTACATAGTTTTCTAAAGTTTTTTTGAAGAAGCATCTTGAATAATAGATGCAATTAACGTGGTGTATATTTCCTTCTGGTTCCTGAGTTTAAGCTTTTCAAAGAGCAAAAATACATTTTGATGTTTATTTTAATCAAAATAAATCAGAATTCTTAATACTTGAAGCTCATATAGTTCTTTTTTTTGAGCAACTAGAGCTCACATTTCAAAATAATAATTTCAAAACCGTTATGGTGTGATGCTTAATCAACTAAATATTTAAAATGCTCTCCATGTTATCCAAATCAATAAATACAATGTCTCTATCTCGAATAATTACATCTTCTATTGATTCAGTCATCATCTTAAGATGCGGTTATGTTTTTTCAATTGCCTCATAGGTTTACTACGAGTGAAATATAACTCAAATTCAGCATTTTTGTACATGGATTTATGGTCATTTTTCTGCATATACTATCCATTAGCATACAAGCTATCTTCGTTTGGAATTCATTCACAACTATCTCTGGTTTTATAATAGTACTTTTCATAATCAAAGTGTACGTTTCTGAAAGAACTCATCGTCCCTTGCAAAAATCAAAATGATTAACAATCAGTTAAATGAAGTTGCAGGTTTAACCATAAAATTTTATCAAGTTATAAAATTTTACCCAATATAATTATATCAACTTATACAGTTTAGTCAGTATAATTTTACCTAGTTACACAGTTATACAATATAGCTTTACCAAGTTGTATAAGCTGTACGATTATAGTTATATATAATTGTACATAGTTTACCATTTTATTCATACCAAGTTTTACTATGTTTTCTTGTTTTTAGATTAAAATACGATTTTTTATGATTATATAAGTGTTTTTGATTATCCAAATAGATCGAGATCCATTGTTCTCAATGTTTAATTAGTTAATTGTGAACATGAATTTGAAGTTGAAATTTCTAATTTTTCACGAATGAATTAATGGAGAAATAAATGTCAGACTGAATGTAACTTGGACAAATCTGGGTTAAAGATATACAGTAGCGAGAGAAAAATGAATAAGATAGAACAGGAAAGAGAATGATTTTGATTGATTTAGTAAAAATGGATAATTTAGACATTAATCACGTTTTTAAGAGTATGAGAAAGAATTAGTTTTGCAGCATTTTACCCATTTAAAGTACACCCAGTTCCTCAAAACGGCAACGTCTCACTAAACTAAACAATACTCATTTTTCTCGGGGGTTTCCACCTTCTCCTCCGGTGGTAACCGAGAGAGCTCTGCACGGCGTCCACACATCTTTTCAACTGTTACATTCCGTTCTAACTCCGAGAAAATTGGATGCGGAGATCTATTTCTGCCACCGCGATCGCGTCAACAGCGACCAAAGGGTGGTTTCGATCCTTTTCTGATTACCGAGAAAAGCTGAAAAATGGACTTCACTCTATCACATTCCACGACGCGCTTGTTTTATTCTCCAACATGGTTCACTCTCACCCCTTACCTTCCATTATCGATTTCACTAGATTACTCTCTTCACTCGCCAAGATTAAAAGACACGACACCGTCCTCAAACTCTGCCACAGATTAGAATCGTTTGGAGTTTCACACGATCTCTACAGCTTCACTCTTTTCGTTGACTCTTCCTCTCGTTGCTCTCACTTCTCTCTTTCTCTCTCCCCCATAGCAAAGATGACGAAACTCGGGTTTAAACTGACAATTGTCACACTTGGCTCCCTCCTCAACGGGTTCTGTCGGAGTAACAGAATCAACGAAGCGTTTTCTCTGTTTTATGCAATGAGCAAATCCGGATACGAACCTAATCTTGTAATTTACAACACTCTTATTGATTATAACTGCAAGAACGGAGATTTGGAAACTGCTTTAAAGGCTTTCAACCAAATGCAAGAAGATGAAGAAGTGGAACCAGATGTAGTTACCTACAACACTTTAATAACCGCTCTTTGTAACTTTGGTAGATTTACGGAAGCTCTTGGACTACTCAGAGAGATGGAGAAGAGGAGAATCAAATTTGATGTTGTCACTTACACTTCGTTGATCGACGCGTTTGGGAAAGAAGGGAAACTTTTAGAGGCTTATGAATTGTATAATGCGATGATCAGAAGCTCCTCTGTTGATCCTAATGTTGTCACTTACAACTCGCTCATCAACGGGCTTTGCATTCACGGTTACATACCTAAAGCGAGAGTAACATTTGAATCGATGGTAGGCGAGGGATGTTGTCCAAGCGTGGTGACGTATAATACTCTCATAAATGGGTTTTGTAAGTCTGGGAGGGTGGATGACGGGATCAGACTCTTTCACAGGATGCGTTGTGAAGGGTTGGATGGGGACACGATCACTTACAACACTCTTATCCATGGTTTATGTCAGGCGGGTAATCTTAGAGCTGCTCAAGAGATTTTAGGGTGGATGGTTTCTTGTGGTGTGGTTCCTGATATTGTGACTCGCTGCATTGTGTTACATGGTCTTTGTGTTAACGGGAAGGTAGAAAACGCAGTGGTGAAGTTCGAGGGAATAAGAAGAAGTGGAGGGTATGTTGGGCTTGTTGCGTATAACATAATGATTCACGGGTTGTGCAAGACGGGTAAAATGGAAGAAGCGTTGGACTTGTTTCGTGGACTACCTGGGGAAGGAGTGAAGCCTGATGGTAGAACATACACGACAATGATTCACGGGTTTTGCAAGACGGGTAAAGTGGAAAAAGCGTGGGGCTTGTTTCGTGAACTCCAATGGGAAGGAGTGAAGCCTGATGGTAGAACATATAGGACAATGATATTAGGATTGTGTAAGAATGGGCTAAGGCGTGAAGCACATGTGCTATTTAGAAGAATGAAGAGGATGGGCTTATATGCCAATTGAATGGCCATGTAGGAGGAGGAGAGCGTCACAAAACGTAACTGGGAATAAAGATGTGCTAATGTTGTTATATGATCGGTCAGGCCAAGTCATATACTTTTCTGTGAGACTGGGATTTTAGGCAGAGTCTAAGGCTAAGCTTCATATAAAAGCCATGTAAAGGCTTCAAGTGTAAAACTGGTGCAGAGCTAGAGAGGTAGATAGATAGTTTTTTTATCCTCGTTAAGGCAAAGTCTAGGCTTGATTTAAATTACTTTAAGCTATCTTAAACTAATTTTAATCGATCTAAATTAGTCAAAACTTTAACGTGCGTAGGCCTTCCGCTACGGACCCTCCCTGCAGTGCGCCCCTTATGTTAATTTATACAATAACTAGATCTCGACTGTGCGGGTATTTTAATACGAAAATATTTGAAATTATATAATATTCCTTCTGTTTCAAATTAGATGATGTTTGAAAGATTTATTTTGTTTTAAAATATAAAACGTTTTGAGATTTTAAGATATATTTTGAGGTTTTAAGGTTGCTTTTAACTTTATTGGAAACTGTTTAACCAATAAAATTTTATTGTCTTTTTAATAATTGATTGAATGATTTTCAAATTATATCTTTAAAAATACTTTTGTAAAAGAATGTAAATTTCTTAATCTTTGTGAAATGATCCAAAACATCATATATTAAAAAATGGAGGGAGTAAAATTTATCAATAAATAAATATAATTTGATTTTGTATACTATCCAATTTTATAATAATATTTATGTGGCTTCTAATATTATTAATTTATGTGGCTTATAAATTATTAATTTAAAATTTATAAATTTGTATTTTTGTAACAATTTTTAAAAACATTATTATGTAACATTACTAATTTATATTTTTTTTATTTCTAAATTTAAAATACATGTAAAAAGTAAATTAAGTTGGACCTACATAAATACATAAACAAAAATTTTGGATATTCTTAAAAGTATTTTACATAATTTTAATATTTTGTTTATAAATGAAAAAAAATGAGTTAAAATTTTAATTATATTTTATGATAATTAAAATTCTAATAAAATAATTTTTGAAACTATATATTGAAAAAATTCTAAAATACTTTTAAAAGATTTTGTTAGAATCTTCTTAAAACTATTTATTTGTATTTCAAATAAAAATTAAAGATATGAAAAGATATTATAATGATGTAATGTAAAATTTTATAAAATTTCTAAGGATGGTCCAAACTAAAAATCACACATGAAGTGTGTCATGACTTCTCTTTTAATATAATAGAATATATTTTATGATAATTAAAATTCTAATCAAATAATTTTTGAAACTATATATTGAAAAGATTCTAAAAGACTTTTAAAAGATTCTGTTAGAATCTTCTTAAAACTATTTATTTGTATTTCAAATAAAAATTAAAGATATGAAAAGATATTATAATGATGTTATGTAAAATTTTATAGAATTTCTAAGAATGGTCCAAACAAAAAAAATCACACATGAAGTGAGTCATGATTTCTCTTTTAATATAATAGATATTAGAACAAATCTTAAAATTTGTTTAATTTCTTTTGTGTTATATATTCACTTTTAAATTCAAAGTCAAAATAATTTTATAACTAAAACCAAGAAATAAGTACCCTATACATTACAAACATGAAAAATATGTAGAATAAACCAAGAATTTGTTAATGCATAAGCCTCGTCTAAGATTTGAATAATTTGTCTAGTGCTAATCCTCTGCAAAACATTAGTTACCAGATAACATTTCTTGAACACATTAGTTACCAGATAACATTCCTTGGACATTAGGAATAATAAAAAAAAAAGATATAAAGGCTGTATAAGAGCATCCACAAAGGTGAATTTCATTGTGGAGTCCTTAGGAGTATTTTAATAAATTTTTGTTTTTTGAATAGTTAAGAACTCTTAGGAAAATAAGCAATCCAATGGTGGATTTCTTCTAGGAATCCTCAAAAAAAAAGTGTTTTTTTTGTTAAACATAAAAAATTTAAAATTTTATTAATTGCATTGACTGATTTAATAACATCTATTTAAATAATGTAAATTTTTATGTTTGTTCAAATGTAGCAAAATTCGACTTTAAAAGATTACTAGATTTGATCCGCGCTTTAAAAGCGCAGAAATATTTTTAAAATTCTAATAAAATTGATTCAATTTATAACATGTATTAGAAAAGAAGAAATTTAAAAATTATTTTATTAATATTTCATAACAAATTGTTCTATTACAATTTATAAGGTTTGATTTTTAAGCAGTGTAGTTATATCAAACCTCGACCGTTAAACCAATAGATCTAGCAACTTTTGTTAACTAAAAATCCAATAAAATCCAGTAAAAATATAAAAGAAAATCTGTAATTAATCGATGATCTAATATCTGATGATCTGTTAAAAATACCAAAATCTGCTTATAGTTCAAAAATTTTGATTAAATAACTCATACCTTTGAATATTATATGAAATTTAAAAACTTGTAATTCCTAAAAATTTGATGAAAATTTTATTATATCATTCACATAAATTGAAAAATAGTAATAGAAAAAAATTTATTGATATGACAATAGTTTCTTTTCGTTATTAATAACCTATCATAAACTTTTATTTTTATATATAATATTTAATCCTATCATAAGTTTTCAAGTATTTTTGAATACTCGAAACTGGAATATAAATATTATGTACAAATGACACAGTAAATAAATTTTAAAAATGACTTTCATGTATATATTCATATTTGAACGTTAAATAATATTATGCGCACAAAAAATGATATTCAAATTTAAATAGAGAAAATCATTTGCAGAGAAAAATGTAATTATTATCTTTCATAAAATATGGAAAGTATTACTTGGCACAAATATAGGGAATATTTTGTTTTTTGTTTAAATAAAAATAATAATTCTATTAGAATTAAATGTTAATGGCATTCTTTTTTAAATAACTCAAACATTAATGGCAGAATCTTATAAGGGATTCTGCTTTTATAGTATAGGATTTATTTTTATATCTAATATTTAATCCTATCATAAGTTTAAAGTATTTTTGAGTACTCGAAACTGGAATATAAATATTATGTACAAAGGACACAGTAAATAATTTTTAAAATGACTTTCATGTATATATTCATATTTGAACGTTAAATAATATTATGCGCACAAAAAAAGATATTCAAATTAAATAGAGAAAATCATTTTCAGAAAAAAATATAATTATTATCTTTCATAAAATATGGAAAATATTACTTAGCACAAATATATGAAATATTCTGTTTTTAATTTAAATAAAATAATAATTCTATTAGAATTAATGTTAATGACATTTTTTTGTAAATAACTCAAAAACTAATGACAGAATCCTATAAGGGATTCTGCTTTAATAGTATAGACTAGATTTTGACCCGCGCTTTCAAAGCGCGGGTAATATACTGTTTAATTCTGAGTATTCGGATCCTCGAGTCGTGTCTGGATCGAGTTTTATCGGGTTCATGTCTTTCGAGTCTTAGAAATTTGGACCCATATAAGTATCTATAATTTTTCGGGTCGATTTCAGATCAGGTCTTATCAGGTTTGTTGGTTCGGGTATATTATCGGGTCGATTCGGGTATTTAGGACCCGAAAAGGATCCGAAGGACCCAAACTGGATCCCAAAACCCGAAAACCCTAAAAAGACCCGAAGAACCGCAAAAAAAAAAACCAAAATTTTATCCAAAATCAGACCCAAAAATCAAAAATATACCCGGAATTTTACCCCGATACCCGAATTATATTTTTTTGAAATCTAAAAGTTTACCTAAAACCTAATATTATATTCGAAAATCCAAATCTGAAACTTTAAAAAATACCTAAACTATCAAAAATATATCCAATCACCTAAGTATACCTAATATATACCATAATTTGTGGATACTTAGAATACCCGATCGGGTTTCTAGTAGGACCCGGACAAACCGAGACCTGCGGATCCAAACAAAAAATACCCAACAGATACTTTAGCAATGACCCGAACCCGGACCTGGATCTGTATTTTCGTGTCGGTTCTTGTTCGGGTCTGTGTCAAATACTCAGACCTACTTCTTTTGATAAATTTGTAAACTTACAAATATATAATTTTTTGTATAGATTTGAAGCTCATTTCGTTGCAAATAAATGTTAAAATTATTGGACTTTTAATTGGCGATTTTCATTGGGCTTTAAAAGGATGATTTGATTAAAAATAAAAGGAAGTGGAATGTTTTGTAATTTTCTTAAAAATTAGGGGTAGATTCATAAGCAGTCATCTGCTTTAATAGTATAGATGAATTTGACATGTATAAGCGATCGAGTTTGGAGTGTATGAATATTAGGATGAAGACATAAGTTTAAAAATAACTTGTAACAACAGAGCAACAAGAGAACAACAACAGCTACATAAGATAGAAGAGACTTAAACCTTGTTCTTGATTAGTTAGTAGGAGAAACAAAATACATTACAAGTCTTTCATTACAAGTCCAAGAGAAAAAAAGTACAAACCAAGTAGCTTACAAGAGTGATGAAAAGGAAACAAAGCAAATGACCTAGCTAAATAGAAGTGAAGTTAGACAGCAGAACCCGTGAAGAAGATCACATGTCCTACAGGGAAAACAACTTGCACTTGTCCAACACCCGTGAGTGAACTTGCAACAACAAAAGCATTACAACCTTAGGCAGTACGACCGGTGAAACGAAGAGCCGGGGAAGTTAGCCAGAAGCAATGTGACCTGCAGAACAAGACAAAACAAGCAAATTAAACTAGAAGCAATGTAGTAAAAGAAAGAACAAGCAAGTTATTAAAGACAGGACACGCAAGTCAACTCTAACACAAAAGACTCACCACTCTTTTTTCTCAAGTGTTTGCTCAGTATTTCAGAACACTTTTTGCTTTCCGGACATACACACATCAATGGAAAAGTTTTCCCGTCTCCAACCACATTGAACACAAATAAGTCTCTTATGTCGCATATGTTATCAAAATAGAACTTTCTCCAGCCTCTTCTAATGTAATACATGCCGCTTGATTCACTAAATCGCAAACTCACAGTCCATGAATTTCCCTCTTTGTTCACTAGTATCATTTTTTGGCATTGTCTGTTCAAAGCAGTAGAACGCGTAGCTGCCACATGAAGATGTTGCAAACACAGAACGTAAAGACACAGAACAAATCATAAGTTTGTCTTCTTTTAGTTTTGAAATAGAGACACAAAATGTAAACTACTCACAAGTTTGTCTTCTTTTAGATTTGAAGCAGTGACCTCAGCCAAAAAAACAGTAGTCGAATGAGAAACATTGCCTATGTTCCTGCAGCATCATCCGCGTCGGCTTCTTCCTTGATGATGTGAGGATGTGTATATTGAATCTCACAACAGCTATGACCGAAAGGAGTGACATGAAACACCATGTCTCCTTCGTGTTTGAACATGGAAATGTCACCGATTCGAAGGTCATGTGCTGTGGTGAAATCTTTCCAACCTCCGGTGAGTCTTCTGCCTTCTTGTATCACTTCCCAAGTGTTATCTGAAGCGTCCGATCTTAGATTCCATGTTTTCTGGTTCGTCTTCCTTCTATGTGCTTTGAGAAGAAGGCAAGTGATATTGTATACAAGTCAGAAAAGGCAAAGTTAAGCAAAACTCAAAAATTAGGAACATATACAAAGGAGAAATAGAGAGAATGTGTCTACCACGCCACTGTGGAAACCAGGAAGCAGAGGCTTGAAGAAATGAGGTTTATGCGGATTCGCCATCTGCTAATAAAAGAACCATTAAGAACACAACAGTCCCATTTTTATCAAACCGTAACTAAACAATCGCAAATCCTCTAAACTAGTAAGAACAAAACATTCACAACATTAAAAAAAATCCCAAACCACAACAGTCAACACAGATAGAGCACATATAGAGAACACAGTCATTACAAAACAATCACAGAAGACAACATACAAAGCACAATATGTAAGAGAAGCTACTCTTACAACAGTCGTTAATACAAATGACAGTGTATAACCCTAATCTATTTGTAATCAAAGCACATAATAAGAATCAGAAGCTCAACAGACTAACAACACATAAAGAGTATAAGATAAGAACCAGAAACACTAAAGAGAAGAGTAACACTAAGTTAATACAAATCACAGAATCAATTCTTCTCTTAAGGTAATCAACATTTGTAATCAGAATGGTGTTTCGAAACCGTAATAAGAACAAACAAGAAGAGATCCTAAATCAATTGAAAACCCGAATCTTTTAGAGCATATGGATTGAAAAAATGACAAATCATTTACAACCGAATGAAAGCGAACACATATAAACCTAAAAGGTTTTGAAACCGTTAAGAAAAAAGAGAAGATCCGCTTCATATTGAAACCTAAATCATTTCGAAACCGTATAAGAAAGAATAGCAGATCCGCTTCGGATTGAAACCAAAATCGTTTCAAAACCCTTTCTACAAACAGCCATACTCGATTTTAACCCCAAATCGATTTATCCCCAAATCTTTTTGAAACCCTAATTTCAAAAACGATACCCATATCGATTGAAACCCCATTCCCAAACCCTTAATTGAGAGGAAACGAGATGAAAACTGATCTAAATCGAACAAATATGCAAGTTCAGGCTTCAATTTACCTTCGTGAAGCTAATGGAGAGAAATCACCACGCTATCGCCTTAAGTCTCGAGAGCTATTTTTTTTCGTTTTCCGTCGAGAATGACCAAATTTTTTTGACCCAATCCAAACACAAACCAAACCTGTCTCATTCACACGCTGCTACGTACACAAAGATCAGCTCTTTAAACTCCTTCCCGACGGACCAATCCTTGCCGAAATTAACATAATAACTATTAATATATTAAAACTAACCTAAGCATTAGCGTTACGGAATTGTTATGAACCCCGTTGCGGGTGGTCTAAAGGCCATGTAAATGTAGTAAACATTTGACAATTTACTCCAAACGGCGTCTTTTTAAATAAATCTTGTCGTCGTTGCCGGAGCATTGGTCGCCGTTGGTCGCAAAGTCCAAGTAACGCTTGAAAGATTTGGGAACGAAACGAAACCCAATATTTGGATGCCGAGATCTATCTCGATCGCGACCAACTGGTTTCTTCGTAGGCAGTTCCTTCTGGAGAGAAGAGGTAATCATCCTCTCTCCTTCTTCTGGTCACGACATTTCTCTGGCTACCGATAGAGACTCACAAATGCTTCCCTCCACTCTACCAACTTCGATGATGCTTTCACTTTATTCCGAGACATGCTTCACTCTCGTCCCCTCCCTTCCATCATTGACTTCACCAGAGTCTTAACTGCCATCGCCAAGATGAACAACCATAACGACGTCGTCGTCTTCCATCTCTGCCGCGAGATGGAGACTTTGGGGATCTCACACGATCTCTACACCTACACTATCTTGATTGATTGTCTCTGCAGATGCTCTCGTCTCTCTCTTTCTTTCTCTGTTTTAGCAAAGATGATGAAACTCGGGTTTGAGCCTAGTATTGTCACACTTGGATCTCTCATCAACGGATTCTGTCACGATAATAGGTTCCACGAGGCTCTATCTCTCGTTGATAAATCCGGATATGAACCTAATGTTGTCATCTACAACATTGTGATTAACTGTCTTTGCAAGAACGAAGATGTTGATGACGCGTTGGAGCTTTTTAGTTTAATGGAGAAGAAAGGAATCAGAGGAGATGCTGTTACCTACAACACTCTGGTAAATGCTCTTTGTAACTCTTGTAGATGGAGCGAGGTGGCTCGGCTTGTGAGAGATATGATGAAGAGGAGGAAGATAGATCCTAACGTGATTTTTTACAGCGCGATGATCCATACGTTTGTGAAGGAAGGTAATCTCTTAGAGGCTAGAAACTTGTACAAGGAGATGCTCCGGAGATCTGTAGATCCTAACAGATTCACATACAATTCACTGATCTACGGGCTATGCCTTGATGGTTGCCTAGGTGAGGCCAAGCAAATGTTGGATTCGATGGTCTGTTTTCCGGATGTAGTGACGTATAATACTCTCATAAATGGGTTTTGCAAGTCTAAGAGAGTAGAGGAAGGGATGAAACTCTTGTGTGAGATGTCTCGTCAAGGAATTGTAGGCGACGCTTTCACTTACAACACTCTTATCCACGGCTATTGCCAAGCGGGGAAACTCAGTGTCGCGCAAAAGGTTTTCTGTCGGATGGTTGATTGTGGTGTGGCTCCTGATGTTGTTACCTACAACATTTTGTTAGATTGTCTATGTAGTAACGGCAAGGTAGAGAAAGCGTTGGTGATGGTAGAGGATATGGAAAAGAGAGGAATTTATGTTGATATTGTTACGTATAGTATTGTCATACAAGGGATGTGTAGAATTGGTAAGGTGAAAGAGGCTTGGTCTTTGTTTTGTAGCCTTACTCTCAGAGGACTGAAGCCTGATGGTATAGCATACAGAACAATGATATTAGGATTGTCTAGGAAAGGTCGACGGCGTGAAGCTGATAAGCTGTGTAGACAAATGAACGAAGATGGGATTATTATGCCAGTTAAATGCATGAATAATGATGAGATACTTAGAGATCGCCACACAAGCTCATCATTGGCTGAACTCATCAAAGTTATCCATGAGTAAAAGCGTTTCTGTAAAGATAGATCCTAGGAACAAATTAAAAATGTAACATTTTTTTTGTCTTGTATTCGTTTCTACGCAATTTTCGTATAAAACAAAGTTTGCCATCAAAATGTTTGTGTAAAGGCGTTGGCCAACTCTTAACTGTTGAAAAACCCACTTATCTACTCTCAGCACAATGGAACACCGCTTGAGGTATTACTTTGATAAATTTATGACGTGTCTTTGATGAACTTTAATCGAGTTTGTTAGTATTTGAGATATGGAAATTGATGTTTTAGAAATCGTTATTTCATAGCACCAACTGATGATGATATCTTCCCACTAAGGAATAGTTTGATACATGTTTGAATTCGATATGTAAGTGTTACTGTTCTGCACCAAGATAGCTTAAAATGCCTCAGAAATTAAGTTCAACATGTTCTTTGGTGTTGTACATATTGATTATCCACAAACTGACTGATGGGAGCTGAATAATTCTTAGGATTATCATCTGTATTGCAATAAGGCTCTGCCCAGATCTATTCTGAAATTCAGATTCCTAACGATAACGGACCCCAGGGTAGTAATATGAATCACTGTAGAAAAGAATGAACCGAGTAAGGAAATCTCCCATACCAAAATTAGACAAGTTTGTGACAAACCTGAAACTGATAAGTCAGGAGTTGGGAATCCAAAATTTATAGCTCTGCAAGAAAGCCAAGAGGTTAATGTATAAAAGACTGCGGCTGAGAGCAAGCGTAGAATGATACTGGAGCAATCTTATCCAATACCCAGAGTATAGCATCATTCCAAAATTTCTATAAGAGGGGTTCACTTACTCAGAATCCTTAATAACACGATCCACATGAGCACCACTAATGGCAGTGCGTGGAATCTCAAGATGGTTCTGCCAATACCAAAGGAAAGGAATCTCAGAACTTTGAAAAGATAAAAAGAAAAGAGATTTTTTGGGTAACTGGAGAAGCTCATAAAGCAAACACACCGTAGCTCTATGAATAGCGCACAAGCAACCACAACTCACATCCTCCTGGAAAGGTATTTGTATATTTCTTCTGCATTTCTGGAGTGCAACTGAGCCCCTAAAAATATCATAGAGACAACGTCTGCAAGTTAGATGTTGAAAGCAACAAAAGCACATGCAAAATTAAACAGAAGATAACATCCAAATCTAGCTTTTTGTAATGATTGGTCACAACTTGCGTCCAGATATTCACAGCCTTCTGGTTATATCTATGCTTTCATGAAAAACAAATATCCGAAGAGGGTAGCAGAAACTGCAATGGGCAACTTACAGCAAGGATACTAGCTGCGAACTTCAGCAGTATAAGCATCAATTGTATCAAGCCTTTTGTATATTTCTTCAAGCCTTAGAGACAGCAGATCTCCTTCAGCTGTATTTTGGGTAGCCGGTTCATCCTTACTTGTGGCTTCTTTCACCTCCAGTTCTCTCTTCAGATAACCAAACAATAGTCAACATTACCACCAATGATTGATGAAACCGAAAAAGAGGCAAAACATTCAAACTAGTCAACGCTAATATCACAGCAATGACTCCAACTATTAGTAAATAAGCTTGTAGCTAACCTGCTTGGCTAGTATATGAGTTTCTTCTTCCAACAGCTTGGATTTTACAATGTCAGTGTTAATAACACGTTGTAAAGCTATCGTGTTGCCACGAACTACTTCTTGCTTGACATGCAATACATTTGGACTTATGTCGCCTGTCCAACACACTTCCTTTGTTTCTTCACTTACGGGATGGCGAAAGAGGACCCAATCTCAACCGAGCAACACCTACGTGTTCCTTTGATTCTGCATCTCTGCTCTTTCTTGGTGTCCTCTTTCTGCGTGATCTACTAGGACTAAATTTTGTCATGTTCGCTTTATCTGCTGGTTCTGTCTTCCCTGTGTCCCTAACCTTACTACATGAGGGACGGCTACTGGTATCCAGACTCAACCAAGGACTGCTTGGAGAATCAGTGCCTAGTTCTTTGCCAGAACCTACATCTGTTGAAGCCACTTCTACCGCAAAGCTTCTGTTATCCTGCAGATGGGAAAGTTCATGCATCACCAAAACTATCCACACGCCACATAACTAAGCAACAAAAGAACATCTCCAAAACTATTGGAAATTAGGATCCATACATGCTTTAATCTATTTGCTCACAAGGCTCTTATATATGGGAATAAATTACCAAATAAGAATGCTGCTCCCTGAGGCACCCTGTACATAACTGAATAAATAATTACAACTTACCTTATTTTGCATCTCAATGATTTCTTCGCATTCAGAGCCCTCTTCCCCTTCCGAGTCAGTCATCTCTTCACACTCAAACTCGACATGTTCTTCCATCGTCTCTTCGTCAGAATCACTTAATTCCTCTTGTTCCATCACTATGCCAAGATTAGATTGATCAGCCATCTCGTCAATGCCTCTATCACTCGTTGCAGTTGATCCAGGCATTTCAGAGCCATCTTCACGTTGAATCATGCAGACGTCTGGAACTTCTGAAATACTTGCTGCTGAGACACTACCACAATCTTTTTCCTTGGAAGATCCAGGACTTAGATTGATACCTGAGTTCACATTTATAGCATGTTTGTTAGAACTTACAAACTCCAGGCTGACATCATTACGAGTAGCACCAGGGATACAAGTCTTCTCAACAGCACTAGAAGTATCCTGACATAATTTGCGTTTCTTGCCAGTATCTGTGTCTAAGTTCCCACGCCCACTAATACGACAACTCGTTTCACACTCAGTTCTTTGAAGAAGAGGATGAAAACAGCTGTCTCCCGGTGCTGCCTCGTGATCATTTGATGATGCTTCTTTCTGAAACTGATCAACTGAATGATTGATTTGCCTTGGACTGTTAAAAAGACTCAGCAGCTGAGGTCGATTGTCAGAAAAGAAACTAAAGGCACTGGAAACTCTTTGGTCTCTGTTTGAAGGGTAACATGAAATCTGTCCATGCTCAGGGGTCCGGAACAATAAAGGATGCATTTGAAGATCTGAGTCATTGTCCGTCTCGCCCATCCCAGAGGAGCTCTCTGCAGGCAAATCTTTCTCGCAGGGGGGACCGTTGTTATCTCCCTCGGCTGAGAGGCAAGGAGGTTCAGTACCCAAAGCCCCCCTCTCAGAAACACTGGACAAGCCACCTTTAGTGATACAAGTTTTGGAGGATGCTTCAGACTGATTCTTAGCAAAAGCAGACTGTGAGATAACACGGACCGAAGATGGAAGGTTAAGTGGAGGTAAATCAGGGGCTAGTCTCACTACACTTTTGTTACGTAGTTTTCGACCACGGTGATATAAATGCATAGTTACTGGTGCTCTTGAGGTACTGGGTGATATACCAGATGTGTGGTGGTACTGATGAATGAAAGAAGATGCAAGCATCCGCGTGTCTGTCAGAATTTGCGCAGTTTTAGACCCTTCACCAGTACATGTTTGTACTGGCTGATTGCGGCCAACATCTTTTGCATTGCCAAAGGAGTGCATAGATGTAGAACAAAAGAGAGTTGGCATGCCAGGCCTCCAGTCTGCTAAAAATCCTTCATGAAGGTATGTGTCACCTGAATTTTCCACCAATTCATGTCCAACATGATTTTCATTGGCCTTAGAAGTAACATGACGGTCCTGCAACATGTAGTGAGAAAAGTGAGTAAAGGTAAACTACATTTTTATCAGAAAGCCAAGATTAGTGGATTGTATGATTTGAAGGTACCCACAGATATGAAATACATACCTCTTTTGCAGATGCCGTCTGCTCTCTGGACTTTCTTTTATTTGAATCATATAATCGCCGCTTCTCCTTTTTGTCATCATCTAGCTTATACGACTTCTGGATTCCAAGGGCGGTACGCCATTGCCTTGGCAATATGGATGGATCTCGATAAGGCACAACGAATTTCCACACCGACATCCAATCATGTTTGAAGTACGCAAGTCCCTGAGCATTCAAATTTATACTCAACATTCAAATTTACTTTCCTAATCAAATTGCGAAAGGGTGAGCTAGTTGAATTACCTCTTGTATACGTTCTATCTCTTGCAGGTTCAGGGGAGAGCTTTTCATCCTCAAAACTGCCTGTAGGTGGCAAAATATATACGTACACACCAGTGAGGATAAAATAACCTTGAAACTGAGGTTGGAAGATAATCAGTTACATATCGTTGTTAGGCATCAGTCTGGATCGGTCTTATACATGTAATGCTGATTTGTATATCGTATGTATATGTAAATTAAGCCATGGCATGCATATTATATTCTATGACAATGAGTTCGTATAATGTTTCTCCTACTTGCATGTGATATAGTAAAGGTTTCACGGTGCTTATTTGTCGACAAAACAAGTTCAGGCCACTGACTTTGGGGAACCGACATGCAGACAGATAAGAATACAAATAGAAAGGTGATAAACTAAATCAAGCATATACCAGACCTTAATTGGATTTTCTGGCGCTTTAGATGATCTCCGGTTTTTTTGCCTAACATAAATCTGAAACAAATAAGAGTAGAATGTATTAGAAGAGAGAAGTCTTTCATTCCTTGATCATCAGCCTGGTTGATGAACAACCTATCAAAACAGATGGACATGCATATCCTGAGCTACATTAATTCAATACAGTTACGTTTAAAAAATCAGTACACTAACTCATAAGCCTCTGGAATGAAAACAGGTTAAAAAAAAACACAGACCTACTTCATATGCAACAGGAATTGCATCGACTTACAGTTTTGGTCAGAATACCACTCATGATATTGAAAAAAATCCAATCAATACGAACTGATAACTTCGTAGTCCTTTTCTCATATCTAGAGAAATCCAGTGATGATTACCTGATGCTCGCCTTTACATGGAAGAAAACGCTGCTTTATTGCCTTCCAGTCTGAATTATATTCCATAATTCCAAGAGCCAATAGTCTGCATACAAGCAGCACAACGAATCAAATTTTCAACTAGATTATAGCAAGAAAAAAAAAAGAGGAAAGGAAAGGAACTTACTCATCCTCAGCGTCAGTGAAAAGGAAACGATTGCTAACAGCTGCAACAGGTGGCTTGTGGGGAAATAGCGATACTTTGAACAAAGGCAGAAATCTTTTAGCTAACACAGCGATATCCTTATGAACCAAGGCAACAGACTGCTTCTTGGCCGATTCAACGAGGGCACCAGCTAACGTCTTCTTAGACTGCTGCTGCTGATGTGATGGTGATGACATAGGGGCAGCTGAAGGAGGATTGTTGATATGCTGGAGAGGGAGTGTAAATAATGGCACTCTTTGAGGCAAAGCATCAAAACCAGATTCCACTTGACACCTTCGATAATCTTGAACGGCTATACAATGGTTCAACAATCAAAACAATTATATATACCAATTTTTTTAAAAAAAAAAAACATATAGCAGACTATCTTTCAACACAATAACCTACCTTTAGAAACATCAGTTAGATATCTCCCAGCTAAATTCACAGTATCAGAGGGAAGAAGATGACTTCCTCCTTGGTGTTGTTGTATCATCTCAGAGATAAGTCCTTGGACTTGAGTGCCAATGCCTTGGCGTGAATGATCAAGTGCACAAAGAGAGTAAACCTGGATTAAAAGCTGAAGATGATCTTGCATCAAACAATTCAACTCTCCAATTTGCGTTTGACTGAAAACAATTCTTTTCTCGTTTGCAGCCACCGAGGAAGCAGCAGCAGGAAGTGATTCAGTAGGAGCAGGAAGCAACACACTAACAGGCTGTATAATTGGTAAAATAGGGCGTAACAATCTGCTAGTAGCCGCCGCCTGCTGCTCAGGAGAATCGATTATGTGACGAAAAGAGGAAGAGATGTTGTTGTTTTGTCGCCTCCTCTTAGGCCGTTGCTTAGTGAGTTTGTTGTCATCCTTTTCAGGTATAGCTTCGTCGTCATCGGTCTCCAACGCTTCTTCGAGTTCTATCTCAAAGTCTTGGTCGTTATCCTCATCATCTTCATGTACCAAATGAACCTCATCAGAGGAGTCGTTACCGCTGTGTAAAACGGCGGTTAGAAACTTGCGGTACTCTTCCTCGTCATCAACATTAGGAATGTCGTCTTCATCATCAGTCTCCTGAAGGAAAGCTTCAAGATCGTCGAGAGTGAAGCTCTCGAGGGAGTACTTCGCTCTAGTTCGCTTGCAGATTGCGTCATCTTCTTCCTCCTCCAAACCTTGCGGTGGTGGAGAGACCTTAGGGATTGATTCGACTTGCGCGGCGATTTCCTCCTTTTGTGAGGTTTGCGTAATGCTATTGACGGGCTCGGCGTCGAGAGTTTCGACATCGGAGCTTAAACTGGAAGAAGCTTCACGGGAAGGTGTTTCCTTTAGATGAGGATTGAAATCGACGTCTTCTTCTTCTTCCTCTTCCTCTTCGGAAATTAGGGTTTTTAATCGATCGGAGGGTTCCATAACTTTAGGGTTGGTTCCCCTATCAAAAGAATGAGTTTCTTCGATTTTTGAGGTTTTTTTCAATTTGTTTACTTTTGAACACATACCAATCGAAAAGAAAGGGTTGAGCTTTAACGCATCGTGACAGAAAGCTAGGAAGAAGAATAGGGGAGGGAGGAGAGAGAGAGAGAGAGAGAGAGAGAGAGAGAGAGAGAAAACAAATCCCTTATATATTAATTGATATATTAATTGAGGAACATTTGAAAAGATGTAACCTCAATTTTGTATTAATTAAAAGAGACCCCAATGCATACGTGTCATTCAATTAGGTAGTCAATTAAATTCAATTGAAAAATAAGTAAGTCCACATTGGATTTTTATAGGTTGTTAGATACATTAGTTAGTCAAACTATATGATATAATGATATGATATGCTATT